>JASVEL010002004.1:0-119757 GCA_032618575.1 Nicotiana noctiflora | reverse complement strand
CCGCCACGACCACAGCCGCGTCCACGGCCTCTAGCAGGTGGCAGTGGTGGTCGTCCTCCACGTCCGGATGATCGAGTTCTCGCCATTTGTGAGAGAATAGAATGTCAAAGTTCAGATCAAGTCAAACGTAATCGCACGACAAGAATGCCAAGAATTGAAACTTTTCCTAAAAAGGTTTGCAGCCTCCCGAGGATAAGTACAGGCGTCCCCGCACCGATCCACGAGACTCTACCAACCGGCTCATGACTCGCGAGACCTGTTAACCTAGGCTCTGATACCAACTTGTCACGACCCAAACCCTGGTCGTGATGGCGCCCAACACAATGCTAGGCAAGCCCGACCATATTATCTCTTAAACCAGCTAGTTACTAATCAAATTAAACTTAAACAGTAAATGATCATATCAGGTGATAAACGAAATGTAAAACATACAAAATACGGTCCCAACCATATCGTGGTGTCACGAGACCGAGCCTCTACAGAATAGCATCCTAATACAACCAAGTCTAGGCAAATAGGAAATCAACAAGATGATAAAGAAGGAGAAAACAAGCTCTGCGGACGCTGGCAGCTACCTCGAAATCTCCGCAAAAGTAGACAAGGATCAGCAGCTACAATGTCTCAACTGCTCTCGGGCACCTGTGGATCTGCACAGAAAGTGCAGGGGAGTGGGGTGAGTATATTTCAACTCAGTGAGTAACAATAATAAATAATAACCGAAGGTAAGAACTCCTGTGCTATCACTTAGCAGTTCTAAGGCAACCCTCACATGTACGTCATCACTATAGTAGTACTCTAACCTCCAATCTACGTTTATCTCTACAAGATTCTACACTGAACCAACCCTCACTCATACCCCTACGGTGTACGTCCATCTCAACATATAAAGACACATACCTATGTCTATAATGTATAAGTAATTAAGTAGATAGTAGGATATGATTAAGTATAATGCTGCGGCGTGCAGCCCGCTCCAATACATATACCGCTGCGGCACGCAGCCCGCTCTATTTAACATCGACAGCGCTCACTGGGGGTGTATACAGACTTCGGAAGGGTTCCCTAGGCCCAAGCACTATTATACTGCGGCGTGTAGCCCGATCCACACATGTATTACTGCGGCGTGCAGTCCGATCCAATATTTATATGTATATATATTTATACTGCTACAGGCGTGTAGCCCGATCCCATGATATACACCAGCGCTCACTGAGAATGTGTGCGGACTCGGACTCCGAAGGGGCTCCTACAGCCCAAGCGCAATAATACTGCGGCGTGCAGTCCGTTCCACATGTATATCACTGCGGCGTGTAGTCCAATCCACATATACATTACTGCGACGTGCAGTCTGATCCAATACATATACTGCTGCGGCGTGCAGCCCGATCCAATATAGGTATATATATATAATACCTCATAATGGGTCCTCGACCCTATCCCAGTCAATATGTTCTTGGCCTCTCAGGCCAAATATAATATATCACAGTGGGTCCTGGACCCCGTCTTAGTCAATATAGACTTGGCCTTTCAGGCCCACTCAGCTAGAACGGGGAATTCCACCCTAGATAATCTCTCTCAATGTACACATCTAGTACTGGCTCATATTATGCTATACAGCTAGAGCTACGGCTAAGTGAATGTTTCCAACAAAGTATACGGGTCACCTAGCTCTATAGGTTCCCTAATGCTCTACAGATCGGCACAAGGCCCCAAACATGGCTATTAGCCCAATTGTACAGTTATAATCTCATTAGCAGTCATACAACACAGTATTCTATTAGCCGGGAAGGACCAAGTCCAAGTCCCCAATCACAAGGTCACCACACTCGTCTCAAGACGTGTGTCTCATTTCAACATAGCACTGTGAAGTGCTAGTACGGGGTTTCAAACCCTTAGTACATTATTTACAATCACCACTCACCTCGAACCGGTAGAAGCTTCAATCCGCCTTGCGCTTGCCTCGCAAATCAATCTCCTCGGGTGCCAAATCTGCTCAAAATCATAGAGAATGCATCAATATATGCTAAATTCACGCAATTCATTCGAAATAACCCAAATTATATCAAAACCCACAAGTTGTCAAAACCCGACTTTTGGTGCGCTTCTCGAAAAATTATAAAAGTTACATATTCGGAACCCTCATCTCAATACGAGTCTAGGCATATCAAATTTACCAAATTCGGACTCCATTTGCCCCTTCAAAACCTTGATTTTCTAAAGTTCAGGCCTAGGGTTAAATCTTCCATGAATCACCCCAAATTCCTCCATTTTCATGATATAATTGCATAGTATTATCAATACCAATCATAGTATAAGTCCATAGTTGATTACCTGATGATTTACCTTGAGTTTCTCTCCAAATTCCCCCAAATCGCCTCCTTAAGACGAGACCCAAATGTGTGAAATATTTCTGAAATTTTCTAACTTCTGATACAATTAATTCACTGCGATTTTCGCTTCTGCGGACCATTTTCCGCCCCTGCGGAACCGCTTTTGCGACCAATTGGTCGCTTCTGCGAACCCAGGCCTATTTGGCCATTTCCGCTCCTGCGATACACGGACCGCTCCTGCGGGTCCGCTTCTGCGGAAATTCTTCCGCCCCTGCGGTCCTTTCCGCCTCTGCGATCAAGAGTCCGCTCCTGCGGACTCGCCTATGCGATCCACAATCCGCTTCTGCGGTCTTCTCCATCACGCCTCCAGACCGCTTCTGCGATATCCCTCTCGCACCAGTGAAGCCGCCCCTGCGAGCCAAGCTCCGCTTCAGCGGTCTCCTCCACTTCTGCGCCTTCTCGTCCGCTTCTGCGGACTCGCTCCTGCGCCCCCATTTCCGCAGGAGTGAAAACAACAGAAATAGAACACAAGTCTGCAATTTTCCACATTTTCTCCCTTTTAGCCATCCGAAAACACCCCGAGGCCCCCGGGACCTCATCCAAGCACACTAACACATCTTAATACCTTATTCGAACTTGCTCCAATCCTCAAAACATGTCTAATAACATCAAAATCCATAATTCACATAGAATTCAAGCCTAAATTCCTTAAAACATTCCGAATTACACAATCAATCAAAAACCCGACTAAACGACGTCCGAATGACCTGAAATTTTGCAGGCACGTCCAAAATCACCTAACGGAGCTACTACAACTGTCGGAATTCCATTCCGACCCCTGGATCAAAATCTCACCTACCATTCGGATTTCGCCAAAATTCAACCTTAGCCAATTCAAGCCTATTTCTACACCGGGCTTCCAAATTCAATTTTGATCGCTCTCCTAGCTCACAAATGATCTTCTGGAGCTGACCGAATCATCAGAATTCCATTCCGAGCTCTCTAACTAAATAGTCAACTCTGGGTTGACTTTCGTTATTCAAGTTTCCTCCAAAAAGGCTATATGCCTCATTTCCAATCCAATTCACTCCTAACTTCCCCGATAGACTCTAACAGTGATATAAAAGCATGAATTATGTAATTACAACATAACGGGGTGGTAATTCCCGTGACGACGGGCCGGGTCATCACAACTATCCCCTAGGGATGCTACAGGTCGGCACAAGGCACCAAACTGGCTTACAGCCCACAAATATGTCAAACACAGTGTATTTCCATCACTAATAGCATATTATCCATATCTGGGATGGACCAAGTCTCAATCCCCAGTCACAATCAATCCCGCACCTGCCACGGTGTGCGAGCCACGCCCTACTAGCGTCATAATGTGCTAAGCCGGGGTTTCGAACCCTCGGGCTACCATATACACAAACTACTCACCTCTAGCCGGTAGAAGCCTTAGTCCGCCTTGCGCTTGCCTTGCAATTCAATCACCTCGGATGCCGAATCTCGAACCGGCGAGAATTCTAGTCCGCGACACCTTTGCTCCTCAACCGGCCTCCTCGCGCTTCCAATCTATCCAAATTCATACAAGCATCGATGAAGTTCAATTTCTAAAAGATAGGGTTTTAGCCGTACATATCTGAAATTCGCCCCTTAATGATACTACAATGATCCAATACAGTTATGTAACTTCAATCTTTAATACCACATTCAATAGGGCCAATATTAGTCATAAATCCCATAACTTGTTCCATCTAGGCCTATTATCGAACATCTTGTAGGCACAAATATTTACACCTCTTAACTATAGCATTGGTTCCTCCAACTATCACCATTAACCAACAATTCATCTCCCTATCATTCTTTAGCAATTTATACTCCTAACATCATGTGTGTGATCAACCATTCACACCCACACCAACAAAATTACAATAAATATACACATTTAAATCCCTACCATGTTCATGTATTTAAATTGGGGATTTATGGCTTCCAACAACCATACTATAAGTTGTAATACTTGATTCATACTCATATTCCCATAATAACACCATATGTGTAAGTTTAAGGTGTAGGATTATCTCTTGTAGATCAAATCTTGAAAGACAACTTTGGGGTGTTCTTGAGATTTTGAAGAAATCCTATGAAATCCAACCAAAATCATGTTGTAACTAGTGATTGAGAAGAGAAATCACCATGAAAACACACTTAAAAGCTTACCTTAGGAGTGCAATTGAGTGCCTTGGTCGAATTGGGGGTGTTGGGGAAGCCCTAGGCTTGAGAAATGACTCAAGTTCTGTCATTTCCCGTCCTTAGGTATATTTAGGGCCTGCTACTAGCACGCCCGCGCTAAGTAGCGGGGGTTGAGGCAGAAAATAACCCATTAGCGCGGGCTACTAGCGCTCCCGCGCTAAGGCCGCGCTACTGACACATGCCCAGTAAAAGGTCATAATTTTATGTATACACCTCCAAATGATGCACGGTTTGTTGCATTGGAAAATAGACTCAAAGAGCTTTAATTTGATAGGCTGTGGGTAGCATAACTCTTTATATAATGGGATATATCATCGTTTAAAGTGAGGTCTTATGCACACTCATTTACATCTTCGCCTATTATGAAGTTTTCCAACTTCAAAAGTTCCCGTTAACCATCCGAAATCACCCCGAGGCCCCCGGGACCTCAACCAAAAATACCAACACCTCCTAAAACATCATACAAACTTGTTCCAATCATCGACATGCATCAAACAACGCCAAGAACATCAAATTACATCGAATTCAAGCCTAAGTTCTTCTAAAACTTCCAAAACATACATTTAATCAAAAACCCAACCAAACCACGTCCGAATGACCTGAAATTTTGTAGACATATCCAAAATCACATAACGAAGCTACAGAAATTGTCGGAATTCCATCTCGACCCCCGGATCAAAATCTTACCTACCATTCGGATTTCGCCAAAATTCGACCTTAGCCAATTCAAGCCTAAAACTACACCGGACCTCCGAATTAGATTCCGATTGCTCTCCTAAGTCATAAATGATCCCCCGAAACTAGTCAAATCTTCAAATTTCCATTCCGAGCTGTCTAACTCATCGGTCAACATTCGGTTGACTTTTCCAACCTATTCTTCTCGTAAAGAGATTTATGTCCTCATTTCTATTCTAATTCTCACCGATTTGCTTCTAACTCTCCAAACACATATAAATTAGCATATTGAAGTATTAAATTGAGAAAACGGGGTGATAACTCCCGTAACGACGGGCCGGGTCGTTACATTCTCCCCAACTTAAATAATCGCTCATCCTCGAGCGTACCTAGAGTTGTACTAGAAGCAACCCAATAGCTGGATGACCTTACCAAGCATATATGCGGGGTGGTACCACATCACCCTGTCCATCATAAGTCCGCTAACGCCATATAGCTGAACTTCCACAGTCCATCTGGAACATAGACGACATTGCACTTTTCGAAATCATATACCACATCTGGATCCCACGTCTATACTCGGAATACACCCGAACCAACTGTAATAGTCCATACTCGCCACTCTGAATGAGACCTTATGGTGTACCAAACAAACCAATCACTCGAGACAATGCCCTCTAATCACCACAATTTCCCACGATAACCAGTTACTACTGAAAAACCTTTCTCGTTAGCTGAAGTCTTATTCCAACACCTTCATGTATATTTCCCACGGCAACCGAACACACGATATATCGAATCCATCTCTCAAGTCATCCATTCATGAATCCATTTCCTTTTTTTTTTACTGACATTAAAATATATTTCGGAGCCAAACCTTGATGTTTTCCTTTCTAACCAGTTGAAATCACATATGCCCGCACTCATTAATGGCTCCAACGATCATTCTGATTATAACACACCGCATTGGTGATATGACACCTCAACACCGGCCTAAGCCACGACGAGCACAACACAGGCTCCAATAAGAAACGTTTGAACATACTCAATCATGATAACTAACTCAAACAAAAGAGGTGTAATTCAATTCCTCTGTACCATCATAACATAGAACTGAGATCCCGTCTCACATCATAGAATTAGAGTACCTGAACCCTCCTCGAATGTCATAACATCATATGGCATTGCAACGACTCACGATTCTATCCGAGCAATATTACTCATGGAGCACCTCAAGTCACCATGCTCAAAACGGTCAGCCACGCACATATTTAGGTTTGAACTCAATCAATCAATCACACCCACGGTGATACATTTAATATATGCTATCAAATCCTAAATGGATACAACCGATTTGCTATTCCCCGAGCGGTACCCAATACGGACTATTCCTTAGAAACTAGGAAGTATTGTATACAAAGTAACTTATAGGAAACTATATTTTCCACATCACACAGTTGCGGCGCGCAACCCGTTCCAATAACATACCCGTGGCGGCGTGCCACCCGATCTAGATACCATACCTGTGGCGGCGTGCCACCCGATCCACGCATAAATCTCGCAAGAGGAAATGCACATCGATTCAAGTTGCTCATTACAACAAATATATATATATATATCCTCAAGCTCGTCCACATGAAACGCATCTGGCAAAGTTCCTCAATACCGGAGCTGAATCAACAGTAGAAACCTCTGCACTGATATCCGTCACGAAGGCCCCACTGATAAAGCAATACCTACACACCGTCCGCTGGTCCTGGGTACAACTACCCTGTTGGAGCATGCTTTGATTCTCTCTGCTACGCAATTTGTGCCATTTTCCGACATAGTCCGTATCACATTAGTCTAGACGAACTGACTTATGTCACCCAGTCTGAAATAAGGTATCATAACCCAAATTCGTCATATCAATCTAAGAGAGAGCCACCGGGGCTTCCAATTTCCAATAATCGCTAAACGGGGCCAATACACACGATATAGAACTAGCGCATAGGCGGATTACGAGAACTTCTAGTCTCCATCACATATATAGCACATGAATCACTATGCCTGATTTCCACACTCCACACTGTATGAATACATAACACACCATCAAGCATCCAATCATACCACGAAAGTCATTCAGAAATTTCCCTATGCAATCAACAACTCAATCATCACAGTCGATCCAACAAGAGAATACCCCCATACCACTAGATATTATCAGTTTACATTACCTTGTCCTTTGTACCATATACCCTTCCATATCACTAGAATAGCAGTACCATTTCTTTCCCTTAATCACCCGAAAGATCGGTTCTTAAATCACCTGCAGCTACCCGCGCTGCTCAATAATTTTTAATGGCTTCCCATATATTATGAATTGATCTCAAAGCCTTGAATATGTCATTATCAACTTTCCATAACACATCGCATATACCATACCACACTAAGACGACATGGAAATTCATATCCCTTTCCTACGCCGCAAACATAGGCGCACTCAACTAGTCAAGGACTTTCATGATCCCATATAGAGAAAACTCATTACACATTCCAAGCCTTGCATACCAACAGGAAAAATACACTCATTTTTAAACCACGGTAAAACACATCATAAACTCTTTCTCCCAATTACAATTATATTGCATAAGTTAAACTGCCAGGACCGAGTCCTTATACCCATATCGAGTTACACAACTGCCAGCACTCAAGAGTTAATCGTATTCCTTATCATATCGTCTCGATTTATTAACAAGTTGTTCCATTTACCCAGTTTCCTTTCTGATTCATCTTTAATTTAATATTAGCCATTACTGTAGCACCATAATACATCAACTCATGTTACCACACGAGACTCGTACGTAAGACCACACGGTCTAAAACACATAGGCAACTGAATACTCTCTCAATGTTCCACAGAAGTACCACATTCTACGATACATTATTTTGAAGAACTTCCTGCGATTTGAATTCGTTATCATTACCTTCCAATACGGATTACATAGAATCCCATCATTCACATAATATAACACAAGTCTTGATCCCTTCTAACGAAACCACCGTCTTTAGCCATACACACAATCTTAAGACACCTTACCATTACAATCAAAGCCTTGAACACCGCACGGCTATTCTCGGGCGTCATTAACCCTTATTCAATTAAAATTCAGCTGTCTTTCTTTTCTATACACCGAACATTGTTGACCAATAGCACTTCAAATCTTCCTAGGATTTCATCACATCCATTAAGCACCATAACCCTTATCAGAATTTTCCCAACATACTTAGAGACATAACCAACATAGTACACAACAGTGCAATCGGTTAATCAATAACAACCTCCCCAACTTGGCTCGGAGCCATACATCAAAGCACTTTTAGCCACTCATAGCATTCTTACTCAAATGATGCCACAATATTATAGTGAGATTAAACACAAGTCTTTTACAAGCCTTGACAGAGACTCGAATCATTAGAGACCTTAGCACTTCTGTAATTCTTGCATTTATACACGCACCACAGTTAAGCCTACTCTCTTTAGGTGACAGAAATCTTTTCTAAGTCCCAAATTTTTCAAAAATTTCGACAGTGTTTCCTTTGTAATTTGGCCTATCCACCTGCCAGAGAATCACCAAAATCATCCTAACAATACATTCACAACTCAACAAGACATTACAATGTTTATCGACAACATTAATCTCAATACTACACGAGTTATATTATCAAAATTGATACATGGACATGCGCTGCACCTGCTCGAATCATAAAATGTGTCAAATACCTTTCACCACAATACTCTTAGCACAACCAATTCAGTTTTCTTGAGTCTAAACTCATACTACCACACATAGTGCACTTTACATCTCTGCTAAGAGGCAATGAACATATTTCCCCACGCCCATAGCTAGGACTACATATCAAATCACAACAAGAACCTGTCACGACCCCAAATCTGGTCGTGATGGCGCCCAGCACACGGCTAGGCCAGCCTGACCAATTAACAACAAACACGGAGCCATAAGCTCACTTTATCCAATTTAAGCATAACAGAATAATTCAACAGTGATAGATATATTAAAAACAGGGAACCAAGTCCCAACACGTGTCAATTCCCATAGACCGAAGGGTCAAGAGTCATGCGCCTCTACAGAGTATACAAAGTGTAAATAGTGAATATAACTGTGCACAAGTGCGGGATAATCAGAACAAAATACAGACAAACTGGAGAATCAGGTCCTGCGAACGCTGGCAGCTACCTCGACTGTCCAAAAGCACTCCAGAGCCGCAATAGAATTAGCTCCACTGTGATGTACCTGGATCTGCACACAAGGTGCAGGGAGTCGGGTGTGAGTACTTCCAACTCAGCAGTAATAAAAGTAAATAATGCTGAAGGGAAGAAAACCACGATAGGCACTATCTCATGCTACACAATACGGAACTATCTTTTTATTCCTTTCAAGCATATGTGAGTAGATTATTTAGAAATCTCAATTTTAGCTACTTTCTTTCATAATAATATACCAATACCTGGATACAATCTCAAGCAGTGCAAGTCCGAACTCAAATCAGCCCCTCGGGCTCAGCACTCCTTATCAATTTACACCAGGAGATCTGGTCAATAAGGCAACTAATGCATGTGTGCCAGTAATGTATGAGTGCTGAATGTTATGCCACATAGTACACGTAAACCAATGTATGTATGCCATGCAATGCATATGACCGCTACGGTATGTAGCCCGATCCAATTTGGGTACCCGTGCTCACTGGGGGTGTCCAGACTCCGGATGGGCTCCTAGAGCCCAAGCAAAATAATAATATCACACCTGCTGCGGCGCGCAACCCGATCCATATACCACTGCGTCGTGCAGTCCGATCCATGCATGTGTATGCATATGCTCATATGAATGGCATGCCCTAACATATAGCCCTCAGCCCCAATCAGTCTAACAAATAATCAAGAAAAACCCTACGGGCAACAATATCATATTTGCTCACAGCTAAAATGTTTTTAAGACCTTGTTCAAGTTTTTCATAACCTTATAAAAATGCTGAATAGCAAAAAATACCATTTTAAAACTTAAATTTAGAATAAAATATGCACAGTGTTATCAAAACAGTGATACCAATCCCTGAAGGACTCAAATAATTGGCACGAAGCCCAAACATGATAATTAGTCCAAATCACTTCAACAATTAGGTGTTATTATTTATTATGCGGGACGGACCAAGTCACAATCCCCAATGGTGCTCTACCCCACGCTCGTTATCCGGCGTGCAAGTCACCTCAACATAACACTAAGATATGCAAGTCCGGGGTTTACTAACCCTCGGGACATCATTTACAAGTATTACCCACCTCGAACCGACGAAAGCTCATGCCCGCGACGCCTTAGCTCCTCGAACCGGCATCCACGCACGTCAAAACTAGCACAAATCAGCACAAATATATCAAAATAGGCTAATGGAAGATAACCCAATCGAAAGAACTCGAAAAATATCAAAACTCACGAAATTGGCAAAACCCGAGCCCCGGGCCCACATCTCGAAAAATCTCAAAACTCATATTTCCAGAATCCTCGTCTCGCCACGAGTCCGTACATACAAAATTTACTAAAATCTGAGTTCGATTGGCCTTTCAAAACCCAAATTTTCGTTTTCAATATCTAGGCCACAATCCTTCATAATTTCTACCCAAATTCATGAAGATTGATGTTAATTCTACCATAAAATGATGTTTTTGAGTCAAGAAACTTACCTCCGATGAATACCCGATGATTTACCAGCATTTTCCCGTGATTTCCTCTCTCTAGGGCTTAAAAATGGTGTTTTGGGTATATGAACCCGTGAGCCCTCTGTTCTGTGATTTTAATTTCACTGCCAGACCAATTTGTTCTACGCGTTCGCGATGGTCTTCACGCGTTCGCGATACTCAGCTCCAGTTTACCCTTCGCGAATGCGACGCTCCACCACGCGTTCGCGATGAACAATCTCCCGGCCGCCGAGTCCTTCCTCTACACGAACACGTACACTCCCACGCAAACGCGAAGCTCTCCCCTTTTCTTCTACGCGATCGCGACTCCCAGTCACGCGAACGCGAAGCTTCACCTTACCTTGCCTACGCGAACGCGACACCCATGCTCGCGTACGCGATGCTTTGATCCGCCTGGCCTTCGCGAACGTGGCCCATGCCATGCTAACGCGAAGGCTTAATGCCTGGGCAGTAACCTGCAATTTACAGCAGGCATTTTCCAAGTTCAAAATGCCCGATTGATGGTCCGAAATCCTCCCGAGGCCCCCGGGACCCCAACGAAAACCACCAACATACTCCAAAATACGATACGAACTTGTTCCAATCATAAAAACACCATCCTAAACATCAAAATCACCAATTACACACGGATTCAAGCCTAAGTTTCTTCAAAACTTTCAAAACTAACATTCAATCCAAAACCCGACCAACGACGTCCGAATGTCCTGAAATTTTGCGGACATATCCGAAATCCCATAACGAAGCTACAGGAATTGTCGGAATTCCATTCCGACCCCCGGATCAAAATCTCACCTCCCATCCGGTTTTCGCCAAAATTCAACCTTAGCCAATTCAAGCCTATTTCTACATCGGGTCTCCAATTTCAATTCCGATTGCTCTCCTAAGTCATAAATGATCCCCCGAAACTAGTCGAATCATCGGAATCCGATTCCGAGCACTCTAACTCGATAGTCAACTCTAGGTTGACTTTCCATATTCAAACTTCCTTCAAACATGCTATTTGCTTCATTTTCAATTCAATTCACTCCTAACTCACCCGATAGGCTCTAACACCGATATAAAAGCATAAAACATGTAATTGCAACATAACGGGGTGGTAAATTCCCGTAACGAAGGGCCGGGTCATTACATTCTCCCCAACTTAAACAAACGCTCGTCCTCGAGCGTACCAGAGTGGTACTAGAAGCAACTCAATAGCTGAATGACCTTACCAAGCTTATACTCGGGCGATCATACGTCACCCTATCTCACATAAGTCCGAAAACACCATATAGTCAAAATTTCACGGACCATCTGAACCATAAATCACATTGCACTTTCTGAAATCATAGGCCAAATGCAAATCCCATGCCTATACTCAGGATACACTCGAATCCACTGCAATAACCCATATTCACTACTCCAGCTGAGATCATATGATGTATCAAACAACCCAATCACTCGAGATAATAGTCTCTAATCACACAATTTCCCATGATAACCAAATACCAACTGAAAAACCCTTTTTTATTAGATATAGTCTTGTTCCAACACCTTCATATCATGCCCACGGCAACCGAACACACGATATATCGAACCCATCTCTCAGGTCAACCATTCATGAATCCATTTCACTTTTAACCGATACCACAATAGGTTTCGGAGTCAAGCCTCGATTTTTACCTTTCTAACAAGCTAAGATCCAATATGCTCGTATTCATTAATGACTCCAATGGTCATTTCGATTATAACACACCGCACTGGTGATAAACACCTTAACACCGGCCTAAGCCACGACGAGCACAACATAGGCTCCAATAGAAACGTATGCACACACTCGAATCATGACATCTCAATTCATGACAAATGTCTCCAGCAAAAGAGCTGCAATTCAATTCCTCTGTGCCATCATAACATAGAACTGAGATCGCGTCTCGCATTATAGAAATAGAGTACCTGAATCCTCTTCGAGAGGTCATAACATCACGTGGCCTTGCCACGATTCGTGATTCTATCCAAACACTATTACTCATGAAGCACCTCAAGCTACCAAGCTCAAAATGGTTAGCCACGCACAGGATCTAGGTCTTGAACCCAAGCAATCAACCTCACCCACGGTGAAACAATTAACGTATGCTATTAAATCCCGAAAGGACACAACCGATGTGCCACTCGCCAAGCGATACTCAAAACGGTCTTTTCCTCAGAAGCGAGGAAGTATTGTATACCAGGTAGCTCTAATGACATACCCATGGCGGCGTGCCACCAGATCCAGATACCATACTTGTGGCGGCGTGGCACCCGATCCACGCATAAATCTCGCAAAAGAAAATGCATATCGAGTCGAATTTTCTCATTATAGCAAACATATATATATATATATATATAGCCTCAAGCCCGGCCACATGAAACACATCTGACAATGTTTCTCAATACTGGAACTGAATCAATGGTAGATACTTCTACACTAACATCCGCCACTAAGGTCCAACTGACAAAGCTATGCCTACCAGCCGTTCGCCGGTCCTGGGTACAACTACTCTGTTGGAGCATACTCTGATGCACTTTGCTACGCAATTTGTGCCATTTTCCGACATAGTCCATATCACATTAGTCTAGACAATCCGACCCATGACAACCAGTTAGCAATCAAGTATCATAATCCGAATTCGTCTTATCAAGTTAAGAGAGAGCCTCTAGGACTTCTGATCTCCAATAATCACAAACGGTGTCGATACACATGATATACAACCACTACGTAGGCGGGTTACAAGAACTTCTAGTCTCCAACACACATATAAAACATGAATTACCATGCTTGATTCCGTACTTCACCATACAAATACATAACGCACATCAAGCGTCCATTCATACCACGAAAGCCATTCGGAAATTTCACTATGCCATCAACGACTCAATTATTATAGTCGATCCAACAAGAGAATACCACCATACCACTGGATATTATCAGTTTACATTACCTTGTCCTTTTTGGATCATATTCCCTGCCAAGTTAATAGAATAGCAGTACCATTTTCTTAAATTATCAGAAAGCTGTCCGCGCTGCTCAATAATTTTATTGACTTCCCATATACTATGAACTTATCTCAAAACCTAGAATATACCATTATCAACTTTCCATAACACATCGTGTATACGATATCACACTAAGACAACATGGAAATTCATATCCCTTTCCTCCGCCTCAACATCGGCGCACTCCACTAGTAAAGGACTTTCGTGATCCCATATAGAAGAAAACTCATTACACATTCCACGCTTCGCATACCGACAGGAATATACTCATTTTCAAACCATGGTAAAATACATCACAAATGGTTTCTTCCCATTCGTTGCATAAGTTTAACTGCCAGGACTGAGTCCTTATACCCATATCAAGTTACACAACTGCCAGCACTCAAGAGCTTTGCTGCAATGTCTGCAAGACTCATTACTTCAAACACATACCAGGAATTAATCGTATTCCTTATCATACCGCTTCGGTTTATTAACAAGTTGCTCCATTTACTCAGTTTCTTTTTTTTTTTGAACCATCTTTAACTTAGTATTAGCCTTTACTGTAGTACAACCATAACTCAACTCATGTTACCACACGAGACTCGTACATAAGACCACACGGTCTAAAACCCATAGGCCACTCTCAATGTTTCCCAGAAGTACCACATTCTATAATACATTATTTTGAAGAACTTTATGCGATTTTTGAATTAGTATCATTACCTTCCCACACGGTTACATAGAATCCCATCATTCACATAATATAACACAAGTCTTGATTTTTCTCTAACGAAACCGCCATCTTTAGCCACATACACAAATCTTAAGGCACCTTGACTGTTACAAGCAAAATCTTGAACACTGCAAAACCATTCTCGGGCATCATTCACCCTTATTCAGATGTAATTCAACTGTCCTATTAGGTAGAACCACTCGTGTTTTGTTAGAACTCTGACATCGCAGAACATGATTACTTACAGATACAATCGGCTATCTTTCTTTCCTATACGGTGAATATTCTTTACCAAAAGCAGTTCAAAACACCCTAGTACTTCATCAGATCTACGAAGCACCATAACCTTTACCAGAATTTCCCAACATACTTAGAGACAGAATCAACATAGCACACAATAGTGCAATCAGTTAATCAATAGCAACCTCCCCAACTTAGCTTGAAGCCATTCATCAAAGCACTTTCAACCACTCATATCATTATTACTCAAGTGATGCCGGAATGTTAATATGAGATTAAACTCAAGTCATTTACAAGCCTTGACAGAGACTCGAATCATCAAAGACCTTAGCTTTTCTGCAATTCTTGCAGATATACATGCACCACCAATAAGCCCACTCTATTTAGGTGAAAGAAATCTAAGTCCCAAATTTTCCAAAAATTTCGGCCGAGTTTCCTTTGTAAATTGGCCTATCCACCTGCCAGAGAATCACCAAACCATTCTAACAATACATCCACAACTCAACAAGATATCACAATGTATTTCAACAACATTAAATCCCAATACTAAACGAATCATATTATCACAATTTATACTTGAACCTGCGATGTACCTGCTCAAATCATAACACATATCAAAATCACTTTAGTCTTCCTGAGTTTAAACTCGTTCCACTACACATAAGGCATTTTACCTTCCAATTACAAGATATGATAATTATTTCTCACGCCCATAGCTAGGGCTACATATCAAATCACAATAAGAACTGAATACCTTACAGCTCTCCCATTATCAAACTGCCATTTGCACAATAAGGATCAATACCGATCGTATGAACTTCATAATACCAACTCGCAAAATTAATACCTTGGTGCTCAAGCCATAGGCAAGGATTTGGCCTCAAGTCCTCCCGCCGGGCCCAACATGAATTCATAGAGATTACATCTCGCCCCTCGACCAGGGAATCGCAAGCCATAAGTCAATTATATTACTGAGCGCTCGAAGAGTACACGGACGTGCGGAAGGAGTTTCAAAAAGGTATATCTCAAGCTGAATCAAGTACGCACGATAAGAATTCCAAGAAATGTGAAGTGTTTCCTAAAGGTTCGCAGCCTCCCGAGGATAAGTACGGGCGTCACCGTACCGATCCACAAGACTCTGCTAACCGGCTCAAGACTCATGAGGCCTAGTAAACCTAGGCTCTGATACCAACTTGTCACGACCCCAAATCCGATCGTGATGGCGCCCAGCACACGGCTAGGCCAGCCTGACCAATTAACAACAAACACGAAGCCATAAGCTCACTTTATCCAATTTAAGCATAACGGAATAATTCAATAGTGATAGCTGTATTAAAAACAGGGAACCAAGTCCCAACACGTGTCAACTCCCATAGACCGAAGGGTCAAGAGTCATGAGCCTCTACAGAGTATACAAAGTGTAAATAGTGAATATAACTGTGCACAAGTGCGGGATGATCAGAACAAAATACAGACAAACTGGAGAATCAGGTCCTGCGAACGCTGGCAGCTACCTCGACTGTCCAAAAGCACTCCAGAGCCGCAATAGAATTAGCTCCACTGTGATGTACCTGGATCTACACACAAGGTGCAGGGAGTCGGGTGTGAGTACTTCCGACTCAGCAGTAATAAAAGTAAATAATGCTGAAGGAAAGAAAATCACGATAGGCATTATCTCATGCTACACAATATAGAACTATCTTTTTATTCCTTTCAAGCATATGTGAGTAGATTATTTAGAAATCTCAATTTTAGCTACTTTCTTTCATAATAATATACCAATACATGGATACAATCTCAAGCAATGCAAGTCCGCACTTAAATCAGCCCCTCGGGCTCAGCACTCCTTATCAATTTACACCAGGAGATCTGGTCAATAAGGCAACTAATGCATGTGTGCCAGTAATGTATGAGTGTTGAATGTTATGCCACGTAGTACACGTAAACCAATGTATGTATGCCATGCAATGCATATGACCACTACGGCGTGTAGCCCGATCCAATTTGGGTACCCCTGCTCACTGGGGGTGTCCAGACTCCGGAGGGGCTCCTACAGCCCAAGCACAATAATAATATCACACCTGCTGCGGCGCGCAGCCCGATCCATATACCACTGCGACGTGCAGTCCGATCCATGCATGTGTATGCATATGCTCATATGAATGTCATGCCCTAACATATGGCCCTCAGCCCCAATCAGTCTAACAAATAATCAAGAAAAACCCTACGGGCAACAATATCATATTTGCTCACAGCTAAAATGTTATTTAGACCTTGTTCAAGTTTTTCATAACCTTATAAAAATGCTGAATAGCAAAAAATACCATTTTAAACCTTAAATTTAGAATAAAATATGCACAGTGTTATCAAAACAGTGATACCAATCCCTGAAGGTCTCAAATAATTGGCACGAAGCCCAAACATGATAATTACTCCAAATCACTTCAACAATTAGGTGTTATTATTTATTACGCGGGACGGACCAAGTCACAATCCCCAATGGTGCTCTACCCTACGCCCGTTATCCGCCGTGCAAGTCACCTCAACACAGCACTAAGATATGCAATTCCGGGGTTTACTAACCCTCAGGACATCATTTACAAGTATTACCCACCTCGAACCGACGAAAGCTCATGCCCGCGATGCCTTAGCTCCTCGAACCGGCATCCACGCACATCAAAACTAGTACAAATCAGCACAAATATATCAAAATAGGCTAATGGAACATAACCCAATTGAAAGAACTCGAAAAATATCAAAAATCACGAAATTGGCAAAACCCGATCCCTGGGCCCACATCTCGAAAAATCTCGAAACTCATATTTCAAGAATCCTCGTCTCGCCACGAGTCCGTACATATAAAATTTACTAAAATCGGACTTCGATTGGCTTTTCAAAACCCAAATTTTTGTTTTCAATATCTAGGCCACAATCCTTCATAATTTCTACCCAAATTCATGAAGATTGATGTTAATTCTACCATAAAATGATGTTTTTGAGTCAAGAAACTTACCTCCGATGAATACCCGATGATTTACCAGCATTTTCCCGTGATTTCCTCTCTCTAGGGCTCAAAAATGGTGTTTTGGGTATTTGAACCCGTGAGCCCTCTGTTCTGTGATTTTAATTTCACTGCCAGACCATTTTGTTCTACGCGTTCGCGATGGTCTTCACGCGTTTGCGATACTCAGCTCCAGCTTACCCTTCGCGAACGCGATGCTCCACCACGCGTTCGCGATGAACAATCTCCCAGCCGCTGGGTTCTTCTTCTACGCGAACGCGTATACTCCTACGCGAATGCGAAGCTCTCCCCTTTCCTTCTACGCGATCGCGACTCCCAGTCACACGAACGCGAAGCTTCACCTTACCTTGCCTATGCGAACACGACACCCATGCTCGCGAACGCGATGCTTTGATCCGCCTGGCCTTCGCGAACGCGGCCCATGACACGCGAACGCGAAGGCTTAATGCCTGGGCAGTAACCTGCAATTTACAGCAGGCCTTTTCCAAGTTCAAAATGCCCGATTAATGGTCCGAAATCTTCCCGAGGCCCCCGGGACCCCAACGAAAACCACCAACATACTCCAATACACGATACGAACTTGTTCCAATCATAAAAACACCATCCTAAACATCAAAATCACCAATTACACACGGATTCAAGCCTAAGTTCTTCAAAACTTTCAACAATCCAAAACCCGACCAAACGACGTCCGAATGTCCTGAAATTTTGCGGACATATCCAAAATCCCATAACGAAGCTACAGGAATTGTCGGAATTGCATTCCGACCTCCGGATCAAAATCTCACCTCCCATCTGGTTTTCGCCAAAATTCAACCTTAGCCAATTCAAGCCTATTTCTACATCGGGCCTCCAATTTCAATTCCGATTGCTCTCCTAAGTCATAAATGATCCCCCAAAACTAGTCGAATCATCAGAATCTGATTCCGAGCACCCTAACTCAATAGTCAACTCTAGGTTGACTTTCCATATTCAAACTTCCTTCAAACATGCTATTTGCTTCATTTTCAATTCAATTCACTCCTAACTCACCCGATAGGCTCTAACACTGATATAAAAGCATAAAACATGTAATTGCAACATGATGGGGTGGCAAAATTCCCGTAACGACAGGCTGGGTCATTACAGAACCGAATACCTTGCAGCTCTCCCATTATCAAACTGTCATTTTCACAATTAAGATCAATACCGATCGTATGAACTTCATAATACCGGCTCGCGAAGTTAGCACCTTGGTACTCAAGCCATAGACAAGGATCCGGCCTCAAGTCCTCCAGACAGACCCAACATGAACTCATAGAGATTATATCTCGCCTCTCGACCAGGGAATCATAAGCCATCAAGGCAATTATATAACTGAGCGATCGAGTGTGAACACAAACGTGTGGAAGGAATTCAAAAAATTATATCTCAAGCTGAATCAAGTACGCACGATAAGAATTCCAAGAAATGTGAAGTGTTTCCTAAATGTTTGCAGCCTCCCGAGGATAAATATAGGCGTCCCCGTACCGATCCACAAGACTCTACCAACCGGCTCAAGACTAATGAAGCCTAGTAACCTAGGCTTTGATACCAACTTGTCACGACCCCAATACCGGTCGTGATGGCGCCCAACATACCTGCTAGGCAAGCCCGACCATTTACACTCTCACCCGAGCATGAAGCTCAAATCAATTACCTAGATATTATTTCAACAATAAAGCTAAACTGAACAACCACCCAAAGATCTAGGGTCACGAGTCTAGAGCCTCTAAACAAGATCGGATAACAATATCCAAATCAAATACTAAAGTCTGAATAATTAATATACAAAGGAAAACTGGAATAAGAAGAGAAGCCAGGTCCTGCGAACGCCAGCAACTACCTTATCAACTCGGATAAATACTGATAAAAACTGGAGTGCTCGTCTATCCCTCCTGTGTACCTGAATCTGCACACAAAGGTGCAGGGAGTAGGGGTGAGTACTAAGTACTCAGTGATTAATAAATATATACAAGTAGCTGAAAGTAAGAAATCCACATAATACCACAATATGAAGCTAAACTACAGTCCGATCCTCCTACGAACTAGCATCAACAGTACAATACAGCTACCACAGAATAATTCAACAGATAAAGATGCAATGCAATGTACATAACCGCTACGGTGTGTAGCCCGATCCATTTAACGTCGACGACGCTCACTGGGGGTGTGTACAGACTCCGGAGGGGCTCCTACATGTGACGACCCGGCCTGTCGTCACGGGAATTACCACCCCGTTATGTTGAAATTATATGTTTAATGCTTTTATATCAGTGTTAGAGTCTATCGGGTGGGTTAGGAGTGAATTGGATTGAAAATGAGGCATATAGCCTTTTTGAAGGAAACTTGAATAACTAAAGTCAACCTGGAGTTGACTATTTAGTTAGAGGGCTCGGAATCGGATTCTGATGATTCGGTTAGTTTCGGGAGGTGATTTGTGACTTAGGGGAGCGATCGAAATTTAATTTGGAGGTCCGGTGTAGACATAGGCTTGAACTGGCAAAGGTTGAATTTTGGCGAAATCCGAACGGTAGGTTAGATTTGGGTCGGAATGGAATTCTGACAATTCTTGTAGCTTCGTTATGTGATTTTGGATATGTCCGCAAAATTTCAGGTCATTCGGACGTCGTTTCGTCGGGTTTTTGATCGAATGTTAGTTTCGGAATTTTTGAAGAAACTTAGGCTTGAATCCGTGTGTAATTAGTGATTTTGATGTTTAAGATGTTGTTTTTATGCTTGGAACAAGTTCGTATCGTGTTTTGGAGTATGTTGATGGTTTTCGCTGGGGTCCCGGGGGCCCCGGGGTGAATCCGGACCATCATCCGGCATTTGGAAGCAAGGAAGGGTCTGCTGTAAATTGCAGATCACTGGGCAGTGATTTAGCCTTCGCGTTCGCGAGGGTAAGGATCGCGTTCGCATAGGCCAGGTTCTGTAACGGATCGCGTTTGCGAGGGCAATGCCGCATTCGCGTAGGTTGGGGCCAGTTTGTCATCGCGGTGGCGATGGTTTGGGTCGAGTTCGCGTAAGAGGAAAAGGTAAGGCATCGCGGACGCGTGACTTCATGTCGCATTCGCGTAGAGTAGAAATCCGGAGATTGGGGAGAATGGTCTTTGCGGACGCGTGGCTTCATGTCGCGTTCGCGATAGAGAAAATGGCTAAGGCATCGCGTTCTCGTGAGGGGCATCGCGAACGCGATGAAGGAATTTGGCTGGTAGTGAAGTTAAAACCAGAACATAACCAGTCGCGGGTTTCACACCCCAAACCTCCATTTTTGAGTTCCAAGAGAAGGTATTGACGGGAGATTGCTGGGAAATCATCGGGATTTCGTCGGAGGTAAGTTTTGTGGCTTAATTACATCATTTTAACATGAAATCCTTGGTTAATTCTCTGTAAATGGAAGATTAAAGGTGGGTTTGAGCCCTAGGCCTAAAATTGAAGAAAAACACTGATTTGAGTGGGCAAATGGAGTTCGATTTTGGTAAATTTTATATGCCTAGACTCGTATAGAGATGAGGGTTCCTAATATGTGACCTTTGTAATTTTTCGAGAAGCATACCGAAAGTCGGGTTTTGGCAACTTTGTCATTTTTGGTGTAAATCAAGTTGTATTGATTGGGTGTCGTCCCATTGACCTAATTTGTTGTGTTTCTACTGAATTTGATCAGATTCTATGCGTGTGGTGCTTGACTCTCGTGGCAAGGGCATTGCGGAGTAGGCGTCGCGTTGTATTGAGGTGAGTAATAGATGTGGGTGATGACCAGCGGGTTTGAAAGCCTGGTATACCACTTTGTGATGCTGTATAACGGCGAGACACGTACTCTCCTGTGAGTGCGGGGTTGATTGTGATTTAGGGACTATGACTTAGTCCGACCTGTTGATACTATGTTATGATATAGGCTATTCTTGAGCCGTCGAACCTCCTCCTCGGATGGTTGCATACTATATTGTGATATTGGCTACTCTTGAGCCGTTGAACCTCCTTCTTGGACGGTTGAGTATACTTGTGGGCTCGTGAGCCAGTTATTGGATCCCGCGAGGATCGTTATCATTGTCTTATGATATTGACATGTTAGTTACTACCAGTCTGTAGCTATTTCTGTTATCATGCTATTTCCAATCTCTAGAACTTGATATTACCGTTTTCCAACTGAAAAATAATAAAAGGGTTTTCAAAACTACTTTTGAGCCTGCGAGGCTGTATTTGCATATTAGCTGACTGGTAGTGGATCGGGCTGCGTGCCGCAGCGGTATTCATGTTGGATCGGACTGCACACCGCAGTAATATTGTGCTTGGGCTGTAGGACCCCTCCGGAGTCTGAACCCCCACAGTGAGCACGGGTACCCAAGTTAGATCGGGCTACGCGTCGTAGCGGTCATATCATGCGTTGCATTGCATTTAGCTACATCTGCTAGCTGTCATACGGTTTTGCTGGTACTTGCTGGTACATGTACAGTTGATATTGATTCTGTGACATGGTATTTGATTACATCTTTACATAGTGCTTTATTGCGGATTTCTTATCTGCGCTGTCTTACCCCTGTTTATTACCACTGAGTCTGGCAGTACTCATTTTACTCCCTGCACCTTGTGTGTAGATCCAGGTACCTCTCAGCAGTGATCCGGTAGCTGTTTGAGGCGACATCTGTGGGATATTCGAGGTAGCTGCAGAGTCCGCAGGACCCGATATTCCTTCTTACTGTCTTTTGATTATGTATTGATATATCTTTCCGCACTTGGTATCTTGTAAACCTTTATACACTTATGTTCATTAGAGGCTCGTGACTCTTGACCCTGCGGTCTATGGGAGTTGGTATATTTTGGGACTTGGTTCCCCGTTTTCGACATATGTATCACTGTTGTTTCGTATTTTGATATGCTTAAATGGGATAAAGCGAGCTTCTAGCTTCATCGTTGTTATTGATTGGTCAGGCTGGCCTAGCAATGTGCTGGGCGCCATCACGACCGGATTTGGGGTCGTGACAAGTTGGTATCAGAGCCAAGGTTTACTAGGCCTCATGAGTCTTGAGCCGGTTAGTAGAGTCTTGGGGATCGGTACGGGGATGGCTGTACTTATCCTCGGGAGGCTGCGAACCTTTAGGAAACACTTCACTTTTCTTGAACTCTGTCGTGCGATCTTATTGTTCTGAGAACTGAACTTCTATATTCTATTCTCACGCATATGACGAGAATACGAGCATCAGGACGAGGTGGACGACCTCCATTGCCACCTGCTAGAGGTCGTGGGCGCGGTCGTGCTAGAGGTAGAGGTAGGGCAGCTGAGGCAGTGCCAGCTGACCCGCCCGTTGTACCAGTTCAGGAGCAGCCCCTAGTGGTTGATGCTCCATCAGCCCCAGCTCAGGGCCAGACTGTATCTATTGCTATTCCTGATCTTCAGGAGACTCTTGCATAGATATTATCGGTGTGTTCCGGTATGGCTCAGGTAGTTTCAGTTACCGCTACTGTAGCGACATCTCAGACAGGGGGCGGTCAGCAGACCCCTGCAGCTCGCACACCTGAGCAGGTTGTTCTGGGACTTCAAACGCCAGAGGCGGTCCCCACTCAGGTGGTTGCACCGGTTATTCCTCCAGCTGCACCAGCTCCAGCTCCAGAGCATATGGTTCAGGCTATGCCCGACGATGAGCAGCGTCGTCTTGAGAGAATTGGTAGACTTTAGCCACCCTATTTTAGTGGCGTTGAGGGCGAGGATGCCCAAGGTTTCTTGGACAAGTGTCAGAGGATGTCGCGGACGGCTGGTATTCTTAAGTCCAGCGGAGTCTCATTTACTACCTTTCAGTTCACTGGTCCCGCATTTGATTGGTGGAAAGAGTTTGAGAGGCATAGGCCTGCAGGAGCAGCACCTCTCACATGGCAGCAGTTCTCTACTCTCTTTCTAGAGAAATATGTACCTCAGTCTCGTCGCGAGGAGCTACGTCGCCAGTTCGAGTGGTTGGTTCAGGGCGACATGTCTGTGACCCAGTATGAGCTCAGATTCACACAGTTGGCGAGGCACGCCACATGGATGATCCCTACTGATAGGGAGAGGATCAGGATGTTCATTGATGGCCTCAACTATTCTATCCGTATTCTTATGACCAGGGAGCGAGTTCTGTCATCATCTTTTGAGTAGGTCGTTGATATGGCACGTTCCATTGATGCGGATCGTCGCCGAGAGAGAGAGGAGCGGGAGGCCAAGAGGCCTCGGGGTTCTGGCAGTTTCAGTGGTGCTCCATCTAGAGGGCATTCCCAGCAGGGCAGAGGTCACTCATCTAGACCTTCTTATTCAGGGCGCCCAGAGCAGAGCGGAGGTTCTTATGGTCATGGTCGACAGGGGTTTCAGCAGAGTTAGTCATCACTTAGTGCCCTCCCAGCCTAGAGTGCAGCACCCACTTCTTCAGCCCAGGGTTCTTCTGCGGCGAGGGGTTCCCTTCTGTCCCCTTTTCCAGCACCAGGTGCATGTTATGAGTGTGGTGAGTTTGGCCATATGAGGAGACAGTGCCCTCGACTCCGTATGGACAGGACTTAGCAGAGGGATCTGCCCACCTCTTCAGCACCATCTCAGTCTAGTAGAGGTAGAGGTCAGTCTACTCGTGGTCACCCCAGGGGCGAGGAGAGATCTGGTGGAGGCCAGGCACGATTCTATGCACTTCCTAACAGGCGTGATGCACTTGCCTCCGATGCGGTGATTACAAGTATCATTTCTGTCTGTCACAGAGATGCCTCTGTTCTATTTGATCCAGGGTCCACATATTCTTACGTGTCCTCTTATTTTGCACATCATTTGGGTGCGATTCGTGGTAGTCTTGATTTACCTGTTCATGTATCCACCCCCGTAGGTGATACGATTATTGTGGATCATGTCTATAGATCCTGTGTTATATCTATTGGGGGTCTGGAGACCCAGGCAGATATGTTATTATTGGGAATGGTGGACTTTGATGTTATATTGGGTATGGACTGGTTGTCTCCGTACCATGCTATATTGTACTATCATGCTAAGACAGTTATGTTGGCCATTCCTGGTATTTCTCAGATCGAGTGGCGGGGTTCGACCGATTTCGTCCCTAGCCGTGTTATTTCGTTCTTAAAAGCTCAGAAGATGGTTGAAAAAGGGTGTCTATCGTACTTAGCTTTTGTGAGAGATGTGGGAGCCGAGTCTCCTAGCATTGATTCTGTACCTGTTGTGAGGGACTTCCCAGATGTATTCCCCTCAGACCTGCCGGGCATGCCGCCGGACAGGGATATCGATTTCGGCATTGACTTGGTGCCGGGCACTCAGCCCATATCAATTCCTCCTTACCGGATGGCACCACCTGAGTTGAAAGAACTGAAAGAGCAGCTTCAAGAGCTTCTGGATAAGGGTTTTATCTGTCCTAGTGTGTCCCCGTGGGGCGCCGGTGTTATTTGTTAAAAAGAAAGATGGTTCCATGCGAATATGTATTGATTACAGGCAATTGAACAAAGTGACAGTGAAGAACAAGTACCCTCTGCCGCGCATAGATGATTTGTTTGATCAGTTACAGGGTGCGAGGGTGTTTTCTAAGATCGATCTTCGTTCAGGCTATCATCAGCTGAAGATCAGGGACTCGGATATTATGAAGACTGCATTCGGGACCCGATATGGTCATTATGAGTTTCTTGTGATGTCGTTTGGGCTGACCAACGCCCCAGCAGCATTTATGCATCTGATGAACAGTGTGTTCAGGCCTTATTTGGATTCATTTGTGATTGTGTTCATTGATGACATTCTAGTCTACTCCCGCAGTCAGGAGGAGCATGCTCAGCATTTGAGTATTGTGTTGCAGAGATTGAGGGAGGAGAAGCTATATGCTAAATTCTCCAAGTGCGAGTTTTGGCTCGAGTCCGTAGCATTTATGGGACATGTGGTGTCTCGTGATGGTATTCAGGTTGATCCAAAGAAGATAGAGGCGGTGCAGAGTTGGCCTAGACCGTCCTCAGCTGCGGACATCAGGAGCTTTCTTGTCTTGGCGGGATATTATCGCCGGTTTGTTCAGGGATTTTCATCTATTGCTTCTGCTTGGACTAAGTTGACTCAGAAAGGCGCACCATTCGTGTGGTCGGATGAGTGCAAGGAGAGCTTTCGGAAGCTCAAGACAGCTTTGACCACAGCTCCAGTATTAGTGTTGCCATCAGCTTCAGGTTCATATACTGTATATTGTGATGCCTCGAGAGTAGGGATACATTGTGTATTGATGAAGGAAGGTAAGGTGATTGCTTATGCTTCTCGGCAGTTGAAGCCACATGAGAAGAACTATCCTGTTCATGATTTGGAGCTAGCCGCCATTATTCATGCCTTAAAAATTTGGAGGCACTATTTGTATGGCGTGTCTTGTGAGGTGTATACTGACCATCGTAGTCTCCAGCACTTGTTCAAACAGAAATACCTTAATTTGAGACAGCGGAGATGGCTTGAGTTGCTTAAGGATTATGACATTACTATATTATATCATCCGGGGAAGGCCAATGTGGTGGCCGATGCTTTGAGCCGGAAGGCGGTCAGTATGGGGAGATTGGCATATATTCCAGCTGAGGAGAGATCATTTGCTTATGATGTTCAAGTGCTAGCCAATCGGCTAGTGAGGTTAGACATTTCAGAGCCCAGCAGGGTGTTGGCTTGTGTTGTATCTCGGTCTTCTCTATATGATCGTATTCGTGAGCACCGGTATGATGATCCACATTTGGCTATCCTTAGGGACAGAGTTCAGCATGATGATGCTAGAGATGTCACCATTGATAGTGACAACGTATTGAAGATGCAGGGCCGGATATGTGTGCCCAATGTTGATGGCCTTCGTGAGTTGATTCTGGAGGAGGCCCATAGCTCGCGGTATTCTATCCATCCGGGAGCCGCGAAGATGTATCAAGATTTGAAACAGCACTATTGGTGGAGAAAGATGAAGATGGACATTGTCAGATATGTAGCACGGTGCCTCAACTGTCAGCAGGTTAAGTACGAGCATCAGAGGCCCGGTGGTGTATTTCAGCGCATTGATATTCCTGAGTGGAAATGGGAGAGGATCACTATGGACTTTGTTACTGGACTCCCTCGGACAGCGAGGAAGTTTATTCTGTTTGAGTGATTGTGGATAGGCTGACCAACTCGGCTCAATTCATTCAAGTTAGTACTACCTACTCGTCGGAGCGGTTGGCAGCGATCTTTATTCGGGAGATTGTCCGGTTGCATGGAGTCCCAGTGTCTATCATATATGATAGAGACACTCAGTTCACTTCTCAGTTTTGGAGAGCATTTCAACGGGAGATGGGTACGCGGGTTGAGTTGAGCACCGCATTTCACCCTCAGACAGACGAGCAGTCTGAGCGCACTATTCAGATCTCGGAGGATATGTTGCGAGCATGTGTGATTGACTTTGGTGGTTTGTGGGATGAGTTCTTGCCACTTTCCGAGTTTGCCTACAATAACCGTTATCAGTCGAGTATTCAGATGGCCCCGTACGAGGCATTATATGGCAGGCGGTGTAGATCCCCCGTGGGATGGTTTGAGCCTGGTGAGGATAGATTGATAGGGACTGAGTTAGTTCAGGATGCTCTGGATAGAGCAAAGTTGATCCGGGAGAGGCTTCGTACAGCACAGTCTCGTCAGAAGAGTTATGCGGACCGTAGAGTTCGAGAGTTGTCTTTCATGGTTGGTGATAGAGTATTGTTGAAGGTTTCACCTATGAAGGGTGTCATGAGGTTTGGGAAGAAAGGGAAGTTGAGTCCCGGGTACATTGGTCCTTTTGAGATACTCAGGAGGGTTGGAGAGGTGGCATATGAGTTAGCCTTGCCGCCCAGCTTATCCAGCGTCCATCCAGTATTCCATGTGTCTATGCTCCGGAAGTACATTGGAGATCCGTCTCATGTATCTATGCTCCGGAAGTACATTGGAGATCCGTCTCATGTATTAGACTTCAGTACCATTCAGCTTGATGGTGATCTATCCTATGATGTGGAGCCTATTGCTATTTTGGGTCGTCAGGTGAGAAAGTTGAGGTCTAAGGAGATTGCATCAGTTAAGGTTCAGTGGAGAGGTCGACCCGTGGAGGAGTCCACTTGGGAGATCGAGCGGGAGATGCGGAGCAGATATCCTCACTTGTTTGAGACTTCAGGTATGTTTCTTGACCCGCTCGAGGACGAGCGTTTGCTTAAGAGGGGGAGAATGTGACGACTCAGCCCGTCGTCACGGGAATTACCACCTCATTATATTGAAATTATATGTTTTATGCTTATATATCAGTGTTAGAGTCTATCGGGTGGGTTAGGAGTGAATTGGATTGAAAATGAGGCATATAGCCTTTTTGAAGGAAACTTGAATTAGGAAAGTCAACCCGGAGTTGACTATTTAGTTAGAGGGCTCGGAATCGGATTCTGATGATTTAGTTTCGGGAGGTGATTTGTGACTTAGGGGAGCGATCGAAATTTAATTTGGAGGTCCGGTGTAGAAATAGGCTTGAACTGGCTAAGGTTGAATTTTGGCGAAATCTGAATGGTAGGTGAGATTTTGATCAGGGGGTCAGAATGGAATTCCGACAATTTCTGTAGCTTCGTTATGTGATTTTGGATATGTCCGCAAAATTTCAGGTCATTCAGACATCGTTTGGTCGGGTTTTTGATCGAATGTTAGTTTCGGAATTTTTGAAGAAACTTAGGGTTGAATCCGTGTGTAATTGGTGATTTTGATGTTTAGGATGGTGTTTTTATGCTTGGAACAAGTTCGTATCGTATTTTGGAGTATGTTGATGGTTTTCGTTGGGGTCTTGGGGGCCCCGGGGTGAATCCGGACCATCATCCGGCATTTGGAAGCTACGAAGGGTCTGTTGTAAATTGCAGATCACTGGGCAGTGATTTAGCCTTCGCGTTCGCGAGGGTAAGGATCGCATTCGCGTAGGCCAGGTTCTGTAACGCATCGCGTTCGCGAGGGCAATGCTGCGTTCACGTAGGTTGGGGCCAGTTGGTCATCGCAGTCGCGATGGTTTGGGTCGCGTTCGCGTAAGAGGAAAAGGTAAGGCATCGCGGACGCATGACTTCACGTCGCATTCACGTAGAGTAGAAATCCGAAGATTGGGGAGAATGGTCTTCGCGGACGCGTGGCTTCATGTCACGTTCGCGATGGAGAAAATGGCTAAGGCATCGCGTTCGCGTGAGGGGCATCGCGAACGCGATGAAGGAATTTGGCAGGCAGTGAAGTTAAAACCAGAACATAACCAGTCGCGGGTTTCACACCCCAAACCTCCATTTTTGAGTTCCAAGAGAAGGTATTGACGGGAGATTGCTGGGAAATCATTGGGGTTTCGTCGGAGGTAAGTTTTGTGGCTTAATTACATCATTTTAACATGAAATCCTTGGTTACTTCTCTGTAAATGGAAGATTAAAGGTGGGTTTGAGCCCTAGGCCTAAAATTGAAGAAAAACACTGATTTGAGTAGGCAAATGGAGTCCGATTTTGGTAAATTTTATATGCCTAGACTCGTATCGAGATGAGGGTTCCGAATATGTGACTTTTGTAATTTTTCGAGAAGCGTACCGAAAGTCAAGTTTTGGCAACTTTGTCATTTTTGGTGTAAATCGAGTTGTATTGATTGGGTGTCATCCCATTGACCTAATTTGTTGTGTTTCTACTGTATTTGATCAGATTCTATGCGTGCGGAGCTTGATTCTCGTGGCAAGGGCATTGCGGAGTAGGCGTCGCGCTGTATTGAGGTGAGTAATAGATGTGGGTGATGACCAGCATGTTCGAAACACCGGTATACCACTTTGTGACGCTGTATAGCGGCGAGACACGTACTCTCCTGTGAGTGCGGGGTCGATTGTGATTTGGGGACTATGGCTTAGTCCGACCTGTTGATACTGTGTTATGATATAGGCTATTCTTGAGCCGTCGAACCTCCTCCTCGGATGGTTGCATACTATATTGTGATTTTGGCTACTCTTGAGCCGTTGAACCTCCTTCTTGGACGGTTGAGTATACTTGTGGGCTGTGAGCCAGTTATTGGATCCTGCGAGGATCGTTATCATTGTCTTATGATATTGACATGTTAGTTACTACCAGTCCGTAGCTATTTCTATTATCATGCTATTTCCAATCTCTGGAACTTGATATTACTGTTTTCAACTGAAAAATGATAAAAGATGTTTTCAAAACTACTTTTGAGCTCGCGAGGCTGTATTTGTATATTAGTTGACTGGTAGTGGATGGGGCTGCGCGCCGCAGCGGTATATATGTTGGATCGGACTACACGCCGCAGTAATATTGTGCTTGGGCTGTAGGAGCCCCTCCGGAGTCTGAACCCCCACAGCGAGCACGGGTACCCAAATTGGATCGGGCTACGCGCCGTAGCGGTCATATCATGCATTGCATTGCATTTAGCTACATCTGCTAGCTGTCATACAGTTTTGCTGGTACTTGCTGGTACATGTAGAGTTGATATTGATTCTATGACAGGGTATTTGCTTACAGCTTTACATAGTGCTGTATTGCGGATTTCTTATCTGCGTTGTCTTACCCATGTTTATTACCACTGAGTCTAGCTGTACTCATTTTACTCCCTGCACCTTGTGTGTAGATCCAGGTACCTCTCAGCAGTGATCCGGTAGCTGTTCGAGGCGACATCTGTGGGATATTCGAGGTAGCTGCAGAGTCCGCATGACCCGATATTCCTTCTTACTGTCTTTTGATTCTGTATTGATATTTCTTTCCGTACTTGGTATCTTGTAAACCTTTATACACTTATGTTCATTATAGGCTCATGACTCTTGACCCTACGGTGTATGGGAGTTGGTATATTTTGGGACTTGGTTTCCCGTTTTCGACATATGTATCACTGTTGTTTCGTATTTTGATATGCTTAAATGGGATAAAGCGAGCTTCTAGCTTTGTCGTTGTTATTGATTGGTCAGGCTGGCCTAGCAATGTGCTGGGCGCCATCACGACCGGATTTGGGGTCGTGACACTACAGCCCTAGCGCAATACCGCTGCGGCGTGCAGCCCGATCCTCTAATCATAATAACCATTGCGGCGTGCAGCCCGATCCATCCTCAGTCCACAATAATCAGATAAGTCACAAATTACTTATTTCCAAGTTCCTTTTCATTTAATTATGAAGACACTTTAACTTTTATTAATTTGCAAAAGAGGTGACTTAGCATTTCAATACTGTGATTTCAAAGCAGGACTGAGATCGGTGATTAAGAAAGTATAGCTCTCACATATATATATACTATCCCCTAGGGATGCTACAGGTCGGCACAAGGCCCCAAACAGGCTTACAGCCCACAAATATGTCAAACACAGTGTATTTCCATCACTAATAGCATATTATCCATATCCGGGATGGACAGAGTCTCAATCCCCAGTCACAATCAATCCCGCACCTGCCACGGGGTGCGAGCCAAGCCCTACTAGCGTCACAATGTGCTAAGCCGGGGTTTCGAACCCTCAGGCTACCATATACACAAACTACTCACCTCTAGCCGGTAGAAGCCTTAGTCCGCCTTGCGCTTGCCTTGTAATTCAATCACCTCGGATGCCGAATCTCGAACCGGCGAGAATTCTTGTCCTCGACGCCTTTGCTCCTCAACCGGCCTCCTCGCGCTTCCAATCTATCAAAATTCATAAAAGCATCGATGAAGTTCGATTTCTAAAAGATGGGGTTTTAGCCGTACATATCTGAAATTCACCCCTTAATGATACTACAATGATCCAATACAGTTATGTAACTTCAATCTACAATACCACATTCAAAAAGGGCCAATATTAGTCATAAATCCCATAACTTGTGCCATCTAGGCCTATTATCAAACATCTTGTAGGCATAAATATTTACACCTCTTAACTATAGCATTGGTTCCTCCAACTATCACCATTAACCAACAATTCATCTCCCTATCATTCTTTAGCAATTTATACTCCTAACATCATTTGTGTGATCAACCATTCACACCCACACCAACAAAATTACAATAAATATACACATTTAAATCCCTACCATGTTCATGTATTTAAATTGGGGATTTATGGCTTCCAACAACCATACTATAAGTTGTAATACTTGATTCATACTCATATTCCCATAATAACACCATATGTGTAAGTTTAAGGTGTAGGATTATCTCTTATAGATCAAATCTTGAAAGACAACTTTGGGGTGTTCTTGAGATTTTGAAGAAATCCTATGAAATCCAACCAAAATCATGTTGTAACTAGTGATTGAGAAGATAAATCACCATGAAAACACACTTAAAAGCTTACCTTAGGAGTGCAATTGAGTGCCTTGGTCGAATTGGGGGTGTTGGGGAAGCCCTAGGCTTGAGAAATGACTCAAGTTCTGTCATTTCCCGTCTTTAGGTATATTTAGGGCCTGCTACTAGCGCGCCCGCGCTAATTAGCGCGGGTTGAGGCAGAAAACAACCCATTAGCGCGGGCTACTAGCGCTCCCGCGCTAAGGCCATGCTACTGACACATTCCCAGTAAAAAGGTCATAGTTTTCTGTATACACCTCCCAATGATGCACAGTTTGTTGCATTGGAAACTAGACTCAAAGGGCTTTAATTGGATAGGCTGTGCGTCGCATAACTCGTTATATAATGGGAGATATGATCGTTTAAAGTGAGGTCTTATGCACACTCATTTACATCTTCGCCTATTATGAAGTTTTCCAACTTCAAAAGTTCCCGTTAACCATCTGAAATCACCCCGAGGCCCCCGAGACCTCAACCAAAAATACCAACACCTCCTCAAACATCATATAAACTTGTTCCAATCATCGACATGCATCAAACAACACCAAGACCATCAAATTACATCGAATTCAAGCCTAAGTTCTTCTAAAACTTCCAAAACATACATTTAATCAAAAACCCAACCAAACCATGTCCAAATGACCTGAAATTTTGTAGACATATCCAAAATTACATAACAAAGCTACAGAAATTGTCGGAATTCCATCTCGACCCCGGGATCAAAATCTCACCTAGCATTCGGATTTCGCCAAAATTCGACCTTAGCCAATTCAAGCCTAAAACCACACCAGACTTCCGAATTCGATTTCGATTGCTCTCCTAAGTCATAAATGATCCCCCGAAACTAGTCGAATCTTCAAATTTCCATTCCGAGCTGTCTAACTCATTGGTCAACATTCGGTTGACTTTTCCAACCTATTCTTCTCGTAAAGAGATTTATGTCCTCATTTCTATTCTAATTCTCACCGATATGCTTCTAACTCTCCAAACACATATAAATTAGCATATTGAAGTATTAAATTGAGAAAACGGGGCGATAACTCCCGTAACGACGGGCCGGGTCGTTACAAAGATAATAGCAAGAAATAAAATAAACAAAATAAAGATAGAAAATCCTTTTGAAAGAATAGTTACAGTTATAGATAACAATGAATGTAGTTATAATGAATTAGAAATAGAAGAAGATTTAGACATAGTAAAAGAAAGATTAAGCACATCAATAAGATTAAGTTTTGAAGTAGGACAAACATCATCAAATAAAACAAGCACACCAGATAAGGTAGGATATAAAATACCTAAACTTATAGAGCAATTACCAGGAGAAATAAAACACCATCATTATTACATAACAGGAGTAATGAATGGAAGAAAATATTTAATACTAATAAATACAGGACAAGAAGAAAACTATATAACAAGAGAATTAATCACAGAGAAGATGAGATACTAACTAGTGAAAAATTATACCCCGAATTACCTAAAGGAATGATAACTAGTGAAGAAATAGCGGAAAAAGAAATAATTATAGGAGGAATAATTATGATAATAAGATTTAAAATATATCAGGGAGATAAAAATATTATATTAGGAATAAAATGGCTAGAAAAAGTTAAACCATACAACTTAGATAATGAACAACTAATCATACATTATGAAAATAAGAAAGTAACAATAAAAATAACTATATTATAAATCTGAAAATACATATACTAGTTAAAATAATAGTGGAAGGATACTACAATAGATACTACACACCTATGATAGACATGGGATCAGAAGTAAATTTATGTAGATATAATTGCCTACCAGAAGAGAAATGGGAAAAACTTAGTACACCCTTATCATTAACAGGATTTAACAACGAAGGAAGCATAATTACCCACAAATCAAAAAATTAAAAATACAAATATGGGATAAAATACTCACTATAGAAGAAATATACAATTTTGAATTACCCACAAGAGATATTTTACTAGGAATACCATTCTTAGATAAACTATACCCACATGTAATAACTAAAACACATTGGTGGTTTACAACACCATGCAAACAAAAAATAGGAGCAAAAAGAGTTCTAAAAAAGAAAAGAAAAACAACTGATTGGATAAAAGTAAGTGAGAAAATAACACAAAAATTAGAAAATGAAAAAGAAGATACTAATAAAATAGAATTAATTATTTTTTCAATAAATACAGTCAAAATAATCCAAGAAAAACTAGAACCATTGTATAGTGAAAATCCCTTACAAGGATGGGAAAAACATAAAACAAGGTAAAAATAGAGCTAATTGATGAAAATAGTATAATAACACAAAAACCTTTAAAATACAATTTCAAAGATTTAAATGAATTTAAAATACATATTGACGAATTACTAGAACAAGGTTATATACAAGAAAGCAATAGTAAACATACAAGTCCAACATTTATAGTAAATAAACATAGTGAACAAAAAAAGAGGAAAAAGTAGAATGGTTATAGATTATAGAAACCTAAATGCAAAAACCAAAACATATAACTACCCAATACCAAATAAAATACTAAAATAAGACAAATCTAAGGATATAACTATTTTAGTAAATTTGATTGTAAATCAGGATTTTACCACTTAAAGTTAGAAGAAGAATCCAAGAAACTTACAGCATTTACTGTACCCCAAGGATTTTATGAATGGAACGTGTTACCTTTTGGATATAAAAATGCACCAGGTAGATATCAACATTTTATGGATAACTATTTCAAACAACTAGAAAATTGCATAATATACATTGATGATATATTATTATATTCAAAAACACAAGATGAACATATAATATTATTAGAAAAATTTATACATATTATAGAAATATCGGGAATAAGCCTAAGTAGAAAAAAGGCAGAAATAATGAAAAATCAAATAGAATTTCTAGGAATAGAAATAGATAAAAGTAGAATTAAAATGCGAACTCATATAGTACAAAAGATAATAAATTCAAATGAACAATTAGATACAAAAAAGAAATTACAATCATTTTTAGGATTAGTAAACCAAGTAAGAGAATTGTCAGGACCCCAAACCCGGTCGTGATGTCTCCCAACACTCGGCTAGGCCAGCCCGACCAATCAACAGAAACACAGAGTTATTAGCTCACTTAAACCATTTTTGGCTTAAACAAAAATAGAACAACAGTAATGGAATATCCAAGTATAGGGATCACATCTCAAAAACAATAACAACTCCCCAAGGACCAGGGGTCACGAGTCATGAGCCTCTACAGAGTATACAAAGTGTAAATAGTGAATATAACTGTGCACAAGTGTGGGATGGTCAGAACAAAAACATAGACAAACTGGAGAATCAGGTCATGCGAACGCTGGCAGCTACCTCGACTGTCCAAAAGCACTCCCGAGCCGCAATAGAATCAGCCCTGCTGTGATGTACCTGAATCTGCACACAAGGTGCAGGGAGTCGTGTGTGAGTACTTCCAACTCAGTAGTAATAAAAGTAAATAATGCTGAAAGGAAGAAAACCACGCAAGGCACTATCTCATGCTACACAATACAGAACTATCTTTTTATTCCTTTCCAGCATATGTGAGTAGATTATTTAGAAATCTCAATTTTTAACTTCTTTCTTTCATGATAACATACCAATACCTGGTACAATCTCAAGCAGTGCAAGTCCGCACTCAAATCAGCCCCTCGGGCTCAGCATTCCTTAACAATTTCCACCAGGAGATCCGGTCAATAAGGCAAATAATGCATGTGTGCCAGTAATGTATGAGTGCTAAATGTTATGCCACGTAGTACACGTAAACCAACGTATGTATGCCATGCAATGCATATGACCGCCACGGCGTGTAGCCCGATCCAATTTGGGTACCCGTGCTTACTGTGGGTGTTCAGACTCCGGAGGGGCTCCTACAGCCCAAGCACAATATTAATATGACACCTGCTGCGGCGCGCAGCCTGATCCGTATACCACTGCGGCGTGCAGTCCGATCCATGCATGTGTATGCATATACAGCCTCGCAGGCTCAAAAGTAGTTTTTGAAAACTCTTTTATCATTTTTCAGTTGAAAACTGTAATATCAAGTTCCAGAGATTGGAAATAGTATGATAACAGAAATAGCTGCAGACTGGTAGTAAATTAGCATATCAATATCACAAGACAATGATAACGATCCTCGCGGGATCCAATAACTGGCTCATAGCCCACAAGTATACTCAACCGTCCAAGAAGGAGGTTCAACGGCTCAAGAGTAGCCAATATCACAATATAGTATGCAACCATCCGAGAAGGAGGTTCGATGGCTCAGGATTAGCCAAATATCATAACACAGTGCCAACAAGTCGGACTAAGCCATAGTCCCCAATCATAATCGACCCCGCATTAACAAGAGAGTACGTGTCTCACCGCTATACAGCGTCACAAAGTGGTATACCGGGGTTTCGAACCCGCTGGTCATCACCCACATCTATTACTCACAGCTAGAAATGTCATTAAGACCTTGTTCAAGTTTTTCATAACTTTATAAAAATAGTGAGTAGCAAAATACCATTTGAAACCTTAGATTGAGATAGAAATATGCACAGTGTTATCAAGGCAATGATACCAATCCCTGAAGGATTCAAATAATCGGCACGAAGCCCAAACACGATAATTAGTCCAATTCATTATAATTAAAATCATTATTGAGGCGTCAATTTCATTTCAAACAATTATGCGTCATTATTTATTACGCGGGACGAACCAAGTTACAATCCCCAATGGTTCTCTACCCCACGCCCGTTATCCGGTGTGCAAGTCACCTCAACACAGCACTAAGATGTGCAAGTCCGGGGTTTACTAACCCTCAGGACATCATTTACAAGTATTACCCACCTCGAACCGGCGAAAACTCATGCCCGCGACGCCTTAGCTCCTCGAACCGGCATCCACGCACTTCAAAACTTGCCAAAATCAGTACAAATATATCAAAATAGGCTAATGGAATATAACCCAATCGAAAGAACTCGAAAAATATCAAAAATCATGAAATTGGCAAAACCCGAGCCCCGGGCCCACATCTCGAAAAATTTCGAAATTCATATTTCCAGAATCCTCGTCTCGCCACGAGTCCGTACATATAAAATTTACCAAAATCGGAGTTCGATTGGCCTTTCAAACCCAAATATTCATTTTCAATTTCTAGGCCACAATCCTTCACAATTTCTACCCAAATTCATGAAGATTGATGTTAATTCTACCATATAAATATGTTTTTGACTCAAGAATATTACCTCCGATGAATACCCGATGATACTCCCTTCAATCCCCATGCAAAAGCTCTCTAAATGATCAAAATTGGTGGAAAAATGACCCAAAATCGCTTTTATCAACTCACTGATTTTTTTCGGAAATCACTGTTCACGAGGTATTGTTCATGCGCGTCGACACTTTTCACGGGGTACTTTTCATGCGCGTCGACACTGTTTACCCGCGCGGTTAATGTGCACGCGCGGGAATTACTATTTATATGCTGCAGAAAAATGCAGCAGCAATACAGAAATTGCAGCACACAGCCATTTTCACTAAAATGGCTCTAACTCCATCATACGAACTCGGAATTCGACGATTATTTTACCTATGGCTCCGTAATTTCTATAAGGATCCAGTGGTTCAAACAAAACTGAATTTGGATCTCATTTACCCAGTGCAACATCAATTTTGCTCGTTATACAATTAATTCACATTTCGCGTCAAAAACCCAATCGCGAATTGATGAAATTAGACCAAACTTTCCAGATCAGTCCTATAATTCATTATCTAAATTCTCGAAGTCTCGAAAATAAATTTGAATCTATAGAACTAAAAATAGACCTTTGGATCATTACATTTATGCTCAAAACGGAAAAAATCTTCCAAAAACTGTTCCAAAATTTATCCGAGCCTCATGGGATCCCAACAAAGTATACTAACAAGTCTCATAATATATTACGGACTTGCTCGAGGCCTCAAATCACAACAAACAACGCTAAAATCATGAATCAACCTCCAATCCAAGCTTTATGAACTTTAGAACCTCCAACTTCTATTTTCGATGCCGAAACCTATCAAATCAAGTCCGATTGACTTCAAATTTTGCACACAAGTCCAAAATGACATAAAAGAGCTACAAAAATTTTCGAAATGTCATTCCGACCGTCGGATCAAAATTTCACCTATCAACCGGAATTCGCCAAAATACTAACTTTGCCAATTCAAGCTTAATTCTACACCGAACCTCCGAATTCAATTCCGATTTCTCTCCTAAGTCATAAATGATCCCCCGAAACTAGTCGAATCATCAGAATCCGATTCCGAGCACTCTAACTCAATAGTCAACTCTAGGTTGACTTCACATTCAAGCTTCCTTCAAACATGCTATTTGCTTCATTTTCAACCCAAATCACTCCTGACTCACCCGATATACTCTAATACTGGTATAAAAACATAAAATATGTATGTCACGACCCAAATCTGGCCGTAGATTCACCCGCGATTCCTTTTCCTTTGAAATTCGCTCCCTCGTGCATAGAATCTAGTCAAACCACAATAATTATATCAAATACGGGTCAAAGAATCATAACCCATTTCAATTTACATGAAATTCACATAAATACACTAAGTTGGTAAACCCGACCCCGGGCCCACTGCTCGGAAAATTCTCCTCATCTCGCCACGAGTCCGTGCATATAAAATTTATCGAAATCGGAGTTCAAATGGCCTTCAAAACTCAAAATCCCGTTTTCAATACCTAGGCCACATTTCTTCAAAATTTCTATCTAATTTCATGAAGATTGATGTTAATCCTACCATAAAATTATGTTTTTGAGTCAAGAATCTTACCTCCGATGAATACCCGATGACTTCTCAGTGATTTCCTCGAGTTTTCTTCTCTCTAGGGATCAAAATTGTGTTTTTGGGGTATAAACCCGCGAGCCCTCTGTTCTGTGATTTAATTCACTGCCATAACATTTAACCCTACACGATCGCGACGCGCCTCACGTGATCGCGATGTTCAAAAAGCCGGACTCACGTGATCACGTCTCTCTTCCTACGATCGCATAGCACAAATTCCCTGGACCCCATTTCTCTCCTACGCGATCGCGTAGGTACTCATGCGATCGCGATGGCTACCCGGTTAACTCTACGCGATCGCGACTGTTGCTCCTGCGATTGCATTGGTCTAGCCCCTAACCCTACGCGATCGCTTCCCCCGCCCTGCGATCGCGGAGAGCAAATCCCTGCTACATTTATGACATCAACCAGCCTTCTCCTTTTTCCCCAAAATGGTCCGTTTGGACCCCCGAATTCCTCCCGAGACCCCCGGGACCCCCAACGAAAGCTACCAACATACTCCAAAACATGATACGGACTTGTTCCAATCACAAAAACACCACCCTAAACATCAAAATCACCATTTACACACGAATTCAAGCCTAAGTTTCTTCAAAACTTCTGAAACTAACATTCAATCCAAAACCCGATCAAACGATGTCCGAATGACCTGAAAATTTGCAGACATATCCAAAATCACATAACGAAGCTACAGAAATTGTCGGAATTCCATTCCGACCCCGGATCAAAATCTCACCTACCATCCGGTTTTCGCCAAAATTCAACCTTCGCCAATTCAAGCCTAAAACTACACCGGACCTCCGAATTCAATTCCGATTGCTCTCCTAAGTCATAAATGATCCCCCAAAACTAGTCGAATCATCGGAATCCGGTTCCGGGCACTCTAACTCAATAGTCAACTCTTGGTTGACTTCCCATATTTAAGCTTCCTTAACTCATGCTATTTGCTTCATTTTCAACCCGAATCACTCCTAACTCACCCGATATATTCTAATACTGATTTAAAAGCATAAGATATGTAAATGCAAGGTAACGGGGTGGTAATTCCCATAACGACGGGCCGGGTCGTTACATTCTCCCCAACTTAAACAAACGCTCGTCCGCGAGCGGGTTAAGAACATACCTGGAGCATCAAACAAGTGAGGATATCTGCTCCGCATCTCCTGCTCGATCTCCCAAGTTGCTTCCTCCACGGGATGACCTCTCCACTACACTTTCATTGAAGCTATGTCCTTGGATCTCAGCTTACGAACCTGTCGACCCAAAATGGATACTGGTTCCACATCATAAGTCAAATCCTCATCTAGCTGTATCGTGCTGAAGTCTAACACATGAGACGGGTCTCCGACATCCTTCCGGAGCATGGATACATGGAACACTGGGTGTACTCCCGACAAACTGGGTGGCAAAGCAAGCATATAGGCCACCTCCCCAACTTTCCTAAGCACCTCAAAAGGTCCAATGAACTTTGGGCTCAACTTTCCTTTCTTTCCAAACCTCATAACACCCTTCATAGGCGAAACCTTCATCAACACCTTCTCACCTACTGAATAAGACACATCTCGGACCTTCCGGTCCGCATAACTCTTCTGACGCGACTGAGCTGTGCGAAGTCTCTCCTGAATCACCTTCACCTTGTCTAAGCCATCTTGGACTAACTCTGTCCCCAACAACCTAGCCTCGCCGGGCTCGAACCAACCGACTGGAGACCTACATCGCCTCCCATATAAAGCTTCATACGGTGCCATCTGAATGTTGGACTGATTGCTATTTTTATAAGCAAACTCCACAAGAGGCAGGTAATAAGCCCATGAACCACCAAAATCAATGACACAAGCACGCAACATGTCCTCCAATATCTGAATAGTACGCTCAGACTGCCCATCCGTCTGTGGATGAAATGCTGTGCTCAGCTCTACCTGAGACCCCAACACTTGCTGAAATGTCCTCCAGAACTTAGAAATGAATTGGGTACCTCTGTCTGATATAATAGAAATGGGAACCCCATGCAATCTCACTATCTTACAGATGAATATCTCTACCAACCGCTCTGAGGAATAAGTAGTACACACTGAATGAAATGAGCTCACTTGGTTAGCCTATCCACAATCACCCAAACTGAATTAAACTTCCTGGCGGTCCGAGGGAGTCCACTAACAAAGTCCATAGTAATCCTTTTCCACTTCCACTCGAGAATATCCATACGCTGCAACACGCCACCAGGCCTCTGATGCTCATACTTAACTTGCTGGCAATTAAGACATCGAGCCACATAATTCACAATATCCTTTTTCATCCTTCTCCACCAGTAATGCTGCTTCAAATCCTGATACATCTTCGCGGCTCCTGGATGAATAGAATACCGCGAGCTGTGGGCCTCCTCCAATATCAACTCACGAAGGCCGTCAACATTGGGCACGCATATCCAGCCCTGCACCGCAATACTCCATCACTATCAATAGTGACATCTCTGGCATCATCACGCTGAACTATGTCCTTAAGGACAAGTAAGTGTGGATCATCATACTGGCGCTCTCGGATACGATCATATAACGAAGAACGAGCCATTACACAAGCCATCACCCGATTGGGCTCAGAAATATCCAGTCTCACCATCTGATTAGCTAACGCCTGAACATCAACTGCAAGGGGTCTCTCCCCAACTGGAATATACGCCAAACTGCCCATACTAATAGCCTTTCGGCTCAATGCATCAGCCACTACATTGGCTTTCCCGGGATGGTACAAGATAGTAATATCAATAGTTTTTAAGCAATTCAAGCCATCTCTGCTACCTCAAATTTAGATCTTTTTGCTTAAACAAATGCTGAAGGCTGCGGTGGTCTGTATATACATCACAAGATACGCCATATAGGTAATGCCTCCAAATCTTCAAGGCATGAACAATAGCATATGCAATAACTCTACCCTCCTGCATCAACACACAACCGAGTCCAACTCTAGAAGCATCATAATACACCGTATATGACCCTAAGGCTGATGGCAACACAAGTACTGGAGCTGTGGTCAAAGCCTTCTTGAGCTTCTGGAAGCTGTCCTCACATTCATCAGACCACACAAATGGAGCATTCTTCTGTGTCAACTTAGTCAACGGTGAAGCAATAGATGAGAAACCCCGAACAAACCGGCGATAATAGCTTGCCAAGCCGAGAAAACTCCGAATCTCTGTAGCTGAGGAAGGTTTGGGCCAATTCTGCAATGCCGCGACCTTCCGTGGATCAACCCGAATACCATCACTGGACACTACATGTCCCAGAAAAGTCACAGTGTCAAGCCAGAACTCACACTTAGTGAATTTTGCATAGAGCTTCTCTTCTCTCAACCTCTGCAATACCACCCTCAAATGTTGTGTATGCTCCTCCTGGCTGCGTGAATACTCCTGAATATCATCAATAAACACAATCACAAAAGAATCAAGGTACTGCCGAAATACGCTATTCATCAAGTGCATGAATGCAGCTGGGGCATTAGTCAGCCCGAAAGACATCACCAGGAACTCGTAGTGCCCATATCGCGTCCTGAACGCTGTCTTCATAATATCTGAGTCCCTGATCTTCAACTGATGATAGCCCGATCGAAGATCAATCTTAGAAAATACACTAGCTCCCCGGAGCTGATCAAATAGGTCCTCAATACGAGGCAATGGGTACTTATTCTTCACTGTTACCTTGTTCAGCTGCCCGTAATCAATGCACATTCTCATTGTGCCATCTTTCTTCTTCACGAACAACACCGGTGCACCCCAGGGTGACACACTCGGATGAATGAAACCCTTATCTAAGAGTTCCTAAAGTTGTTCCTTCAATTCTTTTAACTCCGCTGGTGCCATGCGATAGGGAGTAATAGAAATGGGCTGAGTGCCCGGCACCAATTCAATACCAAAGTCAATATCCCTGTTAGGCGGCATGCCTGGTAGGTCTGCTGGAAATACATCCGAAAACTCCCTCACGATGGGGACCGAATCAAGACTGGGTGTCTCGGCCTCAACATTTCAAATGAAGGCCAATTAAGATAAATAACCGTTGCCAGTCATTCGTTGGGCCTTTATATAAGAAATCACCCTGTCAGACACATAATCAGTCAAGCCACGCCACTCGATCCTCGGATTACCTGGAATAGCTAGTGTGACTGTCTTGGCATGACAGTCCAAAATCGCATGGTAAGGAGATAGCCAATCCATGCCTAGAATCACATCAAAATCTACCATGCCCAGTAGTAATAAATCAACTCGGGTCTCCGGACCCCCAATAGTAATAAGACAGGATCGATATACCTGATCCACAACAATAGTATCCCCCACTGGGGTAGACACATGTACGGGAAAAGCAAGAATACCACGGGTCATACCCAAGTGATGTGCAAAATAAGTAGAAACATAAGAATAGGTGGATGCGGGATCAAATAAGACCGAAGCATCCATGTGGCAGACTGAGATAATACTTGAAATGACCGCATCTGAAGCACTAGTATCCTTCCTATCCGGAAGAGCATAGAAATGAGCCTGGCCTCCACCAGTACAATCCTCGCCCCTAGGGCGACCTCTGGATACCTGGCCACCAGTCCTAGACGACTGTGCTGGCGCTGAAGAAATAGGACTAGAAGACGAGGGCCGATCCCTTTGCTGAGACTGCTTACGAAGCCATTGAGGACACTCTCTCCTGATATGGCCCAAGTCACCGCACTCAAAACAACGGCCCGAAGATAGAAGAAGGGGCTGCTAAGGACCCTTCGCTGCAGATGAATCTTGTGCTGAGGAAGCAGGAGCAGAGCTCTGAGCTGGAAAAGCACTCAATGTAGGCTGACCCTGCTGACGGCCCTGCTGACCCTGATAACCCTGATAGCCCTGACGACCACGATCTGATAAAACCCCACTGGACTCTGCTCGTCCAGACTGATGAGACCTGAAAGAACGACCCCTGCTATACTGGGGTTGGCCCGTAGACGGAGCACCACTGTAGCTGCCAGTACCACGAGCCCTCTTAGCCTCTCTCTCCTCCCGCTCTCTGCGGCGATCTGTCTCAATGTGACGGGTAGCATCAACCACCTCCTCAAATGTAACTGTCGAAGCTCTCTCCCTGGTCATCAATATGCGGATGGGATAAATAAGGCCATCGATAAATCTCCGAATCCTCTCTCTGTCTGTAGGAACCATCCACGTGGCATGACAGGCTAGCCGTGTGAATCTCATCTCATACAGAGTAACCGTCATATCTCCCTGCTTCAACCACTCGAACTGATGTCGCAGCTCCTCTCTCTGAGACTGAGGCACGCACTTCTCCAAAAATACCTTGGAGAACTACTGCCAAGTGAGGGGCGCTGCCCCAGCGGGCCTACACCTCTCGAAATCCTCCCACCACTGAAATGCTGCACCTATGAACTGAAAAGTGGTGAATGAAACATCGCTGGACTCCAGAATACCCGTGGTGCGAAGCATGCGCTGACATCTGTCAAGAAAACCCTGGGCGTCCTCGTCCTCAGCACCACTGAATGTCAGAGTCTGTAGCCTCTCAAATCTCTCCAATCGACGCTGCTCATCGTCGGGCATAACTGGAACCATATAAGCAAGAGCTGGTGCAATGGGCGCAACTGGGTGAACTGGCTCGGGTATGCGAGCCACGGGGGTCTGATTCCCTCCCCCTGCCTGTGAAGAAGAAGCTGCAGTAGAGGCTGCAATGACCCGAGCCAAGCCTGTGCATACTGATAAGATCTGAGCCATGGTCTCCTGAAGACCCGGTATCACAATGGGCACTGCCGGTGCCTGAACCTGAGTTGCCGGAGCGTCTGCCGCTGGTATCTGGTCCTGAGCCTGGGCCACTGGTGCAGGAATCTGACCCTGAGTCTGGTCAGCTGTTGGGTCAGCAGCTGCTGGTACTGCTGCCCTACCTCTACCACGACCACGGCCTCTGGGTGCCAATGGTGGTCGTCCGCCACGTCCGCTAGCACGTGTTCTCGCCATCTGCGAGAGAATAGAATATGGAAAAATTTAATTTCATGATAACACAATTCGCACGATATGAATCCAAGAAAATGAGGTTTTTCCTAAAGTTTCTGTAGTCCTCCGAGGATAGATACGGACGTCTACGTACCGATCCGCGAAAGCCTACTAAACCGGCTCATGACTCGCGATTCCTACTAACCTAGGCTCTAATACCAACTTGTCACGACCCAAATCCGCTCGTAGATTCGCCTGCGATGCATTTTCCTTTGAAATTCGCTCCCTCGTGCGTAGAATCTGGTCAAACCACAATAATTATATCAAATACGGGTCAAAGAATCATAACCCATTTCAATTTACATGAAATTCGCATAAATACACTAAGTTGGTAAAACCGGACCCCGGGCCCACTGCTCGGAAAATTCCGAAATTAGTACTAACGCGATCCTCATCTCGCCACGAGTCCGTGCATATAAAATTTATCGGAATCGGAGTTCAAATGGCCTTCCAAAACTCAAAATCCCGTTTTCAATACCTAGGCCACATTTTTTCAAAATTTCTATCTAATTTCATGAAGATTGATGTTAATCTTACCACAAAATTATGTTTTTGAGTCAAGAATCTTACCTCCGATGACTTCTAAGTGATTTCCTCGAGTTTTCTTCTCTCTAGGGCTCAAAATTGTGTTTTTGGGGTTTAAACCTACAAGCCCTCTGTTCTCTGATCCCTCTGTTCTGTGATTTAATTCACTGCCAGAACATTTAACCCTACGCGATCGCGACGCGCCTCACGCGATCGCGATGTTCAAAAAGCCGGACTCACGCGATCGCGTCTCTCTTCCTGCGATCGCGTAGCACAAATTCCCTGGACCCCATTTCTCTCCTACGCGATCGCGTAGGTACTCATGCGATCGCAATGGCTACCCGGTTAACTCTACGCGATCGCGACTGTTGCTCCTGCGATCGTATTGGTCTAGCCCCTAACCCTACGCGATCGCGTCCCCCGCCACGCGATCGCGGAGAGCAAATCCCTGCTGCATTTTTGACAGCAACCAGCATTCTCCTTTTTCCCTAAAATGGTCCGTTTGGACCCCCAAATTCCTCCCGAGACCCCCGGGACCCCAATGAAAGCTACCAACATACTCCAAAACATGATACAGACTTATTCCAATCACAAAAACACCATCCTAAACATCAAAATCACCATTTACACACGAATTCAAGCCTAACTTTCTTCAAAACTTCTGAAACTAACATTCAATCCAAAACCCGATCAAACGATGTCCGAATGACCTGAAAATTTGAAGACATATCCAAAATCACATAACGAAGCTATAGAAATTGTTGGAATTCCATTCCGACCCCCAGGATCAAAATCTCACCTACCATCCGGTTTTCGCCAAAATTCAACCTTTGCCAATTCAAGCCTAAAACTACACCGGACCTCCGAATTCAATTCCGATTGCTCTCCTAAGTCATAAATGATCCCCCGAAACTAGTCGAATCATCGGTATCCGGTTTCGGGCACTCTAACTCAATAGTCAACTCTTGGTTGACGTCCCATATTTAAGCTTCCTTAACTCATGCTATTTGCTTCATTTTCAACCCGAATCACTCCTAACTCACCTGATATATTCTAATACTGATTTAAAAGCATAAGAAATGTAAATGCAAGGTAACGGGGTGGTAATTTCCATAACGACGGGCCGGGTCGTTACAATGTAAATGCAAGGTAGCGGGGTGGTAATTCCCGTAACGTCGGGCCGGGTCGTTACATTCTCCCCAACTTAAACAAATGCTCATCCTTGAGCGTGCCCAGAGTTGTATTGGAAGCAATTCCATAGCTGAATGACCTTACCAAGCATATATGCGGGCGATCATACATCACCCTATCTCACATAAGTCCGAAAACACCATATAGCTGAAATTTCACAGACCATCTGAACCATAAATCACAATGCACTTTCTGAAATCATATGCCAAATGCTAATTCCATGCCTATACTCTGGATACACTCGAATCTACTGCAATAACCCATATTCACTACTCCGGGTGAGATCATATGATGTATCAACAACCCAATCACTCGAGACGATAGTCTCTAATCACAACAACTGGCACTTGTCACAATAACCAAATACTAGAAGAAAGAACCTTTCCCATTAGTCCAACACCTTCATATACTTCCCACGGCAACCGAACACACGATATATCGAATCCATCTCTCAGTTCACCCATTCATGAATCCATTTCCCTTTTAAATGATACCACAATAGATTTCGGAGCCGAACCTCGATACTACCTTTCTAACCAGCTGAAATCACATATACTCACACTCATTATTGGCTCCAACGATCATTTCGATTATAACACACCACACTGGTGATATGACACCTCAACACCGGCCTAAGCCACGACGAGCACAACACAGGCTCCAATAAGAAACATCTGAACATACTCAATCAATCACACACGCGGTGATACATTTAATATATGCTATCCAATACTGAATGGTCACAACCGATGTGCTATTCCCCGAGCGATACCCAATACGGACTATTCCTCAGAAGCTAGGAAGTATTGTATACAGGGTAGCATATAGGAAGCTATATTTTCCATGTCATACTGTTGCGGCGCGTAACCCGTTCCAATAACATACCCGTGGCGGCGTGCCACCCGATCCGGATACCATACCTGTGGCGGCGTGCCACCCGATCCAAATAATTTACCTGTGGCGGCGTGCCACCCGATCCACGAACACATCTAGCAAAAGGGAATGCACATCGAGTCAAGTCGCTCATCGCAACAACATATACATAGCCTCAAGCTCGGCCACCTGAAATGCATTCGACAAAGATCCTCAATACTGGAACTGAATCAATGGTAGATACATCTACACTAACATCCGCCACGAAGGCCCAACTGTCAAAGCAATACCTGCCAGCCGTCCGCTGGTCCTAGGGTACATCTACCCTGTGGGAGCATGATCTGATGCACTCTGCCCACAGTTTGTGATATTTTTCTATCATAGTCCATATCACATTAGTCTAGACAACCTGGCTTATGACAACCAGTCTGCAATCATATACCATTATTCAAATTCATCGTATCAAGTAACAAGAGAGCAATTAGGGCTTCCAATTTCCAATAACCGCTAAACGATGTCGATACACACGACATACCACCACTGCGTAGGCGGATTAAGAGAACTTCCAGTCTCCAGCACATATATAACACATGAATCACTATACCTAGTTCCACACTCCACCGTACAAATACATAACGCACATCAAGCGCCCATTCGTACCACGAAAGCCATTCAAGAATTTCACTATGCCATCAAAGACTCAATTATTACAGTCGATCCAACAAGAGAATACCACCATACCATTAGATATTATCAATTTACATTACCTTGTCATTTTGGACCATATTCCCTGCCAAATTACTAGAATAGCAGTACCATTTTCTTAAATCATCAGAAAGATCGATCCTTAAATGACCTGCAGCTGTCCGCGCTGCTCAATAATTTTATTAACTTCCCATATATTATGAACTGATCTCAAAACCTTGAATATGCCATTATCAACTTTCCATAACACATCGTGTATACCATATCACACTAAGACAACATGGAAATTCATATCCCTTTCTTCCGCCGCAAACATCGGCGCACTCAACTAGTCAAGGACTTACATGATCCCATATAGAGAAAACCCATTACCCATTCCAAGCCTTGCATATCAACAGGAAATATACTCATTTTCAAACCATGGTAAAACACATCACAAACTCTTTCTTCCCATTCGTTGCATAAGTTTAACTAACTGAGTCCTTATACCCATATCAAGTTACACAACTGCCAGCACTCAAGAGCTTTGCTGCACAATATCTGCAAGACTAATTACTTCAACCATATACCAGGAATTAATTGTATTCCTTTTCATACCATTCTAGTTTATTAACAAGTTGTTCCATTTACCCAGTTTCCTTTCTAATTCATCTTTAATTTCATATCAGTCTTTACTGTAGCACGACAATGCCTCAACCCTTTTTACCACACAAAACGCGTACACAAGACCACACGGTCTAAGGCTCACGGGCCGCTGAATGCTCTCTCAAATGTTTCCCAGAAGTACCACATTCTACCACACTTTATTTTGAAGAACTTTCTGCGATTTTGAATTTGTTATCATTATTTCCCAATACGGATACATAGAATCCCATCATTCACATGATATAACACAAGCCTTGATCTTTTCTAACGAAACCGCCATCTTTAGCCACATACACAATCTTAAGGCACCCGACTGTTACAAGCAAAATCTTGAACACTGCAAAACCATTCTCGGGCATCATTCACCCTTATTCAGCTGTAATTCAACTGTCCTATTGAGTAGAACCACTCGTGTTTTGTTAGAACTCTAACATCGTAGAACATGATTACTTACAGGTACAATTCGCTATCTTTCTTTTCTATACACCGAACATTCCTTACCAATAGTAGTTCAAAACATCCTAGTATTTCTTCACATCTACGAAGCGCTATAACCTTGTCAGAATTTTCCCAACATACTTAAAGACAGTGCCCACATAGCACACAACCGTGCAATTAGTTATTTAATAGTAACCTCCCCAACTTGGCTCGAAGCCATTCATCAAAGCACTTTTAACCACTCATATCATTATTACTCAAGTGATGCCGAAATGTTACAATGAGATTAAACTCAAGTCATTTACAAGCCTTGACAGAGACTCGAATCATTAGAGACCTTAAACCTTCTGCAATTCTTGCATTTATACACACACCACCAATAAGCCCACTCTCTTTAGGTGACAGAAATCTTTCTAAGTCCCAAATTTTCCAAAAATTTCGGCAGAGTTTCCTTTGTAATTTGGCCTATCCACCTGCCAGAGAATCACCAAACCATTCTAACAATACATCCATAACTCAACAAGACATCGCAATGTATATCAACAACATTAATCTCAACAATATACAAGTTATATTATCAAAATTGATACATGGAGATGCGCTGCACCTGCTCGAATCATAACATATGTCGAATACCTTTCACCACAATCAAATATGCACACTAACTTAAAAACATCATACGAACTTGCTCGCGCGATCAAATCGCTAAAATAACATCAAAATCCATGAATTGAGCCTTAAAACTCAAGAATCCTTTCAAATTTTCATAATTTCCAAACTTTCCAATTTAAAGCCAAAACACGTCAAACGACGTCCGTTTTCAACCAAACTTTACAGGAGAAGCGCTTAACCAATATATATGACTTGTACCGGGCGTCGGAACCAAAATACGAGCCCGATACCAGTACTTTTTAATAAAAATTCAGTTTCATTTTCCTTAAACATTTTCAGAAAACAATTTAACAGAAAAATTCTTTTACCGGGGTTCTAGACCTCGGATTTCAATTCCGGACATATGCCCAAATTCCATATTTTTCTACGGATTTTCTGAAATAGTCAAATCACGGATCCGGGTCCGTTTACCAAAAATGTTGACCAAAGTCAACCATATCAATATTAATATCAAAATTCTTCAACTTTTTCACATATTTCACATATTTCAACATAAATCTTTTCCAGCTTTGTGCGCGGACTGTGCACGCAAATCGAGGCAACTATAAATGAGGTTTTCAAGACCTCAACAGCTCGGAATGATTAATAAAACAAGTGATCACCCTTTGGGTCGTCACAGGCGGCTAACTCCAAGTCATGAACAGGATAGTTCTTCTCATGCGGCTTCAACTGCCGAGAAGCATAAGCAATCACCTTACCTTCCTGCATCAACACACAACCTATCCCCACTCTCGAGGCATCACAATAAACGGTATATGAACCTCAAGCTGATGGCAATACTAACACTGGAGCTGTGGTCAAAGCTGTCTTGAGCTTCTGAAAGCTCTCCTCGCACTCATCCGACCACACGAATGGTGCACCCTTCCGGGTCAATTTAGTCAATGAAGAAGCAATGGATGAAAATCCCTGAACAAACCGGCGATAATACCCCGCCAAGCCAAGAAAACTCCCGATCTCTGTAGCTGAGGACGGTCTAGGCCAACTCTGCACCGCCTCTATCTTTTTCTGATCAACCTGAATACCATCACGAGACACCACATGTCCCATAAATGCCACGGACTCGAGCCAAAACTCGCACTTGGAGAATTTAGCATATAGCTTCTCCTCCCTCAATCTCTGCAACACAATACTCAAATGCTGAGCATGCTCCTCCCGACTACGGGAGTAGACTAGAATGTCATCAATGAACACAATCACAAATGAATCCAAATAAGGCCCGAACACACTGTTCATCAGATGCATAAATGCTTGCTGGGGCGTTGGTCAGCCCAAACGACATCACAAGAAACTCATAATGACCATATCGGGTCCCGAATGCAGTCTTCATAATATCCGAGTCCCTGATCTTCAGCTGATGATAGCCTGAACGAAGATCGATCTTAGAAAACACCCTCGCACCCTGTAACTGATCAAACAAATCATCTATGCGCGGTAGAGGGTACTTGTTCTTCACTGTCACTTTGTTCAATTGCCTATAATCAATACACATTCGCATGGAACCATCTTTCTTTTTAACAAATAATACCGGTGCACCCCACGGAGACACACTAGGGCGGACGAAACCTTTATCCAGAAGCTCTTGAAGCTGCTCTTTCAGTTCTTTCAACTCAGTTGGTGCCATCCGATAAGGAGGAATGGATATGGGCTGAGTGCCCGGCACCAAGTCAATGCCAAAATCAATATCCCTGTCCGGCGGCATGCCCGGCAGGTCTGAGGGGAATACATCTGGGAAGTCCCTCACAACAAGTACAGAATCAATGCTAGGAGACTCAGCTCCCACATCTCTCACAAAAGCTAAGTACGATAAACACCCTTTTTCAACCATCTTCTGAGCTTTTAGGAACGAAATAACACGGCTAGGGACGAAATCGGTCGAACCCCGCCACTCAATCCGAGAAATACCAGGAATGGCCAACGTAACTGTCTTAGCATGACAGTCCAATATAGCATGGTACGGAGACAACCAGTCCATACCCAATATAACATCAAAGTCCACCATACCCAACAATAACAAATCTGCCTGGGTCTCCAGACCCCCGATAGATATAACACAGGATCTATAGACATGATCCACAACAATCGTATCACCCACGGGGGTGGATACATGAACAGGTAAATCAAGACTACTACGAGTCGCACCCAAGTGATGTGCAAAATAAGAGGACAGGTAAGAATATGTGGACCCCGGATCAAATAGAACAGAGGCATCTCTGTGACAGACAGAAATGATACCTGTAATCACTACATCGGAGGCAACTGCATCACGTCTGTTAGGAAGTGCATAGAACCGTGCCTGGCCTCCACCAGATCTCTCCTCGCCCCTGGGGCGACCACGAGAAGACTGACCTCCACCTCTACTAGCCTGAGATGGTGCTGAAGAGGAGGGTTGATCCCTCTGCTGAGTCCTGCCCCTACGTAGTCGAGGGCACCGTCTCCTCATGTGGCCAAACTCACCACACTCATAACATGCACCTGGTGCTGGAGAAGTAGGTGTTGCACTCTGGGCTGGGAGGGCACTAAGTGATGACTGACCCTGCTGAAACCCCTGTCGACCATGACCATAAGAACCTCCGCTCTGCTCTGGGCGGCCTAAATGATAAGGTCTAGATGAGCGACCTCTGCTCTGCTGGGAATGCCCTCTAGATGGAGCACCACTGAAACTGCCAGAACTGCGAGGCCTCTTGGCCTCCCGCTCCTCTCTCTCTCGGCGACGATCCGCCTCGATGGAGCGTGCCATATCGGCAACCTGCTCAAACGATGATGACAGAACTCGCTCGCTGGTCATAAGAATACGGGTAGAGTAGTTGAGGCCATCAATGAACCTCCTAATCCTCTCCCTATCAGTGGGGATCATCCATGTGGCATGCCTAGCCAACTGAGTGAATCTAAGCTCATACTGAGTCACAGACATGTCGCCCTGAATCAACCACTCGAACCGGCGACGTAGCTCCTCGCGACGAGACCGAGGTACATATTTCTCTAGAAAGAGAGTAGAGAACTGCTGCCATGTGAGAGGTGCTGCTCTTGTAGGCCTACGCCTCTCAAACTCCTCCCACCAATCAAATGCGGGACCAGTGAACTGAAATGTAGTAAATGAAACTCCGCCGGACTCAAGAATACCAGCCGTACGCAACATCTTCTGACACTTATCCAAGAAACCCCGGGCATCCTCGCCCTCAACGCCACCGAAATGGGGTGGCTGAAGTCCGCCAAATCTCTCAAGATGACGCTGCTCGCCCTCGGGCATAACCTGAACCATATGCTCTGGAGCCGGAGCCGGTGCAGCTGGAGGAATAACCGGTGCAACCACCCGAGCGGGGACCGCCTCGGCGTCCGAAGTCCCCGAACAACCGGGTCAAGTGTGCGAGCCGCAGTGGTCCGCCGACCACCCCCGACCGAGATGTCGCTGCGGTAGCGGTAGCTGAAACTACCCGAGCCAAACCGGAACACACCGATAATATCCGAGCAAGAGTCTCTCGAAGACCAGGAATAGCAATAGATATAGTCCGGCCCCGAACTGGGGCCGCCGGAGCATCAACCACCGGGGGCCGCTCCTCTGAACCGGTACAACAGGCGGGTCGGCTGGCATCGCCTCAGCCGCCCTACCTCTACCTCTAGCACGACCGCGCCCACGGCCTCTAACAGGTGGCAATAGAGGTCGTCCACCTCGTCCCGATGCTCGCGTTCTCGCCATCTGCGAGAGAATAGAATATAGAAGTTCAGTTCTCAGAACAACAAGATCGCACGACAGAGTTCAAGAAAAGTGAAGTTTTCCTAAAGGTTCGCAGCCTCCCGAGGATAAGTACAGGCGTCCCTGTACCTGTGACGACCCGGCCCGTTGTCACGGGAATTACTACCCCGTTATGTTGTAATTACATAATTCATGCTTTTATATCAGTATTAGAGTCTATCGGGGAAGTTAGGAGTAAATTAAAATGAAAATGAGGCATATAACCTTTTTGAAGGAAGCTTGAATATGGAAAGTCAACCAAGAGTTGACTATTGAGTTAGAATGCTCGGAACCGGATTCTGATGATTCGACTAGTTCCGGGAGATCATTTATGACTTAGGAGAACAATCGGAATTGAATTCGGAGGTCCGATGTAGTTTTAGGCTTGAATTGGCGAAGGTTGAATTTTAGCGAAATTCGGATGGTAGGTGATATTTTGATCCGGGGGTTGGAATGGAATTCCGACAATTTCTGTAGCTTCGTTATGTGATTTTGGATGTGTCTGCAAATTTTCAGGTCATTCGGACATCGTTTGATCGGGTTTTCGATTGAATGTTAGTTTTGAAAGTTTTGAAGAAACTTAGGCTTTAATTCGTGTAGAAATGGTGATTTTGATATTTAGTGTGGTGTTTTTATGATTGGAACAAGTTCGTATCGTGTTTTGGGGTATGCTGGTGGTTTTCGTTGGGGTCCCGGGGGCCTCGGGGTGAATCCGGACCATCATCCGACATTTGGAAGCATGAAATGGTCTGCTGTAATCTGCAGATCACTGGGCATAAAATAAGCCTTCGCGTTCGCGAAGGAAGGTTCCGCGTTCGCAAAGGCCAGGTTCAGTAAGGCATCGCGTTCGCGAGGGCAATGCCGCGTTCGCGAAGGTTGAGGCCAGTTGGTCATCGCGTTCGCGATGGGTGGGTCGCGTTCGCGTAAGAGGAAAAGGTAAGGCATCGCGGACGCGTGACTTCACGCCGCGTTCGCGTAGAGTAAAAGTCAGGAGGCTGAGGAGTTGATCTTCGCGGACGCATGAGAGAGTGTCGCGTTCGCGATGAAGAAGAGGAATAAGGCATCGCGTTCGCGTGAGAGGCGTCGCGAACGCGATGAAGAAAAGAGGTTGGCAGTGAAGTTAAGTTCAGAACAGAACCAGTCGCGGGTTTAATACCCAAAAACGCCATTTTTGAGTTCTAGAGAGAGAAACTCACGGGAATTGCTGGTAATTCATTGGGGATTCGTTGGAGGTAAGTTTTGTGGCTTAATTATATCATTTTAACATGAAATCATGGGTTAAATTTCTGTAAATGGAAGATTAAAGGTGGGTTTGAGCCCTAGGCCTAAATTTAAGAAAAACACCGATTTGAGTGGGCAAATGGAGTCCGATTTTGGTAAATTTTGTATGCCTAGACTCGTATCGAGATGAGGATTCCGAATATGTGATTTTTGTAATTTTTTGACAAGTGTACCAAAAGTCGGGTTTTGACAACTTGTGGGTTTTGAAATAAATTGGGTTATTTCGAATGAATTTCGTGAAATTAGCATATATTGATGCATTCTCTATGATTTTGAGCAGATTTGGCACCCGAGGAGATTGATTTGCGAGGCAAGCGCAAGGCGGATTGAAGCTTCTACCGGTTCGAGGTGAGTGGTAGTAGTAAACAATGCACTGAGGGTTTGAAACCCCGTACTAGCACTTCACAGTGTTATATTGAGATGAGACACACGTTCTATGACGGGCGTGGTGACATTGTGATTGGGGGTTCGGACTTAGTCCTTCCCGCCTAATAGAATACTGTGTTGTATGACTGTTACTGAGATTATAACTGTACAATTGGGCTAATAGCCATGTTTGGGGCCTTGTGCCGATCTGTAGAGCATTAGGGAACCTATAGAGCTAGGTGACCCTTATATCATGTTGGAAACATACACTCACCCGTAGCTCTAGCTGTATAGCATAATATGAGCCCGTACTAGATATGTACATTGAGAGATATTATCTAGGGTGGAATTCCCTGTTCTAGCTGAGTGGGCCTGTAAGGCCAAGTCTATATTGACTGAGACATGGTCTAGGACCCATTGTGATATATTATATTGGGCCTGAGAGGCCAAGCACATATTGACTGGGATATGGTCGAGGACCCATTATGAGGTATTATATACATATACCTATATTGGATCGGGCTGCACGCCGCAGCAGTATATATATTGGATCGGACTGCACGCCGCAGTAATATGCAGTAATATACATGTGATATACATGTGGGACGGACTGCACGCCGCAGTATTATTGCGCTTGGGCTGTAGGAGCCCCTTCGGAGTCCGAGTCTACACACATTCTCAGTGAGCGATTGTATATTATGGGATCGGGCTGCGCGCCGCAGCAGTATAGAGATATATACATATATATATTGGATCGGACTGCACGTCGCAGTAATATTTGTGTGGATCGTGCTGCACGCTGCGGTATTATAGTGCTTGGGCCTAGGGAGCCCCTCCGAAGTCTGTATACACCCCCAGTGAGCGCCGTCGACGTTAAATGGAGCGGGCTGCGCGCCGCAGCGGTATATGTATTGGAGCGGGCTGCACGCCGCAGCATTATACTTAATCATACCCTACTATCTACTTAAATACTTATACATTATAGACATAAGTATGTGTCTTTATATGTTGAGATGGCCGTACACCGTAGGGGTACGAGTGAGGGTTGTTTCGGGGTGGAATCTTGTAGAGATAAATGTAGATTGGAGGTTAGAGTACTACTATAGTGATGACGTACGTGTGAGGGTTGCCTTAGAACTGCTAAGTGATAGCACATGATTTCTTACCTTCAGTTATTATTTATTATTGTTACTCACTGAGTTGAAATATACTCACCCCACTCCCCTGCACTTTCTGTGCAGATCCACAGGTGCCCGAGAGCAGCTGAGACATTGTAGCTGCTGATCCTTGTCTACTTTTGCGGAGATTACGAGGTAGCTGCCAGCGTCCGCAGAGCTTGTTTTCTCCTTCTTTATCATCTTGTTGATTTCCTATTTACCTAGACTTGATTGTATTAGGATGCTATCCTGTAGAGGCTCAGTCTCGTGACACCACGACATGTTTGGGACCGTATTTTGTATGTTTTACGTTTCGGTTATCACCGATATGATTATTTACTGTTTAAGTTTAATTTGATTAATAACTGGCTGGTTTAAGGGATAATATGGTCGCGCTTGCCTAGCATTGTGTTGGGCTCCATCACGACCAGGGTTTGGTCGTGACAAGTTGGTATCAGAGCCTAGGTTAACAGGTCTCGCGAGTCATGAGCCGGTTGGTAGAGTCTCGTGGATCGGTGCGGGGACGCCTGTACTTATCCTCGGGAGGCCGCAAACCTTTTTAGGAAAAGTTTCAATTCTTGGAATTCTTGTCGTGCGATTACTTTTGACTTGAACCGAACTTTGACATTCTATTCTCTCGCGGATGGCGAGAACTCGATCATCCGGACGTGGAGGACGACCACCACTACCACCGCTAGAGGCCGTGGACGTGGTCGTGGCGGAGTTAGGGCAGCCGAGGCGGATGCCAGCCGACCCACGGCCCCCGGCTGCGAGAGGTGCCAGCAGCACCGCATCGGGCACCGCCTGCGCCATTATTATTCTCGGGTCTACGGGAGACCCCGGCTCGGATACTAGTAGTCCGCACCGGCCTAGCATAGGCGGTTTCGGTTACTACTGCAGCAGCCGCATCGGGGATCGGGGGTGGTCATCGGACCACCGCAGCGACGCACTCCGCAGCCAGCGGTGGCTTACGGACACCGCAGACTCCTCCGGCTCAGCCTCGTGGTTCCGGTTCAGCCGACGAGATCGTATTCGGGGGACGGGGTCCCGAGCCTGACGACGTACAATGAGCGGCGTCGTCTCGAGAGGTTCACCGAGTTATCTCCTCCGGTGTTCACTGGTGCTCCGGCGAGGACGCCCGAGGTTTCCCGGATAAGTGCCGTCGGATGCTTCGTACGGCGGGGATATTGGAGTCCGGTGGGGTATCTTTCACTACCTTTCAGTTTCAGGGACCGGCCTTCGCTTGGTGGGAGGCTTATGAGCGCCGCAGGCCGGCAGGGGCAGCACCACTATCATGGCCGGAGTTCTCCACTATGTTCTTGGAGAAATGGGTGCCTCGATCTCAGAGAGAGGAGATGCGTAGGCAGTTTGAGGGTCTCTGTCAGGGGGACATGTCAGTGTCAGAGTATGAGATCAGGTTTACAGAGTTGTCCGGATATGCACCGTGGTTGGTTCATTCCGACAGAGAGAGGATTGGGCGCTTCGTGGACGGCCTCATTTATCCCATTCGTATTCTGATGACTCGGGAGAGGGTTTTGAGTCGTACATTTGAGGATGCTCTGGATATTGCTCGCGACATAAAGACGGATCGTCGTAGAGAGCGGGATGAGAGGGAGGCCAAGAGGCCTCGAGGAGCGGCTAGTTCCAGGTGGCACTCAGACCAGAGGCCAGAGTCAGGAGAGCCGAGGTCGCTCTTTCGGGTCTTCGCAGTTGGGACGCTCAGGATCGTCGCGGATGGTCACCTAGACAGGGTTATCGGGGTTCGCACCGCAGCCAGCCATCTCTCGGTGCCATGCCAGCTACATAGTTCTTCACAAGCCCCATCCGCTCGGGGTTCATCTCGGCCTAGTTCATCAGCTCGCCACTCCAGCGCCAGAGGTCCTTATCAGTCTCAGTACCCCAGCACCGGGGAGTTGCTATGAGTGCGGAGAGTTTGGGAACCACCGTAGGGAGTGTCCCCGTCTTGTTTCCGGATCTTATCAGCAGAGGGGGCAGCCCTCGTCATCCGGTCCTTCTACTTCAGCACCCGCCCGCCAGCTAGGGGTGAGGGTCAAACGGCTAGGGGTCGCTCTCGAGGGGAGGCCGATCGAGCGGACAGAGCTAGATGTTATGCTCTCCAGGGCCGATCCGAGGTCGTTGCTTCCGATGATGTCATTACGGGTATTATTTCGGTCTGCCACGCGAGATGCCTCCGCATTGTTTGATCCCGGTTCTACTTATTCTTATGTGTCTACATATTTTGCTCCTCATTTGGGCACGACCCGAGGGAGTCTTGAGCTTGCCAGGTGCATGTATCTACCCCGGTAGGGGATACTATTGTTGTGGACCACGTATACCGGTCCCGTTTGGTCACTATTGGAGGTCTGGAGACCCGAGTAGACCTATTGTTTCTCAGCATGATTGATTTTGATGTTATATTGGGCATGGATCGGTTATCTCCATGTCATGCTATTCTGGACTGTCATGCTAAGACGATCACTTTGGCTATGCCGGGCATTCAGAGGATCGAGTGGCGAGGCACGACTGAGTATGTACCTAGCGAGGTAATATCTTTCCTCAAGGCCCAACGAATGGTTGGGAAGGGATGTCTCTCTTATTTAGCATTTGTGCGGGAGGTCGAGGCCCGGACTCCCAGTATTGATTCTGTTCCCATTGTGCGAGACTTTCCTGATGTGTTTCCCTCGGACCTGCCGGGCATGCCGCCGGACAGGGATATTGATTTTGGTATCGATTTGGTGCCGGGCACTCAGCCTATTTCTATTCCTCCGTATCGTATGGCACCAGCTGAGTTGAAGGAATTGAAGGAGCAGCTCCGGGAACTCCTAGATAAGGGGTTCATTCGGCCGAGTGTGTCGCCGTGGGGTGCACCGGTCCTGTTTGTTAAGAAGAAGGACGGATCCATGAGGATGTGTATTGACTACGGGCAGCTAAACAAAGTAACAGTGAAGAATAAGTATCCTCTGCCTCGTATTGATGATTTATTTGATCAGCTCCAGGGAGCTAGGGTGTTCTCGAAGATTGATCTTCGTTCAGGCTACCATCAGCTGAAGATTAGAGAGTCCGACATTATGAAGACTGCATTCCGGACCAGATATGGTCACTATGAGTTCCTTGTGATGTCTTTTGGGCTGACCAACGCCCCAGCAGCATTTATGCATCTGATGAACAGTGTATTCAGGCCGTATCTTGATTCATTTGTGATCGTGTTCATTGACGACATTCTAGTCTACTCTCGTAGCCAGGAGGAGCATGCTCAGCACTTGAGTATTGTGTTGCAGAGGTTGAGAGAGGAGAAGCTATATGCCAAGTTCTCCAAATGTGAGTTCCGGCTTGAGTCCGTGGCATTCTTAGGGCACGTGGTGTCCCGTGATGGTATTCAGGTAGATCCGAGGAAGGCCGAGGCAGTGCAGAGTTGGCCCAGACCCACCTCAGTTACTGAGATCCGTAGCTTTCTGGGATTGGCAGGATATTATCGCCAATTCGTTTCGGGGTTCTCTTCTATTGCTTCACCCTTGACTAGATTGACTTAGAAGGGTGTTCCTTTCATATGGTCTGAGAAGTGCGAGGAGAGCTTTCAGAAGCTCAAGACAGCACTGACCACAGCACCAGTCTTGATTCTACCGACAGCTTCAGATTCTTATATTGTATATTGTGATGCCTCGGGAGTTGGCATTGGTTGTGTGTTGATGCAGGAGGGTAGGGTCATTGCTTATGCTTCTCGTCAGTTGAAGCCCCACGAGAAGAACTACCCTGTTCATGATTTGGAGCTAGCAGCCATAGTTCATGCCTTGAAGATTTGGAGGCATTACCTGTATGGTGTCTCATGTGAGGTGTTCACGGATCATCGCAGCCTTCAGCACTTATTCAGACAGAAGGACCTTAATTTGAGACAGCGGAGGTGGTTGGAGTTGCTTAAGGACTATGATATCACTATTTTGTATCATCCGGGGAAGGCCAATGTGGTGGCCGATGCCTTGAGTCGGAAGGCGGTTAGCATGGGCAGCTTAGCTTTCATCCCAGTTGGGGAGAGGCCATTTGCTTATGATGTTCGGGCCCTAGCCAATCGGCTAGTGAGATTAGATATTTCGGAGCCGAGTCGGGTGTTGGCTTGTGTTATTTCTCGATCTTCCTTATATGATCGCATTAGGGAGCGACAGTATGATGACCCACATTTGCTTGTCCTTAAGGACAAAGTGCAGCACAATGATGTTAGAGATGTGACTATCGACAGTGATGGTTTTTTGAGGATGCAGGGCCGTATATGTGTGCCCAATGTTGATGATTTGCGGGAGTTAATACTTGAGGAGGCACACAGTTCGCGGTACTCTATTCACCCAGGTGCCGCAAAGATGTACCAAGACTTGAGACAACACTACCGGTGGAGGAGAATGAAGATGGATATTGTTAGGCATGTAGCTAAGTGCCTCAATTGCCAGCAGGTCAAATATGAGCATCAGAGACCGGGCGGTGTTCTTCAGCGTATGGTTATTCCCGAGTGGAAATGGGAGAGGATCACCATGGATTTTGTTATTGGGCTACCTCGGACAGCGAGGAAGTTTGATTCTGTATGGGTGATTGTTGATCGGCTGACTAAGTCCGCACATTTCATCCCAGTTAGTACTACTTACTCATCGGAGCGGTTGGCAGCGATCTTTATTCGGGAGATTGTCAGGTTGCATGGGGTCCCAGTGTCTATTATATCTGATAGAGGCACTCAGCTCACTTCTCAATTTTGGAGAGCATTTCAGCGAGAGATGGGTACGAGGGTTGAGTTGAGTACAGCATTTCACCCCCAGACAGACGGGCAGTCTGAGCGTACTATTCAGATCCCGGAGGATATGTTGCGGGCATGTGTGATTGACTTTGGTGGTTCATGGGATGAGTTCTTACCACTTGCTGAGTTTGCCTACAATAACAGCTACCAGTCGAGTATTCAGATGGCCCCGTACGAGGCATTGTATGGCAGACGGTGTAGATCTCCCGTCGGATGGTTTGAGCCTGGTGAGGATATATTGATAGGGACTGAGTTAGTTCAGGATGCTCTGGATACAACAAAGTTGATCCAGGAGAGGCTTCGCACAGCACAGTCTTGCCAGAAGAGTTATGTAGACCGTAGGGTTCGAGAGTTGTCTTTCATGGTCGGTGATAGGGTATTGCTGAAGGTTTCACCCATGAAGGGTGTCATGAGGTTCGGGAAGAAAGGGAAGTTGAGTCCCAGGTATATTGGTCCTTTTGAGATACTCGGGAGAGTTGGAGAGGTGGCATATGAGTTGGCCTTGCCGCCCAGCTTATCCAGCGTTCATCCAGTATTCCATGTGTCTATGCTCTGGAAGTACATCGGAGATCCGTCTCATGTATTAGACTTCAGTACCATTCAGCTTGATGGTGATCTATCCTATAATGTGGAGCCTATTGCTATTTTGGGTCGCCAAGTAAGGAAGTTGAGGTCGAAGGAGATTGCATCGGTTAAGGTTCAGTGGAGAGGTCGACCCGTAGAGGAGGCTACTTGGGAGGTTGAGCAGGAGATGCGGAGCAGATACCCTCGGCTATTTGAGACTTCAGGTATGTTTCTTGACCCGCTCGAGGACGAGCGTTTGTTTAAGTTGGGGAGAATATGACGACCTGGCCCGTCATCACGGGAATTACCACCTCGTTATGTTGTAATTACATAATTCATGCTTTTATATCAGTATTAGAGTCTATCGGGGAAGTTAGGAGTAAATTAAAATGAAAATGAGGCATATAACCTTTTTGAAGGAAGCTTGAATATGGAAAGTCAACCAAGAGTTGACTATTGAGTTAGAATGCTCGGAACCGGATTTTGATGATTCGACTAGTTCCGGGAGATCATTTATGACTTAGGAGAACAATCGGAATTGAATTCGGAGGTCCGGTGTAGTTTTAGGCTTGAATTGGCGAAGGTTGAATTTTAGCGAAATCCGGATGGTAGGTGATATTTTGATTCGGGGGTCGGAATGGAATTCCGACAATTTCTGCAGCTTCGTTATGTGATTTTGGATGTGTCTGCAAATTTTCAGGTCATTCGGACATCATTTGATCGGGTTTTGGATTGAATGTTAGTTTTGAAAGTTTTGAAGAAACTTAGGCTTGAATTCGTGTAGAAATGGTGATTTTGATGTTTAGTGTGGTGTTTTTATGATTGGAACAAGTTCGTATCGTGTTTTGGGGTATGCTGGTGGTTTTCGTTGGGGTCCCGGGGGCCTCGGGGTGAATCCGGACCATCATCCGGCATTTGGAAGCATGAAATGGTCTGCTGAAATCTGCAGATCACTCGGCATAAAATAAGCCTTCGCGTTCGCGAAGGAAGGTTCCGCATTCGCGAAGGCCAGGTTCAGTAAGGCATCGCGTTCGCGAGGGCAATGCCGCGTTCGCGAAGGTTGAGGCCAGTTGGTCATCGCGTTCGCGATGGGTGGGTCGCGTTCGCGTAAGAGGAAAAGGTAAGGCATCGCGGACGCGTGACTTCACGCCGCGTTCGCGTAGAGTAAAAGTCAGGAGGCTGAGGAGTTGATCTTCGCGAACGCGTGAGAGAGTGCCGCGTTCGCGATGAAGAAGAGGAAAAAGGCATCGCGTTCGCGTGAGAGGCGTCGCGAACGCGATGAAGAAAAGAGGCTGGCAGTGAAGTTAAGTTCAGAACAGAACCAGTCGCGGGTTTAATACCCAAAAACGCCATTTTTGAGTTCTAGAGAGAGAAACTCACGGGAATTGCTGGTAATTCATTGGGGATTCATTGGAGGTAAGTTTTGTGGCTTAATTACATCATTTTAACATGAAATCATGGGTTAAATTTCTGTAAATGGAAGATTAAAGGTGGGTTTGAGCCCTAGGCCTAAATTTAAGAAAAACACTGATTTGAGTGGGCAAATGGAGTCCGATTTTGGTAAATTTTGTATGCCTAGACTCGTATCGAGATGAGGATTCCGAATATGTGATTTTTGTAGTTTTTCGGCAAGTGTACCAAAAGTCGGGTTTTGACAACTTGTGGGTTTTGAAATAAATTGGGTTATTTCGAATTAATTTCGTGAAATTAGCGTATATTGATGCATTCTCTATGATTTTGAGCAGATTTAGCACCCGAGGAGATTGATTTGCGAGGCAAGCGCAAGGTGGATTGAAGCTTCTACCAGTTCGAGGTGAGTGGTAGTAGTAAACAATGTACTGAGGGTTTGAAACCCCGTACTAGCACTTCACAGTGCTATATTGAGACGAGACACGCGTTCTATGACGGGCGTGGTGACATTGTGATTGGGGGTTCGGACTTAGTCCTTCCCGGCTAATAGAAGACTGTGTTGTATGACTGTTACTAAGATTATAACTGTACAATTGGACTAATAGCCATGTTTGGGGCCTTGTGCCGTGTAGAGCATTAGGGAACCTATAGAGCTAGGTGACCCTTATATCATGTTGGAAACATACACTCAGCCGTAGCTCTAGCTGTATAGCATAATATGAGCCCGTACTAGATGTGTACATTGAGAGAGATTATCTAGGGTGGAATTCCCTGTTCTAGCCGAGTGGGCCTGAAAGGCCAAGTCTATATTGACTGAGACAGGGTCCAGGACCCACTGTGATATATTATATTGGGCCTGAGAGGCCAAGCACATATTGATTGGGATAGGGTCGAGGACCCATTATGAGGTATTATATACATATACCTATATTGGATCGGGCTGCACGTCGCACCAGTATATATATTGGATCGGACTGCACGTCGCAGTAATATACATGTAATATACATGTAATATACATGTAACATACATATGGGACGGACTGCACGCCGCAGTATTATTGTGCTTGGGCTGTAGGAGCCCCTTCGGAGTCTGAGTCTGCACACATTCTCAGTGAGCACTGGTGTATATTATGGGATCGGGCTGCACGCCGCAGCAGTATAGAGATATATACATATATATATATTGGATCGGACCGCACGCCGCAGTAATATTTGTGTGGATCGTGCTGCACGCCGCAGTATTATAGTGCTTGGGCCTAGGGAGCCCCTCCGAAGTTTGTATACACCCCCAGTGAGCGCCGTCGACGTAAAATGGAGCGGGCCGCGCGCCGCAGCGGTATATGTATTGGAGCGGGCTGCACGCCGCAGCATTATACTTAATCATACCCTACTATCTACTTAAATACTTATACATTATAGACATAAGTATGTGTCTTTATATGTTGAGATGGCCGTACACCGTAGGGGTACGAGTGAGGGTTGGTTCGGGGTGGAATCTTGTAGAGATAAACGTAGATTGGAGGTTAGAGTACTACTATAGTGATGACGTACCTGTGAGGGTTGCCTTAGAACTGCTAAGTGATAGCACAGGATTTCTTACCTTCAGTTATTATTTATTATTGTTACTCACCGAGTTGAAATATACTCACCCCACTCCCCTGCACTTTCTGTGCAGATCCACAGGTGCCCGAGAGCAGTTGAGACATTGTAGCTGCTGATCCTTGTCTACTATTGCGGAGATTACGAGGTAGCTGCCAGCGTCCGCAGAGCTTGTTTTCTCCTTCTTTATCATCTTGTTGATTTCCTACTTGCCTAGACTTGATTGTATTAGGATGCTATCCTGTAGAGGCTCAGTCTCGTGACACCACGATATGTTTGGGACCGTATTTTGTATGTTTTACGTTTCGGTTATCACCGGATATGATTATTTACTGTTTAAGTTTAATTTATTTAATAATTGGCTGGTTTAAGGGATAATATGGTCGGGCTTGCCTAGCATTGTGTTGGGCGCCATCACGACCAGGGTTTGGGTCGTGACAGTACCGATCCACAAGACTCTAATAACCGGCTCAAGACTCATGAGGCCTAGCAAACCTAGGCTTTGATACCAACTTGTCACGACCCCAAATCCGGTCGTGATGGCGCCCAGCACATTGCTAAGCCAACCTGACCAATCAATATCAACAACGGAGCTAGAAGCTCTCTTTAACCCATTTAAGCATTTCAAAATACGAAACAATAGTAATACTTATACCAACAACGGGGAGACCAAGTCCCAAAATATACTAACTCCCATAGACCGAAGGGTCAATAGTCATGAGCCTCTACTGAACATGAGTGTATAAAGGTTTACAAGATACCAAGTGCGGAAAGAAATGTCAATGCAAAATCAAAAGACAATAGGAAGAAATATCGGGTCCTGCGGACGCTGCAGCTACCTCGTATATCCCACAGATGTCGCCTCGCACAGCTACTGGATCACTGCTGAGAGGTACCTGGATCTGCACACAAGGTGCAGAGAGTAAAATGAGTACTGCCAAACTCAGTGGTAATAAACAAGGGTAAGACAGCGCAGATAAGAATTCCACGATAAAGCACTTTGTAAAGCTATAATCAGCTACCCTGTCACAGAATCAATATTCACTGTACCTGTACCAACAAATACCAATAAATAGCATAACAGCTAGCAGATGTAGCTAAATGCAATGCAATGCATGATATGACCGCTACGGCGCGTAGCCCGACTCCAATTTTGGGTACCCGTGCTCACTGTGGGGGTTCAGACTCCGGAGGGGCTCCTACAGCCCAAGCACATCTCATAGAGATATTCCTGCGGCGTGCAGTCCAATCCAACATATATCTCGCTGCGGCGCGCAGCCCGATCCACTACTAGTCAGCTAATATGCAGATACAGCCTCACAGGCTCAAAAGTAGTTTTTGAAAACTCTTTTATCATTTTTTAGTTGGAAAATAGTAATATCAAGTTCCAGAGATTGGAATTAGCATAATAACAGAAATAGCTGCGGACTAGTAGTAAACTAGCATGTCTATATGATAAGACAATGATAACGATCCTCGCGGGATCCAATAACTGGCTCACGGCCCATAAGTATACTCAACCGCCCAAGAAGGGGGTTCAACGGCTCTAGAATAGCCAATAATACAGTATCAATAGGTCGGACTAATATATAGTCTCCAGTTCATGATCGACCCCGCACTCTCAAGAGTGTGCGTGTCTCGCCGCTATACAGCGTCACAAAGTGGTATACCGGGGTTTCGAACCCGCCGGTCATCACCCACATCTATTACTCACCTCAATACGGCGCGACGACTACTCCGCAATGCCCTTGCCACGAGAATCAAGCTCCGCACGCGTAGAATCTGATCAAATACAGTAGAAATACAACAAATTAGGTCAATGGGACGATACCCAATCAATACAACTCGATTTACATCAAAATTCCCAAAGTTGTCAAAACCCGACTTTCGGTACGCTTGCCGAAAAATTACAAAAGTTACATATTCGGAATCCTCATCTCGATACGAGTCTAGGCATATAAAATTTACCAAAATCGGACTTCATTTGCCCACTCAAATCGGTGTTTTTCTTTAATTTAGGCCTAGGGCTCAAACCCACCTTTAATCTTCCATTTACAGAAATTTAACCCATGATTTCATGTTAAAATGATGTAATTAAGCCACAAAACTTACCTCCAACGAATCCCCGATGAATTACCAGCAATTCCCGTGAGTTTCTCTCTCTAGAACTCAAAAATGGCGTTTTTGGGTATTAAATCCGCGACTGGTTCTGTTCTGAACTTAACTTCACTGCCAGCCTCTTTTCTTCATCGCGTTCGCGACGCCTCTCACGCGAACACGATGCCTTATTTCTCTTCTTCATCGCGAACGCGTCACTCCTTCACGCATCCGCGAAAACCATTCTCCCCAGCCCGGACTTTTCCTCTACGCGAACGCGACATGCCTCACGCGTTCGCGATGCCTTGCGAATTCCTTATACGCGAACGCGGCCCAGACCATCGCGAACGCGATGCTTCCCAGCTTCCTCTTACGCGAACGCGACGCCAACCCTCGCGAACGCGATAGTCACCTGATCCCGGCCTACGCGAACGCGGCATAGCCCTCGCGAACGCGAAGGCCAAAAGTTTGCCCAGTGATCTGCAGATTACAGCAGGTCTTTTCTTGCTTCCAAATGCCGGATGATGGTCCGGATTCAACGAAAACCACCAACATACCCCAAAACACGATACGAACTTGTTCCAATCATAAAAACACCATCCTAAACATCAAAATCACCAATTACACACGGATTCAAGCCTAAATTTCTTAAAACTTTCCGAATTACACATTCGATCAATAACCCAACCAAACGATGTCCGAATGACCTGAAATTTTGCAGGCACATCCAAAATCACCTAACGAAGCTACTGCAACTGTCGGAATTCCATTCCGACCCCCGGATCAAAATCTCACCTACCGTTCGGATTTCGCCAAAATTCCACCTTAGCCAATTCAAGCCTATTTCTACACCGGGCCTCCAAATTCAATTCCGATCGCTCCCCTAAGTCACAAATCACCTCCCGGAACTAACCGAATCATCACAATCCGATTCCGAGCCCTTTAACCAAATAGTCAACTCCGGGTTGACTTTCCTTATTCAAGTTTCCTTCACAAAGGCTATATGCCTCATTTTCAATCCAATTCCCTCCTAACTCACCCGATAGACTTTAACACTGATATAAAAGCATAAAACATATAATTTCAACATAAGGGGGTGGTAATTCCCGTGACGACGGGCCGGGTCGTCACAGAGTACTTCCAACTCAGCGGTAATAAAAGTAAATAATACTGAAGGGAAGAAAACCACGCAAGGCACTATCTCTTGCTACACAATATAGAACTATCATAAAACTTCAAAACACTATCATTTTATTCCTTTTCAGCATATGTGAGTAGATTATTTAGAAATCTCAATTTTTAGCTACTTTCTTTCATTATAACATACCAATACCGGGGAGAATCTCAAGCAGTGCAAGTCAGCACTCAAATCAGCCTCTCGGGCTCAGCACTCCTTAACAATTTATACCAGGAGATCTGGTCAATAAAGCAACAAATGCACATGTGCCAGTAAAGTATGAGTGCTGAATATTATGCCACGTAGTACACGTAAACCAATGTATGTATGCCATGCAATGCATATGACTGCTACGGCGTGTAGCCCGATCCTTTTGGGTACCCGTGCTCACTGGGGGTGTCCAGACTCCGGAGGGGCTCCTACAACCCAAGCACAATATCAATATCACACCTGCTGCGGCGCGCAGCCCGATCCATATACCACTGCGGCGTGCAGTCCGATCCATGCATGTGTATGCATATGCTCACATAAATCGTCATGCTCTAACATATGGCCCTCGGCCCCAATCAGTCTAACAAATAATCAAGAAAGCCCTACGGCAACAATATCATATTAGCTCACAGCAAAAAATATTATTAAGACATTGTTCAAGTTTTTCATAACCTTATAAAAATGTTGAATAGCAATAATTCCATTTTAAACCTTAAATTTAGAATAAAATATGCTCAGTGTTATCAAAACAGTGATACCAATCCTTGAAGGATTCAAATAATTGGAACGAAGCCCAATCGTGATAATTAGTCCAATTCATTTTAACAATTAGGTGTTATTATTTATTACGCGGGATGGACCAAGTCACGATCCCCAATGGTGCTCTATCCCACGCCCGTTATTCGGCATGCAAGTCACCTCAACACAGCACTAAGATGTGCAAGTCCGGGGTTTACTAACCCTCAGGACATCATTTACAAGAATTACCCACCTCGAACCGACGAAAGCTTATGCCCGCGACGCCTTAGCTCCTCGAACCGGCATCCACGCACGTCAAAACTAGCACAAATCAGCACAGATATATCAAAATAGGCTAATGGAACATCACCCAATCGAAAGAACTCGAAAAATATCAAAAATCACGAAATTTGCAAAACCCAAGCCCCAGGCCCACATCACGAAAAACTTCGAAACCCGTATTTCCAGAACCCTCGTCTCGCCAAGAGTCCATACATATACAATTTACCAAAATCGGAGTTCGATTGGCCTTTCAAAACCCAAATTTTCGTTTTCAATATCTAGGCCACAATCCTTCACAATTTCTACCCAAATTCATGAAGATTGATGTTAATTCTACCATAAAATACCCGATGATTTCCCAGCATTTTCCCGTGATTTCTTCTCTCTAGGGCTCAAAAATTATGTTTTGGGGGTGTAAACTCGTAAGCCTTCTGTTTCTGGATTTTATTCACTGCCAGAGATTTTTGCTCTTCCCGTTCGCGTGAGCTCCCACGCATTCGCGATGAACAGCTCCCTTTTACTCTTCGCGAACGCGACGCCTACCACGCGTTCGCGATGCTCAACTTGGCTTACCCTACGCGAACGCGAACTCCACCACGCATTCGCGATGAACAAAATTCCCAGCGCCTATTTTCCTTCTACGCGTTCGCGTCACCCCCTCACGCGAACGCGAAGCTTTACTCCCTCTGACCTACGCGAACGCGACGCCCTTGTCGCGAACGCGATGCTTTAGCCTACCTGGCCTTCGCGAACGTGACCCATGTCACGCGAACGCGAAGGTCTAAATGACTGGGCAGAAACCTGCAGTTTTCTGCAGATTTTGCCAAGTCCCATATGCCCGGTTGATGGTCCGAAATCATCCCGAGGCCCCCGGGACCCTAATGAAAACCACCAACATATTCCAAAACACGGTACGAACTTGTTCCAATCATAAAAACACCATCCTAAACATCAAAATCATCAATTACACACGGATTCAAGCCTAAGTTTCGTCAAAGCTTTCAAAACTAACATTCAATCCAAAACCCGATCAAACGACGTCCGAATGACCTAAAAATTTGCAGACATATCCAAAATCACATAACGAAGCTAATGCAACTGTCGGAATTCCATTCCGACTCCCGGATCAAAAACTCACCTACCGTTCGGATTTCGCCAAAATTCAACCTTAGCCAATTCAAGCCTAAAACTACACCGGACCTCCAAATTCAATTCCGATTGCTCTCCTAAGTCATAAATGATCTCCCGAAACTAGTCGAATCATCAGAATCCGATTCCGAGCACTCTAACTCGATAGTCAACTCTAGGTTGACTTTCCATATTCAAACTTCCTTCAAACATGCTATTTGCTTCATTTTCAATTCAATTCACTCCTAACTCACCCGATAGGCTCTAACACCGATATAAAAGCATAAAACATGTAATTGCAACATGACGGGGTGGTAAATTCCCGTAACGACGGGCCGGGTCGTTACATTCTCTCCAACTTAAACAAACGCTCGTCCTCGAGCGTACCAGAGTGGTACTAGAAGCAACTCAATAGCTGAATGACCTTACCAAGCATATATTCGGGCGATCATACGTCACCCTATCTCACATAAGTCCGAAAACACCATATAGTCAAAATTTCATAGACCATCTGAACCATAAATCACATTGCACTTTCCGAAATCATATACCAAATGCTTATCCCATGCCTATACTCAGGATACACTCGAATCCACTGCAATAACCCATATTCACTACTCCGAGTGAGATCATATGATGTATCGGCAACCCCATCACTCGAGACGATAGTCTCTAATAACAACAACAGGCCACAATAACCAAATACTAGCTGAAACCTCTTTCATTAGATAGAGTCTTATTCCAACACCTCCATATCCTGCCCACGGCAGCTGAAGCACGCGATATAGCGAACCCATCTCTCAGGTTAACCATTCGTGAATCTATTTCCCTTTTTAAAACTCATACCACGAAAGGTTTCGGAGCCAAACCTCGATTTTTACCTTTCTAACAAGCCAAGATCCAATATGCTCGTATTCATTAATGACTCCAATGGTCATTTCCATTATAACAAACCGCACTGGTGATAAACACATCAACACCGGCCTAAGCCACGACGAGCACAACATAGTCTCCAATAGAAACGTATGCACACACTCGAATCATGACAACTGTCTCCAGCAAAAGAGCTGCAATTCAATTCCTCTGTGTCATCATAACATAGAACTGAGATCGCGTCTCGCATTATAGAAATAGAGTACCTGAATCCTCCTCGAGAGGTCATAACATCACGTGGCCTTGCCACGATTCGTGATTCTATCCCAACGTTATTACTCATGAAGCAACTCAAGCCACTAAGCTTAAAACGGTTAGCCACGCACATATCTAGGTCTTGAACCCAAGCAATCAACCTCACCCACGGTGAAACAATTAACGTATGCTATCAAATCCTGAAAGGACACAACCGACGTGTCATTTTGCCAAGCGATACTCAAAACGGACTTTTCCTCAGAAGCTAGGAAGTATTGTATACCAGGTAATATATAACTAACTCTATTTTCACATTACACTGTTGCTCGGTGTGTAACCCGCTCCAATGACATACCCGTGGCGGCGTGCCACCCGATCCAGATACCATACCTATGGCGGCGTGCCACCTGATCCAAATAACCCTCACCAAATAAATACGCGTCGATTCAAGTTGCTCATCATAATAAACATATATAGCCTCAAGTTTTGCCACAAGAAACGCATCCGACAAAGTTCCTCAATACCAGAACTAATCAATGGTAGATACTTCTACACTAACATCCGCCACTAAGGTCCAACTGACAAAGCTATGCCTACCAGCCGTCCGCCGGTCCTGGGTACAACTACTCTGTTGGAGCATACTCTGATGCTCTCTGCTACGCAATTTGTGCCATTTTCCGACATAGTCCATACCACATTAGTCTAGACGACCTGACTTATGTCAACCAGTCCGAAATAAGGTATCATAACCCAAATTCATCATATCAAGCTAAGAGAGAGCCACTAGGGCTTCCGATTTCCAATAATCACAAAGCGGTGCCGATACATGCGATATACAACCACTGCATATGCGGATTACGAGAACTTCTAGTCTCCAACACATATGTAACACATGAATCGCTATACCTGGTTCTACACTCCACCGTACGAATACATAACGCACATCAAGCGTCCATTCATACCACGACGGCCATTCAGAAATTTCACTATGCCATCAATGACTCAGTTATTATAGTCGATCCAACAAGAGAATACCACCATACCACTGGATATCATCATTTTACATTACCTTGTCCTTTATGGATCATATTCCCTGCCAAGTTAATAGGATAGTAGTACCATTTTCTTAAATTATTAGAAAGATCGATTCTTAAATTCACCTGCAGCTGTCCGCGCTGCTCAATAATTTTATTGACTTCCCATATATTATGAACTGATCTTAAAACCTAGAATATACCATTATCAACTTTCCATAACACATCGTATATACCATATCACACTAAGACAACATGGAAATTCATATCCCTTTCCTCCGCCTCAACATCGGCGCACTCAACTAGTCAAGGACTTTCATGATCCCATATAGAGAAAACTCATTGCACATTCCAGACCTTACATGCCAACAGGAAAAATACACTCATTTTCAAACCATGGTAGAACACATCATAAACTCTTTCTCCCAATTACATTGCATAAGTTAAACTGCCAGGACTGAGTCCTTATACCCATATCGAGTTACACAACTGCCAACACTCAAGAGCTTTGCTGCAATGTCTGCAAGACTCATTACTTCAACCACATACTAGGAATCAATCGTATCCCTTTTTATACCATTCTGGTTTATTAACAAGTTGTTCCATTTACCAAGTTTCCTTTCCGATTCATCTCTAATTTCATATCAGTCTTTACTGTAGTACCATAATACATCAACTCATGTTACCATACGAGACTCGTACACAAGACCACACGGTCTAAGACCCATAGGCCACTAAATACTCTCTCAATGTTTCCCAATACGGATACCTAGAATCCCACCATTCACATGATATAACACAAGTCTTGATCTTCCCTAACGAAACCACCATCTTTAGCCACATACACAAATCTTAAGGCACCTGACCGTTACAAGCAAAATCTAGAACACTGAAAACCATCCTCGGGTATCATTCACCCTTATTCAGTTGTAATTCAACTGTCCTATTGAGTATAACCGCTCGTGTTGTGTTAGAACTCTGACACCGCAAAACATGAGTACATACAGATACAATCAGCTATCTTTCTTTCCTATATGGTGAATATTCTTTACCAACAGCAGTTCAAAACACCCTAGTACTTCATCAGATCTACGAAGCACCATAACCTTTACCAGAATTTCCCAACATACTTAGAGACAGAATCAACATAGCACACAATAGTGCAATCAGCTAATCAATAGCAACCTCCCCAACTTAGCTCGAAGCCATTCATCAAAGCACTTTCAACCACTCATATCATTATTACTCAAGTGATGCCGAAATATTAATATGAGATTAAACTCAAGTCATTTACAAGCCTTGACAGAGACTCGAATCATCAGAGACCTTAGCTCTTCTGCAATTCTTGCAGATATACATGCACCACCAACAAGCCCACTCTCTTTAAGTGACAGAAATCTTTCTAAGTCCCAAATTTTCCAAAAATTTCGGTAAAGTTTCCTTTGTAAATTGGCCTATCCACCTGCCAGAGAATCACCAAACCATTCTAACAATACATCCACAACTCAACAAGATATCACAATGTATTTCAACAATATTAAATCTCAATACTATACGAATCATATTATCATAATTTATACTTGAACCTGCGCTGTACCTGCTCGAATCATAACACATATCAAAATCACTTTAGTCTTCCTGAGTTTAAACTCGTTCCACTACACATAAGGCACTTTACCTTCCAATTACGAGATATGATAATTATTTCTCACGCCCATAGCTAGGGCTACATATCAAACCACAATAAGAACTGAATACCTTACAGCTCTCCCATTATCAAACTGCCACTTGCACAATAAGGATCAGCACCGATCGTATGAACTTCATAATACCGACTCGCAAAATTAATACCTTGGTGCTCAAGCCATAGACAAGGATCCGGCCTCAAGTCCTCCCGACTGGCCCAACATGAACTCATGGAGATCATATCTTGCCCCTCGATCGAGGAATTGCAAGCCATAAGTCAATTATATTACTGAGCGCTCGATGCGTACACAGACGTGCGGAAGGAATTTCAAAATTATATCTCAAGCTGAATCAAGTACGCACGATAAGAATTCCAAGAAATGTGAAGTGTTTCCTAAAGGTTCGCAGCCTCCCGAGGATAAGTACAGGCGTCCCCGTACCGATCCACAAGACTCTACTAACCGGCTCAAGACTCACGAGGCCTAGTAAACCTAGGCTCTGATACCAACTTGTCACGACCCCAAATCCGGTCGTGATGGCGCCCAGCACACTGCTAGGCCAGCCCGACCAATTAACAACAATCACGGAGCCATAAGCTCACTTTATCCAATTTAAGCATACGGAAATAATTCAACAATGATAGATACATATTAAAAATAGGGAACCAAGTCCCAATACGTGCCAACTCCCATAGACCGAAGGGTCAAGAGTCATGAGCCTCTACGGAATATACAAGTGTAAATAGTGAATATAACTGTGCACAAGTGTGGGATGATCAGAACAAAATATAGACAAACTGTAGAATCATGTCCTGCGAACGCTGGCAGCTACCTCGACCGTCCAAAAGCACTCCCGAGCCACAATAGAATCTGCCATGCTGTGATGTACCTGAATCTGCACACAAGGTGCAGGGAGTCGGGTGTGAGTACTTCCAACTCAGCAGTAATAAAAGTAAATAATGCTGAAGGGAAGAAAACCACGATAGGCACTATCTCATGCTACACAATACAGAACTATCTTTTTATTCCTTTCAAGCATATGTGAGTAGATTATTTAGAAATCTCAATTTTTAGCTACTTTCTTTCATTATAACATACCAATACCTGGGAGAATCTCAAGCAGTGCAAGTCAACACTCAAATCAGCCTCTCGGGCTCAGCACTCCTTAACAATTTATACCAGGAGATCTGGTCAATAAAGCAACAAATGCACATGTGCCAGTAAAGTATGAGTGCTAAAATGTTATGCCACGTAGTACACGTAAACCAATGTATGTATGCCATGCAATGCATATATCTGCTACGGCGTGTAGCCCGATCCTTTTGGGTACCCGTGCTCACTGGGGGTGTCCAGACTCCGGAGGGGCTCCTACAGCCCAAGCACAATATCAATATCACACCTGCTGCGGCGCGCAGCCCGATCCATATACCACTGCGGCGTGCAGTCCGATCCATGCATGTGTATGCATATGCTCACATGAATGTCATGCCCTAACATATGGCCCTCGGCCCCAATCGGTCTAACAAATAATCAAGAAAGCCCTACGGCAACAATATCATATTAGCTCACAGCAAAAAATATTATTAAGACATTGTTCAAGTTTTTCATAACCTTATAAAAATGTTGAATAGCAATAATTCCATTTTAAACCTTAAATTTAGAATAAAATATGCTCAGTGTTATCAAAACAGTGATACCAATCCTTGAAGGATTCAAATAATTGGAACAAAGCCCAAACGTGATAATTAGTCCAATTCATTTTAACAATTAGGTGTTATTATTTATTACGCGGGATGGACCAATTCACGATCCCCAATGGTGCTCTACCCCACGCCCGTTATTCGGCATGCAAGTCACCTCAACACAGCACTAAGATGTGTAAGTTCGGGGTTTACTAACCCTCAGGACATCATTTACAAGAATTACCCACCTCGAACCGACAAAAGCTTATGCCCGCGACGCCTTAGCTCCTCGAACTAGCATCCACGCACGTCAAAACTAGCACAAATCAGCACAGATATATCAAAATAGGCTAATGGAACATCACCCAATCAAAAGAACTCGAAAAATATCAAAAATCACGAAATTTGCAAAACCCTAGCCCCGGGCCCACATCTCGAAAAACTTTGAAACCCGTATTTCCAGAACCCTCGTCTCGCCACGAGTCCATACATATAAAATTTACCAAAATCGGAGTTCGATTGGCCTTTCAAAACCCAAATTTTCGTTTTCAATATCTAGGCCACAGATCCTTCACAATTTCTACCCAAATTCATGAAGATTGATGTTAATTCTACCATAAAATACCCGATGATTTCCCAGCGTTTTCCCGTGATTTCTTCTCTCTAGGGCTCAAAAATTATGTTTTGGGGGTGTAAACCCGTAAGCCTTCTGTTTCTGGATTTTATTCACTGCCAGAGCTTTTTGCTCTTCCCGTTCGCGTGAGCTCCCACGCGTTCGTGATGAACAGCTCCCTTTTACTCTTCGCGAACGCGACGCCCACCACGCGTTCGCGATGCTCAACTTGGATTACCCTACGCGAACGCGAACTCCACCACGCGTTCGCGATGAACAAAATTCCCAGCGCCTATTTTCCTTCTACGCGTTCGCGTCACCCCCTCACGCGAACGCGAAGCTTAACTCCCTCTGACCTACGCGAACGCGATGCCCTTGTCGCGAACGCGATGCTTTAGCCCACCTGGCCTTCGCGAACGCGACCCATGTCACGCGAACGCGAAGGTCTAAATGACTGGGCAGAAACCTGCAGTTTTCTGCAGATTTTGCCAAGTCCCATATGCCCGGTTGATGGTCCGAAATCATCCCGAGGCCCCCGGGACCCCAATGAAAACCACCAACATATTCCAAAACAGGGTACGAACTTGTTCCAATCATAAAAACACCATCCTAAACATCAAAATCACCAATTACACACGGATTCAAGCCTAAGTTTCGTCAAAGCTTTCAAAACTAACACTCAATCCAAAACCCGATCAAACGACGTCCGAATGACCTGAACATTTGCAGACATATCCAAAATCACATAACGAAGCTAATGCAACTGTCGGAATTCCATTCCGACTCCCGGATCAAAAACTCACCTACCGTTCGGATTTCGCCAAAATTCAACCTTAGCCAATTCAAGCCTAAAACTACACCGGACCTCCAAATTCAATTCCGATTGCTCTCCTAAGTCATAAATGATCTCCCGAAACTAGTCGAATCATCAGAATCTGATTCCGAGCACTCTAACTCTATAGTCAACTCCTGGTTGACTTTTCATATTCAAACTTCCTTCAAACATGCTATTTGCTTCATTTTCAATTCAATTCACTCCTAACTCACCCGATAGGCTCTAACACCGATATAAAAGCATAAAACATGTAATTGCAACATGACGGGGTGGTAAATTCCCATAACGACGGGCCGGGTCATTACAATGTACTAGGTTTTTCATCTATTATCGCATTTATTTCTATACGATCATTTCTACCTTCTTCGTTTTGTTCAACTTGTGCTATATTTTCTAAAATTTCCGTATATGTTTCGCTTTTTTCTGAATAATTTTCTAAATCACTATTATTATTTGGTTCATTTATTTCTTCTGTTCTAATTATTTCTAATTTTTCTTCTTGTAATTGTTCTTTGAACTTATTTATCTCAAGTTGTAATTTATTTTCTTGTTCTTTTTCTTTTTGTCTGATTTCATATAGTTCTTTTAACATATTTAATTCTTTTTCTAATTCTATTATTTTAGCATTTTTTGTTTCTTCTGTCTGTTTTATTTCTCTTTTTGATTGTTGTTTGATTTTTTCTATCTCATATTTTCGATCTATTTCCTCATTTTCTCTTGTAATCCTAACTAGAGCAGTTTAAGCTATCTTCTAATTTTAGTGATTCTTTTTCTAACATTAGATATAAGTTATCTCCTATTTTCTTATATTTTCTTCCTATATTAGAAAATACAATTTTTATTTTTAGTCCTTCTGGGTTTTCATATGTTTTTTCGTCTACTGCAAATTCCTCTTTATTCATTTTTTAAGTTGTATAATCATTTTCCATTCTAATTCTGAAATTATATCTATAAGTTGTTCTAATCTATCATTATTAGTTTTAGAGATTTTTAAGTAATTAAATTCACAATATAATCCATATAATTCATTTTTAATTCTATCTGCTTCTTTTAATCTGTCTTGTTTATTACTAATATTATTACTACTGTTATTACTACTATTTTCAATGCAAGCTCTGATACCAAATTGGGGGTTGGGGTCGGGTATAGCTCTGATTAGCTCTGTTATAGGTCTCTTGTGTATTTTATTACTAAGATACACAAATAGAGCAAAAAAGTCATATAAATTACGAAAATAATTTTAAGAAAACATATAGAAATGATAAAGAACCAAAATATACAAAATGGATTCCAACACAAATACCAACAACAATACAACATAATTTCTTAGATCTAGACTGTGTAAAAGATATAAATAAGACAATACAGTTATGGATAGGATACATGACAAAACAGATTATAGATAATAAAATAGGAATATCAGATGTACCAGAATACATAGAAAGAACATTAATAGGAACGACTAAGTTATGGTTACAAAATATAAATAAAGATGCCTTAGGAGTATTAAGAAGTGATAAAAAACTTAATGGTGAAAAAGCTACAACAGCTATAGAAATTTTACATAAATATGAAACAACTATAAGAAATGAATTTGGTAGTGCAGAAACAGAAGTAGTAGAACAGAATAGAGAAAAAATATTAAATAGAAATCTAATGTCAAAATTAGCAATATGTAATATGTGTTATATAGACGAATATACATGTGCATTTAAAGAATTTTACTATAAAGGAATATATAGTGTAGAGGAAAGTAAAGAAATAAGAAAATTATATTTTTCAAAGTTACCAGAACCATTTAGTTCAAAAATATTAAAAGATTGGAATAATGCAGCATTACAAGATACTTTAGGAGCAAGAATTAGATACTTACAAAACTGGTTCGCAGAATTATGTGAAAAACATAAAGAAGAAATTAAAATGGAAAAAACATTAATAAAAAACTTAGCATGTTGTAAAGATAAAACAACACCCCAGTTTGGATGCAATAAAAGATACTATAATAAAAAACATAATAAAATTAAAAAATACAAAAAGTATAAGTCAAAATTTAAGTATAAAAGACCTAGACGAAGATATTATGTAAAGAAATTTAATAACAAAAGACAATACCGACCTAAGAAAAAATTATCAGAATGTAAATGTTATAATTGTGGAAAATTAGGACACTTAGCAAAAGATTGCAAAATACCTAAAAATCAAAAAGCTAAACAAGTATCGGAAATAATAATAAATGACGAAGAATACGTACAAATGGAATATATAGACTATGAATTAGAAAGTAATGATAGTATATATGAATTATCAGAAAATGAATTAGAATCAATACTAGAATCAGATAATGAAGACAATGAATTAATAGATGCCTGAAAAAGAAATAAATATAATAACCCAAGAAGAATACCAAGATGAAGAATCTACAGAATAAAAAGTAATATTTGATGAAAATATATTTGAACAAATAAAAGGAAAAGAATTAGACTTAAGTGTAGAAAAAATATTAGATATACCAAAAATGAAAAATTGGTTCAAAAGAAGTAAAGAAGAATACTATGTAATTAGCCAAAAAGAACACATAATAGACTGTAAATACACCAAAGGAAAAGCTAAAATACCAATAATAAATAAACGAATAATAAATAAAGAAATACAAGATATAAGGGCAAAAAACCCAATTAAATATGTACATCTAGGAGGAACATAAATATTAATAAAAGCATGTTTTAGAGAAGGGATAGATACACCAATAGAAATTTACCTAGCAGATGATAGAATTATACAACCTATAGAAAAAAGTATAATAAGTGCAGTACGAGGAAATTTGATATACCAAAATTTAAATTCATAATTAGTGCTAACTATTCAGTAGCGATACACCTCCCGCGAACGCGAAGCACAACACCCACGACCCTACGCGAACGCGACTCGCCCTCCCGCGAACGCGATGCACACAAAGGCTTGGCCTTCGCGAACGTGACACTTGTCACGCGAACGCGAAGGCTTAAGGGCCTGGGCAGAACCTGCAGTTTTTCTGCAGATTTTTGCCAAGTCCAAATGCCCGATTGATGGTCCGAAATCATCCCGAGGGCCCCGGGACCCCAACGAAAACCACCAACGTACCCCAAAACATGGTACGAACTTGTTCCAATCATAATAACACCATACTAAACATCAAAATCACCAATTATCCACGGATTCAAGCCTAAGTTTCTTCAAAACATTCAAAACTAACATTCAATCCAAAACCCGGTCAAACGATGTCCGAATGACCTGAAAATTTGCAGACACATCCAAAATCACATAACGAAGCTACAGAAATTGTCGGAATTCCATTCCGACCCCCGGATCAAAATATCACCTACCATCCCGTTTTCGCCAAAATTCAACATTCGCCAATTCAAGCTTAAAACTACACCGGACCTCCGAATTCAATTCCGATTGTTCTCCTAAGTCATAAATGATCCCCCGGAACTAATCGAATCATCAGAATCCGGTTTCGAGCACTCTAACTCAATAGTCAACTCTTGGTTGACTTTTCATATTCAAGCTTTCTTCAAACATGCTATTTGTTTCATTTTCACTCCAAATCACTCCTAACTCACCCGATATACTCTAATACTGTTTTAAAAGCATAATATATGTAAATGCAAGGTAACAGGGTGGAAATTCCCGTAACGACGGGCCGGGTCGTTACATTCTCCCCAACTTAAACAAACGCTCGTCCGCGAGCGGGTTAAGAAACATACCTGGAGTATCAAACAAGTGTGGATATCTACTTCGCATCTCCTGCTCGGTCTCCCAAGTTGCTTCCTCCACGGGATGACCTCTCCACTGCACTTTCACTGAAGCTATATCCTTGGATCTCAGCTTACGAACCTGTCGACCCAAAATGGCTACTGGTTCCACATCATAAGTCAAATCCTCATCTAGCTGTATCGTGCCGAAGTCCAACACATGAGACGGGTCTCCGACATACTTCCGGAGCATAGATACATGGAACACCGGGTGAACTCCCGACAAACCGGGTGGCAAAGCAAGCATATAAGCCACCTCCCCAACTTTCCTAAGCACCTCAAAAGGTCCGATGAACCTTAGGCTCAACTTTCCTTTCTTTCCAAACCTCATAACACCCTTCATAGGCGAAACTTTCAGCAACACCTTCTCACCTACTGAATAAGACACATCTCGGACCTTCCGGTCTGCATAACTCTTCTGACGCGACTGAGCTGTGCGAAGTCTCTCCCGAATCACCTTCACCTTATCTAAGGCATCTTGGACTAACTCTGTCCCTAACAACCTAGCCTCGCCGGGCTCGAACCAACCAACTGGAGACCTACGCCGCCTCCCATATAAAGCTTCATACGGTGCCATCTGAATGCTGGACTGATAGCTATTATTGTAAGCAAACTCCGCCAAAGGCAAATAATCAGCCCACGAACCACCAAAATCAATGACACAAGCACGCAACATGTCCTCCAATATCTGAATAGTACGCTCAGACTGCCCATCCGTCTGTGGATGAAATGCTGTGCTCAACTCTACCTGTGAACCCAACTCTCGCTGAAATGTCCTCCAGAACTGAGATGTGAACTGGGTACCTCTGTCTGATATAATAGAAATGGGAACTCCATGCAATCTCACTATCTCACGGATGAATATCTCTGCCAACCGCTCTGAGGAATAAGTAGTACACACTGGGATGAAGTGAGCCGACTTGGTCAACCTATCCACCACCACCCAAACTGAATCAAACTTCCTCGCCGTCCGAGGGAGTCCGCTAACAAAGTCCATAGTTATTCTTTCCCACTTCCACTCCGGAATATCAATACGCTGGAATACACCACCAGGTCTCTGATGCTCATACTTGACCTGCTGACGGTTTAGACACCGAGCCACATGGCTCACAATATCTTTCTTCATCTTTCTCCACCAGTAATGCTGCTTCAAATCCTGATACATCTTCGCGGCTCCTGGATGAATAGAATACCGCGAACTGTGGGCCTCCTCCAATATCAACTCACGAAGGCCATCAACATTGGGCACGCATATCCGGCCTTGCATCCGCAATACACCATCACTATCAATAGTGACATCTCTGGCATCATCATGCTGAACTCTGTCCTTAAGGACAAGTAAGTGTGGATCATCATACCGGCGCTCTCGAATACGATCATATAAAGAAGAACGAGCTACTACACAAGCCATCACCCGACTGGGCTCAGAAATATCCAGCCTCACCATCCGATTAGCTAACGCCTGCACATCAACTGCTAGGGGTCTCTCCCCAACTGGAATATACGCCAAACTGCCCATACTAATAGCCTTCCCGCTCAATGCATCAGCCACTACATTGGCTTTCCCGGGATGATACAAAATAGTAATATCATAGTCTTTAAGCAATTCAAGCCATCTCCGCTGCCTCAAATTTAGATCTTTCTGCTTAAACAAATGCTGAAGGCTGCGGTGGTCCGTATATACATCACAAGATACACCATATAGGTAATGCCTCCAAATCTTCAAGGCATGAACAATAGCAGCTAACTCCAAATCATGAACAGGGTAGTTCTTCTCGTGGGGCTTTAGCTGACGAGAAGCATATGCAATAACTCTACCCTCCTGCATCAACACACAACCGAGTCCAACTCTGGAAGCATCACAATACACCGTATATGACCCTGAGGCCGATGGTAACACAAGTACTGGAGCTGTGGTCAAAGCCTCCTTGAGCTTCTGAAAGTTCTCTTCACATTCATCGGACCACACAAATGGAGCATTCTTCTGTGTCAGCTTAGTCAACGGTGAAGCAATAGATGAGAAATCCTGAACAAACCGGCGATAATAGCCTATCGGGATCGTGATGGCGCCTACTCGTGGTAGCTAGGCAAGCCACTGTATTCATACTATCCTGTTTTTAACACAATTTTAATTAAATAAATGCGGAATGCTTTATCAAAATGGAAATAACAATTCACAAGGTGAAAATCATACTAAAATCCTCTACCCAAGACGTGGAGTCACCAACTCACGAACTACTATGGAATACTACACATAAGAGTCTGAAGGAAATATAACATAATTCTGTTTGTCTCGGAACAAAGAGACTACAGCTAATAACATAAATAAAGAGAGAGACGCCGGGCCTACGGACGTCTGCAAGCTACCTCGGTCTCAATTATGATCAACTCCCACGCAATCAATTTACTGATGCTGTTGCTCCTGATTGTAACCTGGACCTGTGCAAAAACGCACAGAAGTGTAATATCAGCACAATCGACCCCATGTGCTGGTAAGTGCCTGGCCTATCCCGGCGAAGTAGTGACAAGCCTAGGACCAGACACCCACATAAACCTGTGCAATTCAATATATATATGTACATACCACAAAATAACAAGAAATAACCAAGTATTAACACAATAAAGAATATCTCAAAGAATTCAACAATTAACCACAGTTAATAAATTCACAAGGAAAAACAAAGTATAATGTAAACACAAGTAATATCAATTCAAGAAATAGCAAACAGTTGCACGACATCACCCTTCGTGCTTTTACTCTCATCCTCACCAAATAAACAAATAAAGTACACGGCATCACCCTTCGTGCTTTTACTCTCATCCTCACATCCATAGTACGGCGTGATCCTTCGTACATGGTTCAATAACAGGGCCACGGCATGATCCTTCGTGCATAATCAATAAATAAACATGGCACGGCATTAACCTTCGTGCATAAATAAATAAACATGGCACGGCATCACCCTTCGTGCATTATCACTCTTCCTCACCCAAATAACAATCACGGTTAAGGGCAAAGAAAGAAACAGTAATTCATAAACCGTCCCATCAAGGGCAATCAATAATTATCTTCACAACAAGTCCCAACAAGGGAAAACAATAACAATTCATCTGTAATATATCTCAAAATAATCATTTTCCAACGACTCACGGTCATACTAGACGCCAGTGTATGGATGCTCATCACCACAGCCCATACACCGCACTCGATCACATAACATATAACACATAAACCTATTCCCTCAAGCTAGGATAGAACAAACACTTACCTCGAATGCTTATGAACAATTCAATCCGTGGAAATGTCTTTTCTTTCAATTTGGCTCCAATCCAACCGTATCTATACACAATTGATTTAATATCATCAATTCTACTCAACAAACTAATTCTTAAGACCAAATACAACTTTTACAACATTCTGCCCGGAATAGTGAATTTCAACCCCGGGCCCATATGGTCGGAACTCGGGGTTAGGACCAAAATCCGGTTACCCATCCCCCCACGGGTTCATGTATATGATTTGTTTCAAAATCGGACCTCAATTCGAGGTCCAATTCCCCAATTTATGAAAAACCCTATTTTCTAACAAAAACAAGAATTCTACCATGAAAATCATTGAATTTTAATGAAAAACATGTTTAATGATGTTAGGAATTGAAAGAATTAAGTAAAAAGTGACTTACAATCGTTTTGATGAAGAAGAAATCCTTGAAGAATCGCAAATGGGTGTTTTGGTTTTGTAAAAAGTGAAGAAATGACTGAAATTCGTGTTTTTCAGGTCTCTGTGTTCGCATTTGCGAACATGGGTTCGCAATTGCGAACCCCGACCAATTTCTGGAGTTTGAAAAATAAGCTAAAGCTGGGAAGTTCGCATTTGCGAACATTTGTTCGCATTTGCGAACACTGGCAATCAAAGGGATGTTCGCATTTGCGAACTAATGTTCGCATTTGCGAACACATGCTGTATAAGGCAGTGTTCGCATTTGCGAACAATGGTTCGCATTTGCGAACCAAGGCAGTATGGGGAATGTTCGCATTTGCCACCATTTTTTCGAATTTGCGAACATAAGCAGGCACTGGGGACCTTCGCAAATGCGAACAATTGTTCGCATTTGCGAACAAGGCTGGGCCAAAGGGGGCTTCGCATTTGCGATGAAGGTTCGCATTTGCGAGCCTTGCCTTACATTGTCCCCTTCGCAATTGCGAGAAATTCTTCGCAATTGCGAAGCCAACAGCTGGGTGAAAAACCAGCCAGCAGTTCAAAAAATCAGATTTTCATCCAACGGCCTATCAAATCTTTACCCGAGCCTCCCGGGCTCCAAACCAAACATGTACATAACCTCAAAAACACATTATGGACTTGTTCGTGCGATCACATCGCCAATATCACTTCGTTTTAATCAAATCAAGCCTCAAACTCATGATTTTCATACTTTTGATTTTCAAAACTTCTTAACTTGGAACTCAAGGTCCAAAACATCTCAAACGACATCCAAATGTCACCAAACTTTACAGAAATCACATATATAATATTTAAGACTTGTACCGGGCGTCGGAACCAAAATACGAGCCCGATACCAAGGTCAATTAATTTATTTCCTTTAATAATTACATAAAAAATAATTTCACATAAAAATTCATAACTTGGGCTCTAGGCCTCAGAATTCGACTCTGGACGCATGTCCAAGTCCCATATTTTTCTACGGACCTCTCGGGACCATCCAATCTCGGTCCGGATCCGTTTACCAAAAATGTTGACCGAAGTCAACCATATCAATATTAATATCATTTTTATCCAAATTTCTCATAGAATTTATATTTTCTATCACAAAATCTTTCCGGCTACATGCTCGGATCGTGCACGTAAATCGAGGCAACATAAAATGAGGTTTTCAAGACCTCAAAAGCTCGGAATGATTAATAAAACAAGTGATGACCCTTTGGGTCGTCATAATCTCCACCTCTAAAACAACCGTTCGTCCTCGAACGGACAAAAGAAAGAAGTACCTGAGTCAGGAAACAAATGTGGGTAGCGGCTCCGCATATCAGACTCGGACTCCCAGGTCGATGCCTCAGGAGGCTGACCTCTCCACTGAACACGCACGGAAGGATAACTCTTCGACCTCAACTGTCGAACCTGCCGGTCTAGAATAGCCACCGGCTCCTCCTCGTATGATAGATCATTGTCCAATTGGACAGTACTGAAGTCTAACACATGTGTGGGATCGCCGTGGTATCTCCGAAGCATAGATACATGAAAAACTGGATGCACAGCTGATAAGCTAGGCGACAGAGCTAGTCTGTAAGCCACCCCTCCCACTCGTCTAGAATCTCAAATGGACCAATATACCTAGGGCTGAGCTTGCCCTTCTTCCCGAACCTCATCACGCCCTTCATAGGCGACACTCGCAGCAATACTCGTTCACCAACCATGAAATCTACATCTCGAACCTTACGATCCGCATAAGTCTTCTGCTTGGACTGAGCTAAACGCAATCTCTCCTGGATAGTCTTGACCTTATCCAAGGCCTCCTGAACTAAGTCCGTACCCAACAATCGAGCCTCTCCCGGCTCAAACCATCCGACTAGAGATCGATATCGCCTACCATACAACGCCTCGTACGGAACCATCTGAATGCTAGAATGGTAGCTGTTGTTGTAGGTGAACTCTGCTAATGGCAGAAACTGGTCCCACGAGCCCCCAAAATCAATGACACAAGCTCGAAGCATGTCTTCTAGAATTTGAATAGTTCTCTCGGACTGACTGTCCGTCTGGGGATGAAATGTCGTACTCAACTAAACCTAGGTGCCTAACTCCTGCTGGACCACTTTCCAGAAACGCGAGGTAAACTACGTACCCCGATCTGCGATAATAGACACTGGTGCTCCACGAAGGCGAACGATCTCCCGAATGTAAATCTCTGCTAACCTCTCAGATGAGTAGGAGATTGATACTGTAGCGAAGTGTGTTGACTTGGTCAGCCTATCAACAATGACCCAAATAGAATCAAATTTCCTTTGAGTCAAAGGAAGTCCCGTAATGAAGTCCATAGTGATCCGCTCCCATTTCCACTCAGGAATCTCAATCCTCTGGAATACACCACCAGGCCTCTGGTGCTCATATTTCACCTGCTGATAATTTAGACACCGAGCGACATACGCAACGATATCTTTCTTCATTCTGCGCCACCAATAGTGCTGCCGTAAGTCCCGGTACATCTTCGCGGCGCCCGGGTGAATAGAATACCGCGAACTGTGGGCCTCTGCTAAGATCAACTCTCGAATCCCTTTGACATTAGGCACACAAACTCGACCCTGCAATTTCAATACCCCATCATCATCTAGATTTACCTGTGTGGCACCTCCCCGCTGTACCGTATCTCTCAACTCACGCAAATGAGGATCATCAAATTGCCTCTCACGGATACGCTCTAATAAAGAAGAACGAGCGACCGTGTAGGCTAACACCCTGCTAGGCTCAGAAATGTCTAATCTCACGAACCGGTTGGCTAAGGCCTGGACATCTAGAGCAAATGGTCTCTGACCGACCGGGATAAAGGCAAGACTCCATGCTGGTAGACTTTCTACTCAATACATCGGCCACCACATTGGCCTTACCTGGGTGATATAGGATAGTAACATCATAGTCCTTCAGCAACTCTATCCATCTCCACTATCGTAAATTCAACTCCTTTTGCTTTATCAAGTACTGTAGGCTTTTTTGATCAATGTACACCTCACATGTCACACCATATAGATAATGCCTCCGGATCTTTAAGGCATGAACCACCGCTGCCAACTCAAGATCATGAACTAGATAATTATTCTCATGTATTTTCAACTGCCTCGAAGCATACGCAATAACCTTACCATCGTGCATCAATACCGCTCCAAGCCCTGTACGAGATGCGTCACAATAAACTGTATAAGGCCCTGCACCCGTAGGTAGTACCAACACCGGTGCGGTGGTCAAGGCTGTCTTGAGCTTCTGAAAGCTCGCCTCACACTCCTCTGACCACTGAAACTGGACACCCTTCTGGGTCAACCTGGTCATCGGGGCTGCAATAGAAGAAAACCCCTCTACAAATCGACGGTAGTAACCTGCTAACCCCAAGAAACTCCGGATCTCGGTCACTGAAGCTGGTCGAGGCCAATTCTGGACTGCCTCAATCTTCTTTGGGTCTACCTGAATACCTTCCACTGATACAATGTGACCCAGAAATGCTACCGAACTCAGCCAGAACTCACATTTAGAAAATTTGGCATATAGTCGGTTATCTTTCAGAGTCTGAAGAACCACTCTGAGGTGCTGCTCGTGCTCTTCCCGGCTGCGGGAGTACACCAGGATGTCATCTATGAAGACTATCACGAACAGATCTAAGTAAGGCCTGAATACCCGATTCATCAACTCCATGAATGCTGCTGGGGCATTGGACAACCCGAAGGACATGACCAAGAACTCATAATGCCCATATCTAGAGCGAAAGGTCGTCTTAGGAATGTCAGCCGCCCTGATCTTCAGCTGATGGTAGCCTGACCTCAAGTCTATCTTAGAAAATACCCTCGCTCCCTGGAGTTGGTCAAACAAATCATCAATCCTCGGCAGTGGATATTTATTTTTGATAGTCACCTTGTTTAACTGCCGGTAATCAATACACATCCGCATCGAGCCATCTTTCTTCTTTACAAATAATACAGGTGCTCCCCAGGGGGAAACACTGGGCCTGATAAAGCCCTTCTCAAGAAGGTCTTGCAACTGATCTTTCAACTCTTTTAATTCCGGCGGGGCCATACGATAGGGTGGAATAGAGATGGGCTGAGTGCCCGGTGCCAAATCAATACAGAAATCAATATCCCTGTCGGGTGGCATGCCCGGCAGGTCTGAAGGAAAAACCTCAGGAAACTCCCGTACAATAGGGACTGACTCAATGGAAGGAACCTCTGCGCTGGAATCACGAACATAAGCCAGATAAGCTAGACACCCCTTCTCGACCATGCGTCGAGCCTTAACATAAGAAATAACAGTGCGAACGGAGTGGCTTGAGGTGCCTTTCCACTCTAGTCGGGGTGATTCTGGCAAGGCTAAGGTGACAGTCTTAGCATGGCAATCAAGAATAGCATGGTAGGGGGACAACCAGTCCATCCCCAATATGACATCAAAATCTACCATGTCCAAAAGCAACAGATCAACACGGGTCTCAAGACCCCCAAATATAACTACGCACGAATGATGCACCCGATCGACTACAATGGAGTCACCCACTGGTGTAGCCACATAAACTGGAATATCCAGAGCATAGCTAGGCACGACCAAATACGGTGCGAAGTAGGAAGACACATAGGAATATGTAGATCCAGGGTCAAATAATACTCAAGCACCTCTGCCACACACAAGAATAGTACCTGTAATCACAGCATCTGATGCCTCTGCCTCTGGCCTAGCTGGTAAAGCATAGAATCGGGGATCTGCACCTCCCCTCTGAGCTGCGTCTCTAGGACGACCATCAACTGGCTGACCTCTACCTCTCGCCGGACGGTCTCCACCTCTACGGTCTCGACCTCCACCTCTATAATCTCTACCCCCGCCTCTGGCTGGCTGGGCAGGCTGAGGGTCAGCTGGGGCCTGAATCATAGGACGAGGACCCCGCTGCTGAGAGTTGCCCGCTGCTAGAGGGCAATTCCTGATAAAATGACCTGGGTCACCACAACCGTAGCAACTCTTAGACTGATAGGGCTGCTGGCCCCGACGACCCGAATGGCCTCCAAGAACACTCTGAAGAGGCTGAGCATTAATAGGAGACTGGTCTGAATAATGCCCCCGAAAACCACGATCACCTGATCCACCCTGTGAAGCCTGAAGGGCGGAATGAAAAGGCCTGGAGGACTGGCCTCTATCAAAGGATTCTCTGCTACCAGAGGAAGAACCACCAAACCTGCCTGAATGACGAGGCCTCTTATCCGAAGAATAACCGCCTCCCCTAGCAAGAGCCATCTCAACTCTGTGTGCTGCATTGGCTGCCTCCTGAAATGATATGTCACTCCCCACGCCCATAGCCATCTGGAGTCTAATCGGATGATTAAGCCCATCTATAAACTTGCGGACCCTCTCCCGCTCAGTGGGAAGTATCACCACTGCATGACGAGCCAAGTCGATAAATCTCGTCTCATATTGTGTAACTGTCATAGTGCCCTGATGGAGGCGCTCAAACTGCCTCCGAAGTACATCCCTCTGAGTAGCAGGGAGAAACTTCTCCATAAATAGTTCCGCAAACTGGTCCCATGACAAAGCTGGGGACCCTGCTGGTCGAGTCGAGCAATAATCTCTCCACCAAGTCTTGGCGGATCCTGCAGTCTGAAGGTACCGAAGTCAACTCCGTTTGTCTCCACAATCCCCATAGTCTTGAGAATCTCACGGCAACCGAATAAGAAGTCCTGAGGATCCTCTGATGCGGCTCCACCGAATGTAGTGGTAAATAGCTTGGAGAACCGATCAAGCCTCCATAACGAATCGAAAGTCATGGCCGCTCCATCGCCGGCATAAGCTGTGGTACCTGACTGAGTGGCCACAGCTGGCTGAATTACTGGTGCCTGAGGCTGAGGAGCTACCGGCTCCGGAGTATGAGCAATAGGAGTCTGGGCCCCTCCTCCAGCCTGAGAAGTGGCTGGGGCAACTGATAATAAACCCGCTCTGGCAATGCTGTCCATGAATCCCGCTATTCTAACCAAAGCATCCCGGAGATCCGGGGTAAATAAAGCCTCTCCTGGGACCTGAGCTGGGCCCACTGGAGCTGCTGGAACCGGAACCTCCTCGTCAATCTCAATATGAGGCTCCACCTCTGGGGTAGCTGCCTGGGGCTGAGCTCTACCCCTACCACGGCCTCTGATACGGCCTCGGCCCCTGCCCCTCACGGGAGCTGCCTGGGGCTCGGGCTGCTGGTCAGCGGACGAAGAAGCGCGTGTCCTCACCATCTGCGAAAGGACAGAATAGAAATTCAATCGGTAATTGAGGAACAAGTCGCACGACAAGAAAGAACAAATGAGAGACTCTTTCCTAACTCAATAGACTCTGGAGGACAAGTACGGACGTCTCCGTACCTACCTCTCAAACTCTACTAAGCTTGTTCGTGAGTGGTGAGACCTATGTAACCTAGAGCTCGATACCAACTTGTCACGACCCGGATTTTCCCCCAACATCGGGATCGTGATGGCGCCTACTCGTGGTAGCTAGGCAAGCCACTGTATTCATACTATCCTGTTTTTAACACAATTTTAATTAAATAAATGCGGAATGCTTTATCAAAATGGAAATAACAATTCACAAGGTGAAAATCATACTAAAATCCTCTACCCAAGACGTGGAGTCACCAACTCACGAACTACTATGGAATACTACACATAAGAGTCTGAAGGAAATATAACATAATTCTGTTTGTCTCGGAACAAAGAGACTACAGCTAATAACATAAATAAAGAGAGAGACGCCGGGCCTGCGGACGTCTGCAAGCTACCTCGGTCTCAATATGATCAACTCCCACGAAATCGATTTACTGCTGCTGCTGCTCCTGATCGTAACCTGGACCTGTGCAAAAATGCACGAAGTGTAATATCAGCACAACCGACCCCATGTGCTGGTAAGTGCCTGGCCTATCCCGGCGAAGTAGTGACAAGCCTAGGACCAGACACTCACATAAACTTGTGCAATTCAATATATATATGTACATACCACAAAATAACAAGAAATAACCAAGTATTAACACAATAAAGAATATCTCAAAGAATTCAACAATTAACCACAGTTAATAAAATCACAAGGAAAAATAAAGTATAATGTAAACACAAGTAATATCAATTCAAGAAATAGTAAACAGTTGCACGGCATCACCCTTCGTGCTTTTACTCTCATCCTCACCAAATAAACAAATAAAGTACACGGCATCACCCTTCGTGCTTTTACTCTCATCCTCACATCAATAGTACGGCATGATCCTTCGTACATGGTTCAATAACAGGGCACGACATGATCCTTCGTGCATAATCAATAAATAAACATGGCACGACATTAACCTTCGTGCATAAATAAATAAACATGGCACGGCATCACCCTTCGTGCATTATCACTCTTCCTCACCCAAATAACAATCACGGTTAAGGGCAAAGAAAGAAACAGTAATTCATAAACCGTCCCATCAAGGGCAATCAATAATTATCTTCACAACAAGTCCCAACAAGGGAGAACAATAACAATTCATTCGTAATATATCTCAAAATAATCATTTTCCAACGACTCACGGTCATACTAGACGCCAATGTATGGATGCTCGTCACCACAGCCCATACACCGCACTCGATCACATAACACATAACACATAATCCTATTCCCTCAAGCTAGGATAGAACAAACACTTACCTCGAATGCTTATGAACAATTCAATCCGTGGAAATGTCTTTTCTTTCAATTTGGCTCCAATCCAACCGTATCTATACACAATTGATTTAATATCATCAATTCTACTCAACAAACTAATTCTTAAGACCAAATACAACTTTTACAACATTCAGCCCGGAATAGTGAATTTCAACCCCGAGCCCACATGGTCGGAACTCGGGGTTAGGACCAAAATCCGGTTACCCATCCCCCCACGAGTTCATGTATATGATTTGTTTCAAAATCGGACCTCAATTCGAGGTCCAATTCCCCAATTTATGAAAAACCCTATTTTCTAACAAAAACAAGAATTCTACCATGAAAATCATTGATTTATAATGAAAAACATGTTTAATGATGTTAGGAATTGAAAAAATTAAGTAAAAAGTGACTTACAATCGTTTTGATGAAGAAGAAATCCTTGAAGAATCGCAAATGGGTGTTTTGGTTTTGTAAAAAGTGAAGAAATGACTGAAATTCGTGTTTTTCAGGTCTCGGTGTTCGCATTTGCGAGCATGGGTTCGCAATTGCGAACCCCGACCAATTTCTGGAGTTTGAAAAATAAGCTAAGGTTGGGAAGTTCGCATTTGCGAACATTTGTTCGCATTTGCGAACACTGGCAGACAAAAGGGATGTTCGCATTTGCGAACTAATGTTCGCATTTGCGAACACATGCTCTATAAGGCAGTGTTCGCATTTGCGAACAATGGTTCGCATTTGCGAACCAAGGCAGTATGGGGAATGTTCGCATTTGCGACCATTTTTTTCGCATTTGCGAACATAAGCAGGCACTGGGGACCTTCGCAAATGCGAACATTTATTCGCATTTGCGAACAAGGCTGGGCAAAGGGGGCTTCGCATTTGCGATGAAGGTTCGCATTTGCGAGCCTTGCCTTACATTGTCCCCTTCGCAATTGCGAGAAATTCTTCGCAATTGCGAAGCCAACAGCTGGGTGAAAAACCAGCAGTTCAAAAATTCAGGATTTCATCCAACGACCTATCAAATCTTTACCCGAGCCTCCCGGGCTCCAAACCAAACATGTACATAACCTCAAAAACACATTATGGACTTGTTCGTGCGATCACATCGCCAATATCACTTCGTTTTAATCAAATCAAGCCTCAAACTCATGATTTTCATACTTTTGATTTTCAAAACTTCTTAACTTGGAACTCAAGGTCCAAAACATCTCAAACGACATCCAAATGTCACCAAACTTTACAGAAATCACATATATAATATTTAAGACTTGTACCGGGCGTCGGAACCAAAATACGAGCCCGATACCAAGGTCAATTAATTTATTTCCTTTAATAATTACATCAAAAACAATTTCACATAAAAATTCATAACTTGGGCTCTAGGCCTCGGAATTCGACTACGGATGCATGTCCAAGTCCCATATTTTTCTACGGACCTCTCGGGACCATCCAATCTCGGGTCCGGATCCGTTTACCAAAAATGTTGACCGAAGTCAACCATATCAATATTAATATCATTTTTATCCAAATTTCTCATAGAATTCATATTTTCTATCACAAAATCTTTCCGGCTACATGCTCGGATCGTGCACGTAAATCGAGGCAACATAAAATGAGGTTTTCAAGACCTCAAAAGCTCGGAATGATTAATAAAACAAGTGATGACCCTTTGGGTCGTCACAGAAACCTTGAACAAACCGATAGCCTGCCAAGCCGAGAAAACTCCGAATCTCTGTAGCTGAGGAAGGTCTGGGCCAATTCCGCACTGCCTCAACCTTCTATGGATCAACCCGAATACCATCACCGGACACTATATGTCCCAGAAAGCCTACAGTATCAAGCCAGAACTCACACTTAGTGAATTTTGCATAAAGCTTCTCTTCTCTCAACCTCTGCAATGCCACTCTCAAATGCTGTGCATGCTCCTCCTGGCTGCGCGTGAATATACCAGAATATCATCAATAAACACAATCACAAAAGAATCAAGGTACGGTCGAAATACACTATTCATCAAGTGCATAAATACTGCTGGGGCATTAGTCAACCCGAAAGACATCACCAGGAACTCGTAGTGCCCATATCGCGTCCTGAACGCTGTCTTCATAATATCCGAGTCCCTGATCTTCAACTGATGATAACCCGATCGAAGATCAATCTTAGAAAATACACTAGCTCCCCGGAGCTGATCAAATAGGTCCTCAATACGAGGCAATGGGTATTTATTCTTCACTGTTACCTTGTTCAGCTGCCTGTAATCAATGCACATTCTCATTGTGCCATCTTTCTTCTTCACGAACAACACCGGTGCACCCCAAGAGGTGACACACTTGGACGAATGAAACCCTTATCTAAGAGTTCCTGAAGCTGTTCTTTCAATTCTTTTAACTCTGCTAGTGCCATGCGATAGGGAGGAATAGAAATGGGCTGAGTGCCCGGCACCAAGTCAATACCAAAATCGATATCTCGGTCAGGCGGCATGCCTGGCAGGTCTGCTGGAAATACATCCGGAAACTCCCTCACAATGGGGACCGAATCAAGACCGGGTGTCTCGGCCTCAACATTTCTAATGAAGGCCAAATAAGATAAACAACCCTTGCCAATCATTCGTTGAGCCTTTATATAAGAAATCACCCTGTCGGACACATAATCAGTCAAGCCACGCCACTCGATCCTCGGATTACCCGGAATAGCTAGTGTGACTGTTTTGGCATGACAGTCCAGAATCGCATGGTAAGGAGATAGCCAATCCATGCCTAGAATTACATCAAAATCTACCATGCCCAGTAGTAATAGATCAACTCGGGTCTCCAGACCCCCAATAGTAATAATACAGGATCGATATACCTTATCCACAACAACAGTATCCCCCACTGGGGTAGACACATGTACGGGCAATTCAAGAATACCACGGGTCATACCCAAATGATGTGCAAAATAAGTAGAGACATAAGAATAGGTGGATCCGGGATCAAATAAGACAGAAGCATCCCCGTGGCAGACTGAGATAATACCTGAAATGACCGCATCTGAAGCACTAGCATCCTTCCTATCCGGAAGAGCATAGAAACAAGCCTGGCCTCCACCAGTACGATCCTCGCCCCTAGGGCGACCTCTGGATACCTGGCCACCAGTCCTAGCTGACTGTGCTGGCGCTGAAGAAACAGGAGTAGAAGACGAAGGCTGATCCCTCCGCTGAGACCGCTTACGAAGCCACTGAGGACACTCTCTCCTGATATGCCCAAATCACCGCACTCAAAACAATGGCCTGAAGATGGGAGAAGGGGCTGCTGAGGACCCCTCGCTACCGATGAATCCTGTGCTGAGGAAACAGGAGCAGAGCTTTGAGCTGGAAGAGCACTCAGTGCAGGCTGACTCTGCTGGCGGCTCTGCTTACCCTGATAACCCTGCTGGCCTTGACGACCACGATCGGATGAAACCCCACTGGACTCTGTACGTCCAGACTGATGAGATCTGAAAGAGCGACCTCTGCTATGCTGAAATTGGCCCCTAGACGGAGCACCACTGTAACTGCCAGTACCACGAGGCCTCTTAGCCTCTCTCTCCTCTCGCTCTCTGCGGCGATCCGTCTCAATGTGACGGGCAGCATCAACCACCTCCTCAAAGGTAACTGTCGAAACTCTCTCCCTGGTCATCAATATGCGGATGGGATAAATAAGACCATCAATAAATCTCTGAATCCTCTCTCTGTCTGTAGGAACCATCCACATGGCATGACGGGCCGGCTGTGTGAATCTCATCTCGTACTGAGTAACCGTCATATCTCCCTGCTTCAGCCATTCAAACTGACGTCGCAGCTCCTCTCTCTGAGACTGAGGCACGTACTTCTCCGAAAATACCGTGGAGAACTGCTGCCAAGTGAGGGACGCTTCCCCAGCGGGGCTACGCCTCTCGAAATCCTCCCACCACTGAAATGCTGCACCTGTGAACTGAAAAGTGGTGAATGAAACACCGCTGGACTCTAGAATACCCGCGGTGCGAAGCATGCGCTGACATCTGTCAAGAAAACCATGGGCGTCCTCGCCCTCAGCACCACTGAATGTCGGAGGCTGTAGCCTCTCAAATCTCTCCAAACGACGCTGCTCATCGTCGGGCATAGCTGGAACCATATAAGCAGGAGCTGGTGCGACGGGCGCAACTGGCTGGACTGGCTCGGGTGTGTGAGCCATAGGGGACTGATTTCCTCCCCCTGCCTGTGAAGAAGATACTGCAGCAGTAGCTGCAACTACCTGTGCCAAGCTCGTGCACACCGATAAGATCTGAGCCAAGGTCTCCTGAAGACCTGGTATGACAATGGGCACTGTCGGTGCCTGAACCTGAGTTGCCGGAGCGTCTGCCGCTGGAATCTGGTCCTGAGTCTGGGCCACTGGTGGGTCAGCAGGTGCTGGTGCTGCTGCCCTACCTCTACCACGACCACGACCTCTGGGTGCCAATGGTGGTCGTCCGCCATGTCCGTTAGCTCGTGTTCTCGCCATCTGCGAGAGAAAAGAATATGGAAAGATTTAATTTCATGATAACACAAATCGCACGATATGAATTCAAGAAAATGAGGTTTTTCCTAAAGTTTCCGTAGCCCTTCGAAGATAGATACGGACGTCTACGTACCGATCTGCGAAAGCCTACTAAACCGGCTCATGACTCGCGAGTCCTAATAACCTAGAGCTTTGATACCAACTTGTCACGACCCAAATCCGGTCGTGATGGCGCCCAACAATCAAGCTAGGCCAGCCGGACCAACAATTTAATTAACACAAAGATATCGGTCCCAAATGGACAACCCAAGAAGAATATATGAGTTTAAGAACTCCAATAATAATAGTACAGAACAAAATACTGACACTCCCAAAGATCCGGAGTCACAAGTCTAGAGCCTCTAACAAACCCAACAGGAAAAGAGAGTATGATATAGAAGTACTCAAGTCTGAATACCAAAAATACAAAATAACAACTGGAAATGAGAGGAGAAGCTAGGTTCTGCGAACGTAGGCAGCTACCTCAGCAACCCGATATGACACTGCAACCGCTGGAATTTCCCGTCTACTGCTCCTGAGTACCTGAGTCTTCACACAAAAGGTGCAGGGAGTAGGGGTGAGTACTAAGTACTCAGTGAGTAACAAATATATATATGTAGTTGACAGTAAGAAATCCACAAAATACCACAATATGAAGCTACACTACAGTCCGAATCTCCTACGAACTAGCAACAACAATACAATACAGCTACCACAGAGTAATTCAACAAATATAGATGCAATGCAATGCACATAACCGCTACGGCGTGTAGCCCAATCCAATTTAACGTCGACGGCGCTCACTGGGGGTGTGTACAGACTCCGGAGGGGCTCCTACAGCCCAAGCGCAATACTACTGCGGTGTGCAGCCCGATCCTCATATCAACCACTGCGGCGTGCAGCCCGATCCCATGCTCAGTCCACAATAAGCAAATAAGTCACAAAACAGTTCATTTTCCTTAATTCCAGTTCTCAATTCATAATTTATGAAAAATACTTTAACCTTATTAAATTTGTAAAAGCCGGTGACTTAGCATTTCAAAAGTGTGATTACAATTTCCAGGATTGAGATCAGTGATTTAAGCAATTATAGCTATCACATAATTATTGTCCTCTAAGGACGCTACAGATCGGCACAAGGCCCCAAACAAGGCTTACAGCCCACAAATATAGCAAATACAGTGTATTTCCAACACTAACAACATATTATTCACTTCCGGGATGGACCAAGTCTCAATCCCCAATCACAATCAATCCCGCACCTGCCACGGTGTGCGAGCCATGCCCTATCAGCGTCACAATGTGCTAAGCCGGGGTTTCGAACCCTCAAGCTACTATATACACAAACTACTCACCTCTAGCCGGTCGTAGACTCGTCCGCGATGCCTTTTCCTTTGAATTTCGTTGCCTCGTGTGTAGAATCTAGTCAAATAACAATAATTATATCAAATACGAGGTCAAAGAATCATAACCCACTTCAATTTATATGAAATTCGCATAATTACACTAAGTTGGTAAAACCCGACCCCGGGCCCCACTGCTCGAAAAATTCCGAAATTAGTACCAACGCGATCCTTATCTCGCCACGAGTCCGTGCATATAAAATTTATCGAAATCGGAGTTCAAATGGCCTCCCAAAACTCAAAATCCCGTTTTCAATATTTGGGTCACATTTCTTCAAGATTTCAACCCAATTTCATGAAGATTGATGTTAATACTACCATAAAATGATGTTTTTGAGTCAAGAATCTTACCTCCGACGAATACCCAATGACTTCTCAGTGATTTCCTCGAGTTTTCATCTCTCTAGGGCTCAAATTTGTGTTTTGGGGGTGTAAACCCGTAACCCCTCTGTTCTGCAATTTAATTCACTGCCAGAGACCTTTGTTCTTCCCGTTCGCGTGAGCTCCCACGCGTTCGCGAAGAACAGTTCCTCCTTACTCTTCGCGTTCGCGTCGCTTACCACGCGTTCGCGATGCACAATTTCCATAACCCTTCGCGAACGCGACGCCTCCCACGCGTTCGCGATGTACAATTTTCCAGCCGCCCAGATTTCTTCTACGCGTTCGCGATACACCTCCCGCAAACGCGAAGCACAACACCCACGACCCTACGCGAACGCGACTCCCCCTCCCGCGATGGCGATGCACACAAAGGCTTGGCCTTCGCGAATGCGACACTTGTCACGCGAACGCGAAGGCTTAAGGGCCTGGGCAGAACCTGCAGTTTTTCTGCAGATTTTTGCCAAGTCCAAATGCCCGGTTGATGGTCCGAAATCATCCCGAGGCCCCCGAGACCCCAACGAAAACCACCAACGTACCCCAAAACATGATACGAACTTGTTCCAATCATAAAAACACCATACTAAACATCAAAATCACCAATTATCCACGGATTCAAGCCTAAGTTTCTTCAAAACTTTCAAAACTAACATTCAATCCAAAACCCGGTCAAACGATGTCCGAATGACCTGAAAATTTGCGGACACATCCAAAATCACATAACGAAACTACAGAAATTGTCGGAATTCCATTCCGACCCCCGGATAAAAATATCACCTACCATCCGGTTTTCGCCAAAATTCAACATTCGCCAATTCAAGCTTAAAACTACACCGGACCTCCGAATTCATTTCCGATTGTTCTCCTAAGTCATAAATGATCCCCCGGAACTAGTCGAATCATCAGAATCCGGTTCCGAGCACTCTAACTCAATAGTCAACTCTTGGTTGACTTTTCATATTCAAGCTTTCTTCAAACATGCTATTTGTTTCATTTTCACTCCAAATCACTCCTAACTCACCCGATATACTCTAATACTTTTTTAAAAGCATAATATATGTAAATGCAAGGTAACGGGGTGGAAATTCCCGTAACGACGGGCCGGGTCGTTACAATTTTCGTAATTTATATGACTTTTTTGCTCTATTTGTGTATCTTTTGTTCCTGATGTACTAGGTTTTTCATCTATTATCACATTTATTTCTATACGATCATTTCTACCTTCTTCGTTTTGTTCAACTTGTGCTATATTTTCTAAAATTTCCGTATATGTTTCGCTTGTTTCTGAATAATTTTCTAAATCACTATTATTATTTGGTTCATTTATTTCTTCTGTTCTAATTATTTCTAATTTTTCTTCTTGTAATTGTTCTTGAACTTATTTATCTCAAGTTGTAATTTATTTTCTTGTTCTTTTTCTTTTTGTCTGATTTCATATAGTTCTTTTAACATATTTAATTCTTTTTCTAATTCTATTATTTTAGCATTTTTTGTTTCTTCTATCTGTTTTATTTCTCTTTTTGATTGTTGTTTGATTTTTTTTATCTCATATTTTCGATCTATTTCCTCATTTTCTCTTGTAATCCTAACTAGAGCAGTTAAGCTGTAACGACCCGACCGGTCGTTTTAGAAAATTACGCCCCAATCCCTAATTTAACTGTTTCCCTAAGTTCATTTCTGCTATTGTGGTTTGCCGGGAGAGTCGGTTCTGAAAATTTGAGCATTTTGGGACACTTAGTCCCTAAATAAGAGCTTTGAAGCTAGAAAATGGCCCGTAGCCGGAACAGTGTTAAGACGATCTCGGAACGGAAATCCGATGGTTCCATTAGCTCCGTTAGGTGATTTCGGGGTTGGGAGCGCGTTCGGAATGTATTTTTGAGGTCCGTAGCTCAATTAGGCTTGAAATGCCGAAGGTTGAAATTTTGGTGAATCCGAACGTTAGGTGAGATTTTGATCCGGGGGTCGGAATGGAATTCCGACAATTTCTGTAGCTTCCTTATGTGATTTTGGATATGTCCGCAAATTTTCAAGTCATTTGGACGTCGTTTAGCCGGGTTTTGGATTGAATGTTAGTTTTGAAAGTTTTGAAGAAACTTAGGCTTGAATCGATGTGATTTATGGGTTTTGATGTTGTTAGACGTGTTTTTATGATTGGAATAAGTTCGTATCGTGTTTTGGAGTATGTTGGTGGTTTTCGTTGGGGTCCGGGAGCCTCGGGATGAATTCGGACCATCAAGCGGGCATTTGGAACTTGGAAATTTCTGCAGAAAATGCAGCAGCAGTGCAGCAGACGTTAAGCCTACGCGTACGCGTGGCAATGGCCGCGTTCGCGTAGGCATGGTAGGGCAAAGCATCGCGTTCGCGTCCATTGAGTCGCGATCGCGTAGAAGGGAAAGAGGAAGCACCGCGTTCGCGTCCCAGGTGTCGCGTACGCGTAGAAGAAAAAAATGGTCGACTGGAAGGTTGTTCTTCGCGAACGCGTGGGAGTCGTCGCGTTCGCGTTGAGGAAGGGAAATTGTGCTTCGCGGACGCGGGGGGAATCGTCGCGTTCGCGATAGGTAATTTTTGCAAGTCATCGCGAACGCGTGGGTTACTTCGCATTCGCGTAGAAGAAGTTGGGCTGTTCATCGCGAACGCGTGAACAGTAACGCGAACGCGATGAGCAATGGGGTCTGGCAGTGAGCTTAAGTTCAGAACATAACACCCGCGACCCCCATTCACAAAAACGCCATTTTTGAGCTCCAAGAGAGGATTTTGAAGGGGAAACGCTGGGATATCATCGGGGGTAAGTTTCTTGACCTTAATTCGTTGGTTTATCATGAAGTTCGTCATTATTTCACTGAAAATGGTGGATTAAAGGTGGGTTTGAGCCCTAGGCCTAAATGTTAGAAAATCTCGGATTTGAGTGGGCAAATGGAGTCCGATTTTGGTAAATTTTATATGCCTAGACTCGTATTGAGATAAGGAACCCGAATATATAATTTTCGTGATTTTTCGATAAGCGTACCGAAAGTCGGGTTTTGGCAACTTGTGGGTTTTGGTGTATTTTGAGTTATTTTGATTGGGTAATGCCCAATTGGCCTATTTTGATGTGATTCTATTGACTTTTATCAGATACTACACTTGTGGAGTCCGACATTCGCGGCAAGAGGGTTATTTCTTAGCAGTTTTGTACCGGAATTGAGGTAAGTGGCTTGTCTAACCTCGTGTGGGGGACTTTCACCCCTAGGATATTATTGTGATACTTTAAATGCCTTGTACGCGAGGTGACGGGCGTGTACATGCGCTGGTTGTTGAACACATACTTTACTCAAAATGTTCAATGAGTGATATTCCTGTTCTTGGTTGTTAAATTCGATATTCCTACCCGGTAGTAGTTAGAAAAGCAAGATTAGATAGAATCTAACTGTCTAGTTGCTTAATTGACTTACTTGAGTTTCTTGGTAATCGGTGGCGCTGTTCATCGGTGAAGTTATCGTTGAGCATATTATACTTCTCTCTGTGTATTCCTTTACTTGTTGTGGTTATGGACTACGGGTTCGATTCCCGAGATCCTGAGATTATTGAAATGTGGACTACGGGTTCGATTCCCGAGATCCCGAGATTATTGAAATGTGGACTACGGGTTCGATTCCCGAGATCCCGAGATTATTGAAATGTGGACTACGAGTTCGATTCCCGAGATCCTGAATTATTGGTAGGGACTGCGGGTTCGATTCCCGGAGATCCTGAGTTATTGAGAAATGTGGACTACGGGTTCGATTCCCGAGATCCTGAGATTATTGAAATGTGGACTACGGGTTCGATTCCCAAGATGCTGAATTACTGGTAAGGACTGCGGGTTCGATTTCCGGAGATCCCGAGTTATTGAGATATTATTGAGACATGGGCTGCGGGTTCGATTCCCGGAGACCCAGAGGTACTGAGAATGGGACTGTGGGTTCAATTCCCACGGATCCTGGATTTGTTTATTTGAGTTGGTTATTTGTTGTTAGCTTAATTGTAGACAGTTGCAGTAATCATCATAATGTTGTTGTTTCGGAAATTATTATAATTTAAACTGTTTATTTTGTTATCATCACTATATTATTGTTTTCTCAGTAGGGCCCTGACCTACCTCGTCACTACTCCATCGAGGTTAGGCTTGGCACTTACCGAGTACCGCCGTGGTGTACTCATGCTACTCTTCTGCACACTTTTGTTGTGCAGATCCAGGTACATCAGAGCAGGCTCGTACTAGGTGATTCCGCAGCTTTCTGGGAGACTTCGAGGTATGATCCGCTACGTCCGCGGATCCGGAGGCTTCCCTTCTATTCTAGTATTACTAGTTGACATTTTTCTTCATTTCGTTGTTAGATACTCTTTACACATAGAGCCACGGTTGTATTTCCCTTTTAGTCTGTGTTACCGTGGGGTTCCGGATCTTGGTAGTGTTTTATTCATTGGGTGACGGATGTATGTGCCAAGCGGCACGGATTACATATCTTTTATGTTATTTTTCGCTGTTTTTTATTTAAGTATTTATAACTTATAGATTCCGCAACGTGTTAGGCTTACCTAGTCGTGGGGATTGGGTGCCATCACGACATGTTCACAATTGGTGAACTAGGGTCGTGACAAGTTGGTATAAAGCTCTAGGTTCATAGGAGTCACGGGACACAGACCGGTTATTTAGAGTCTCGCCGATCGATACGGAGACGTCCGTATTTATCTACGAGGGGCTATGTAACTGTTTAGGAAACTCTTCATTTCTTTTGGATTCCTTGTCGTGCGACATTTTTGGCACCAATCTAAACTTCTGCTTTCTATTCTCTCACAGATGGTGAGGACACGTGCTACTCGCGAGGATCAGGCACACGTGCCCCCTATTGCCACCGTTAGAGGCCGGGGCTGTGGTAGAGGACGAGGACGCGCCCGAGGTGCAGCCACAACACCCGTGCGCGCTGCCGCTGAGGTGCCATTGGTGGATCAGGTTGGAGCGCAGGCACATAGTACACCGACTACAACTGCTACTACTCTAGCACTCCAGGAGACCCTGGCCCAGTTCATGAGTATGTATACCACTTTAGCTCAGGCAGGGTTGCTTCCTCTCACTGCAGCTACATCTCAGGCCGGGGGAGGGGCCCAGACTCCTGCAGCCGCTACACCTGAGCAGCGAGTGCCAGTGGGACAGGTTCCAGAGATTTTTGTTATGCCTCCTGCCGCCCCAGCACAACCCGGAGGTTGGCCAGCTGCCTCCGAGGACGAGCGGCGTAGATTGGAGAGGTTCAAGAAATATGATCCTCTAGTGTTCAGTGGTTTGGCTACAATGATGCATTCGGTTTTTTGGAGGAGTGTCATCGTATTCTTTGTACTATGGGGATTGTGGAGACCAACGGGGTTTCCTTCACTGCCTTTCAGTTTCGTGGGGCCGCTTATGATTGGTGGCGCACGTATGAGTTGGATAGTCCGGAGGAGTCTACTTCATTGACCTGGACGCAGATTTCAGATCTATTTTTGAGAGAGTTTGTTCCTCAGAGCCTTAGGGATTCTTGGCACTCGGAGTTTGAGCGGTTGCGACAGGGCTCCATGTCGGTATCGGAGTATGCTATCAGTTTCACCCGCCTAGCCAGGCATGCACCGGCTTTGGTAGCCACGGTTCGGGAGAGAGTGCGGAGATTTATTGAGGGCCTTGTTCCGCCTATCCGATCCAGCATGGCCAGAGAGCTTGAGATAGATATATCTTATCAGCAGGCAGTTAGCATTGCCAAGAGGATCGAGAGTATGCTCCCTAGAGAGCGGAGAGAGAGAGAGGCCGAGAGGTCTCGTGAGTCGGGCCATTTCTCCGGTGCCCGCACTTCATCGGCCGGTCGTTTTGGTAGGGGTTATTCCGGCCGACCGGTTCATTCAGACATTGCTCGCGGCCGGTAGTACTCCGGGTCTTCCAAGCACCTCGGGAGCCTTATTATGCTCCCCGGTTTCCGGTGCACCTCCTGCGCGGGGTCCTTCCAGGGGTCAGACTAGTGGAGGTGAGGCCGGTCAGTCTCACAGCCACCGCGTCCTCCCGGAGCTTGTTTTGAGTGCGGGGATACTCGCCACCTGGTTAGGGAGTGCCCCGGGCGCAGGAGAGGAGCCCCTCGTCAGTCATCACGGCATCCGCGTGGTTCTCGGGGCCGGCAAGCTATCATTCCGGCCCCGAGCTGCCACTCCACCTTCCCGGTCATCCGGGGCGGGGGTCGGGGTTCCGGAGGCCGCCCTCGAGGGGGGGACAAGCCGGATTTTATGCTATTCCCGATCGTGCCGCGGCTGTTGCATCCGACTCGTTTTCACAGGTATTATTATGGTTACTCACGGGGAGGCATCGGTTCTATTCGACCTCGGTTCCACTTTTTCATATGTGTCTTCTTACTTTGCTTCTCATCCGGGTATGCCTCGGGATTCTTTGAGTGCCCCCATATATGTTTCCACTCCGGTGGGTGATTCTTTGGCTCTGTAGACCGCGTATATCGGTCGTGTTTGGTTACCATTTGTGATTTTGAGACCAGAGCGGATCTATTGTTGCTCGGGATGGTCGATTTTGATATTATTCCGGGCATGGACTGGTTGTCGCCCCATTATGCTATTCTTGATTGTCACGCCAAGACCGTGACGCTGGCTATGCCAGGCATTCCACGTATTGAGTGGAGTGGTACTCTAGATCACACCCCTAGCCGTGTTATTTCTTTTCTCAGAGCTCGGCGTATGGTTGAGAAGGGGTGTGCTGCTTATCTAGCCTATGTGCGGGACGTCAGGTATTGACACTCCCTCTATTGATTCTGTTCATGTGGTACGTGACTTTGCTGATGTATTTCCAGCTGATCTTCCGGGCATGCCGCCCGACAGAGATATTGACTTTGCTATTGACTTGTTGCCGGGCACTCGGCCCATTTCTATTCCACCGTACCGTATGGCTCCTCCTGAGCTGAAGGAGTTAAAGGATCAGTTATAGGAGTTATTGGGCAAGGGTTTTATTCGACCCAGAGTTTCGCCTTGGGGTGCTCCTGTATTGTTTGTGAAGAAAAAGGACGGTTCTATGCGTATGTGTATTGACTATCGTCAGCTGAATAAGGTTACAGTGAAGAACCGGTATCCTTTGCCCCGTATTGATGATTTATTTGACCAGTTACAGGGCGCACAGGTGTTTTCTAAGATTGATTTGCGCTCTGGGTATCACCAGCTAAAGATTCGGGAGCCAGATATCCCGAAGACTGCCTTTAGGACCCGGTATGGTCACTATGAGTTCCTCGTGATATCTTTTGGGTTGACTAATGCCCCAGCAGCATTTATGCATTTGATGCACAGTGTGTTCAGGCCTTATCTGGACTCGTTCGTGATTGTCTTCATTGATGATATTCTAGTATATTCTCGGAGCCGGGAAGAGCACGAGCAGCATTTGAGGATAGTGCTTCAGATTCTGAGAGAGAAGCAGCTTTACGCCAAGTTCTCTAAATGTGAATTCTGGTTGAGTTCAGTGGCATTTTTGGGCCACGTGGTGTCGAGTGATGGTATTCGAGTAGATCCGAGAAAGGTGGAGGCCGTGTAGAGTTGGCCCAGACCCTCCTCCGCTACTGAGATTCGCAGTTTCCTCGGTTTGGCGGGCTATTACCGTCGTTTCGTAGAGGGGTTCTCTTCGATTGCAGCACCTATGACTAGATTGACCCAAAAGGGTGCCCCTTTTCGGTGGACAGACGAGTGTGAGGCGAGCTTTCAGAAGCTCAAGACAGCTTTGACTTCGGCCCCTATATTGATGTTGCCTACGGGTTCGGGGTCCTATACTGTATATTGTGATGCCTCACGAGTTGGACTCGGTGCGGTATTGATGCAGGACGGTAGGGTGATTGCCTACGCGTCGAGACAGCTGAAGGTGCATGAGAAGAATTACCCTGTTCATGATTTGGAGCTAGCTGCCATTGTTCACGCCTTGAAAATTTGGCGTCATTATTTATATGGGGTTCCTTGTGAGATCTACACTGATCACCGGAGCTTGCAGCACTTGCTTAAGCAGAAGGACCTGAATATGCGTCAGAGGAGATGGTTGGAACTACTGAAGGACTATGATATTACTATTCTCTATCATCCAGGCAAGGCTAATGTGGTTGCTGATGCCTTGAGTCGTCGGGCAGAGAGTTTGGGGAGTTTAGCATATCTACCGGCTTCAGAGAGGCCTATGGCGATGGATGTTCAGGCTTTAGCCAGACAGTTTGTTAGACTGGATCTTTCGGAGCCCAGCCGGATTCTGGCATGTGTGATTTCTCGGTCTTCTCTATTTGACCGCATCAGGGAGCGTCAGTTCGACGACCCTCATTTGCTTGTCCTTCAGGATAGAGTTCGGCGTGGTGATGCTCGAGATGTTACCATCGGGGATGATGGAGTTATGAGGATGTAGGGCCGTATCTGTGTGCCTAATGTGGATGATCTTCGAGAGCTAATTCTAGCAGAGGCCCATAGCTCGCGGTATTCCATCCATCCGGGTGCCGCGAAGATGTATCAGGACTTGAAACAACATTACTAGGTGGAGGCGGATGAAGAGGGATAAAGTTGATTTTGTTTCTAGATGCCTCAACTGCCAGCAAGTGAAGTATGAGCATCAGCGTCCGGGTGGATTGATGCAGCAGATTGAGATTCCCGAGTGGAAATGGGAGCGCATTACCATGGACTTTGTATCCGGACTTCCACGGACGGTTAGGAAGTTTGATTCTATTTGGGTCATTGTGGATCGGCTGACCAAGTCCGCCCATTTTATACCGGTGAGCACTGCTTATTCATCGGAACGACTGGCGGAGATCTATATCAGGGAGATAGTTCGGCTGCATGGTATTCCAGTTTCCATCATTTCGGATAGAGGCACTCGGTTCACTTCACGGTTCTGGAGAGCCGTACAGCAGGAGTTAGGTACTCGGGTAGAGCTGAGCACAGCCTTTCACCCCCAGACTGATGGGCAGTCCGAGCGCACTATTCAGATTTTGGAGGATATGCTCCGTGCGTGCGTGATTGAGTTTGGAGGTTCATGGGATCACTTCTTGCCACTGGCGGAGTTTGCTTATAACAATAGCTACCAGCCTAGTATTCAGATGGCGCCGTATGAGGCCCTATATGGTAGGAGGTGCGGGTCTCCCGTGGGTTGGTTTGAGCCGGGCGAGGCCAGGTTGCTAGGTACTGATATGGTTCAGGAGGCTATGGACAAGGTCAAGGTGATTCAGGACAGACTTCGTGCGGCCCAGTCTAGACAGAAGAGTTATGCGGACAAGAAGGTTCGCGATGTGGCTTTTATGGTTGGTGAGCGGGTTCTGCTTCGAGTCTCGCCCATGAAGGGCGTTATGAGGTTTGGGAAGAAAGGGAAGCTGAGTCCTAGATTTATTGGCCCTTTTGAGATTTTGAGGCGTGTTGGGGAGGTTGCTTATGAGTTGGCCTTACCTCCCGGCCTAGCCGGAGTTCACCCCGTATTTCATGTCTCCATGCTCCGGAGATACCATGGTGACCCGTCGCATGTGTTGGATTTCACATCTGTTCAGCTAGACAAGGATCTGTCTTATGTTGAGGAGCCAGTAGCCATTCTAGACAGGCAAGTCAGAAAGCTAAGGTCAAAGAACATCGCTTCGGTAAAGGTTCAGTGGCGGGGCCGGCCGGTCGAGGAGGCGACTTGGGAGACCGAGCAGGATATGCGCAGCCAGTACCCTCATCTTTTCACTGCTCCAGGTATGTTTTCTATGCTCGTTCGAGGACGAATGAATCTTTAAGTGTGGGAAAATGTAACGACCCGACCGGTCGTTTTAGAAAATTATGCCCCAATCCCTAATTTAACTGTTTCCCTAAGTTCATTTCTGCTATTGTGGGTTGCCGGGAGAGTCGGTTTCGAAAATTTGAGCATTTTGGGACACTTAGTCCCTAAATAAGAGCTTTGAAGCTAGAAAACGGTCCGTAGCCGGAACAGTGTTAAGACGATCTCGGAACGGAAATCCGATGGTTCCATTAGCTCCGTTAGGTGATTTCGGGGTTGGGAGCGCGTTCGGAATGTATTTTGGAGGTCCGTAGCTCAATTAGGCTTGAAATGCCGAAGGTTGAAATTTTGGTGAATCCGAACGTTAGGTGAGATTTTGATCCGAGGGTCGGAATGGAATTCTGACAATTTCTGTAGCTTCGTTATGTGATTTTGGATATGTCCGCAAATTTTCAAGTCATTTGGACGTCGTTTAGCCGGGTTTTGGATTGAATGTTAGTTTTGAAAGTTTTGAAGAAACTTAGGCTTGAATCGATGTGATTTATGGGTTTTGATGTTGTTAGACGTGTTTTTATGATTGGAATAAGTTCGTATCGTGTTTTGGAGTATGTTGGTGGTTTTCGTTGGGGTCCGGGAGCCTCGGGATGAATTCGGACCATCAAGCGGGCATTTGGAACTTGGAAATTTCTGCAGAAAATGCAGCAGCAGTGCAGCAGGACGTTAAGCCTACGCGTTCGCGTGGCAATGGCCGCGTTCGCGTAGGCATGGTAGGGCAAAGCATCGCGTTCGCGTCCATTGAGTCGCGATCGCGTAGAAGGGAAAGAGGAAGCACCGCGTTCGCGTCCCAGGTGTCGCGTACGCGTAGAAGAAAAAAATGGTCGACTGGAAGGTTGTTCTTCGCGAACACGTGGGAGTCGTCGCGTTCGCGTTGAGGAAGGGAAATTGTGCTTCGCGGACGCGGGGGGGGATCGTCGCGTTCGCGATAGGTAATGGTCGTAGGTCATCGCGAACGCGTGGGTTACTTCGCGTTCGCGTAGAAGAAGTTGGGCTGTTCATCGCGAACGCGTGAACAGTAACGCGAACGCGATGAGTAACGGGGTCTGGTAGTGAGCTTAAGTTCAGAACATAACACCCGCGACCCCCATTCACAAAAACGCCATTTTTGAGCTCCAAGAGAGGATTTTGAAAGGGGAAACGCTGGGATATCATCGGGAAATCATCGGGGGTAAGTTTCTTGACCTTAATTCGTTGGTTTATCATGAAGTCCGTGATTATTTCACTGAAAATGGTGGATTAAAGGTGGGTTTGAGCCCTAGGCCTAAATGTTAGAAAATCTCGGATTTGAGTGGGCAAATGGAGTCCGATTTTGGTAAATTTTATATGCCTAGACTCGTATTGAGATAAGGAACCCGAATATATAATTTTCGTGATTTTTCGATAAGCGTACCGAAAGTCGGGTTTTGGCAACTTGTGGGTTTTGGTGTATTTTGAGTTATTTTGATTGGGTAATGCCCAATTGGCCTATTTTGATGTGATTCTATTGACTTTTATCAGATACTACACTTGTGGAGTCCGACATTCGCGGCAAGAGGGTTATTTCTTAGCAGTTTTGTACCGGAATTGAGGTAAGTGGCTTGTCTAACCTCGTGTGGGGGACTTTCACCCCTAGGATATTATTGTGATACTTTAAATGCCTTGTACGCGAGGTGACGGGCGTGTACATGCGTCTGGTTGTTGAACACATACTTTACTCAAAATGTTCAATGAGTGATATTCCTGTTCTTGGTTGTTAAATTCGATATTCCTACCCGGTAGTAGTTAGAAAAGCATGATTAGATAGAATCTAACTGTCTAGTTGCTTAATTGACTTACTTGAGTTTCTTGGTAATCGCTGGCGCTGTTCATCGGCGAAGTTATCGTTAAGCATATTATACTTCTCTCTGTGTATTCCTTTACTTGCTGTGGTTATGGACTACGGGTTCGATTCCCGAGATCCTGAGATTATTGAAATGTGGACTACGGGTTCGATTCCCGAGATCCTGAGATTATTGAAATGTGGACTACGGGTTCGATTCCCGAGATCTTGAGATTATTGAAATGTGGACTACGGGTTCGATTCCCGAGATCCCGAGATTATTGAAATGTGGACTACGGGTTCGATTCCCGAGATCCCGAGATTATTGAAATGTGGACTACGGGTTCGATTCCCGAGATCCCGAGATTATTGAAATGAGGACTACGGGTTCGATTCCCGAGATCCTGACTTATTGGTAGGGACTGCGGGTTCGATTCCCGGAGATCCTGAGTTATTGAGATATTATTGAGACATGGGCTGCGGGTTCGATTCCCGGAGACCCAGAGGTACTGAGATTGGGACTGTGGGTTCAATTCCCACAGATCCTGGATTCGTTTATTTGAGTTGGTTATTTGTTGTTAGCTTAATTGTAGACAATTGCAGTAATCATCATAATGTTGTTGTTTCGGAAATTATTATCATTTAAACTGTTTATTTTGTTATCATCATTATATTATTGTTTTCTCAGTAGGGCCCTGACCTACCTCGTCACTACTCCATCGAGGTTAGGCTTGGCACTTACTGAGTACCGCCGTGGTGTACTCATGCTACTCTTCTGCACACTTTTGTTGTGCAGATCCAGGTACATCAGAGCAGGCTCGTACTAGGTGATTCTGCAGCTTTCTGGGAGACTTCGAGGTATGATCCGCTACGTCCGCGGATCCGGAGGCTTCCCTTCTATTCTAGTATTACTAGTTGACATTTTTCTTCATTTCGTTGTTAGATACTCTTTACACATAGAGCCACGGTTGTATTTCCCTTTTAGTCTGTGTTACCGTGGGGTTCCGGATCTTGGTAGTGTTTTATTCATTGTTGTGACGGATGTATGTGCCAAGCGGCACGGATTACATATCTTTTATGTTATTTTCCGCTGTTTCTTATTTAAGTATTTATAACTTATAGATTCTGCAACGTGTTAGGCTTACCTAGTCGTGGGGACTGGGTGCCATCACGCCATGTTCACAATTGGTGAACTAGGGTCGTGACATAAGCTATCTTCTAATTTTAGTGATTCTTTTTCTAACATTAGATATAAGTTATCTCCTATTTTCTTATATTTTCTTCCTATATTAGAAAATACAATTTTTATTTTTAGTCCTTCTGGGTTTTCATATGTTTTTTCGTCTACTGCAAATTCCTCTTTATTCATTTTTTAAGTTGTATAATCATTTTCCATTCTAATTCTGAAATTATATCTATAAGTTGTTCTAATCTATCATTATTAGTTTTAGAGATTTTTAAGTAATTAAATTCACAATATAATCCATATAATTCATTTTTAATTCTATCTGCTTCTTTTAATCTGTCTTGTTTATTACTAATATTATTACTACTATTATTACTACTATTTTCAAAACAAGCTCCGATACCAAATTGGGGGTTGGGGTCGGGTATAGCTCCGATTAGCTCTGTTATAGGTCTCTTGGATTGGTTAGTTACTAACTGTGTTGATAATTGATTAAATTTTTTATTCATTGCTGGTTAAAAGCTAAATTATAATTTTCTTTAGCTAACTTTTTTAGTAACAGTAATTTTTCTATATTTTTATTTAATGACTCTATGTGTCTGATTTTTTTAGTTTGCATATAATTATCTAAATCATTTTTCATATTTTGTTCGGTTTTACCTATTTCAAGCATAGTTTCTGTCCAATAACTTAAATATTTGTAATTTATCATATTTTTGTCTGTTTCGGGTCCTGAGTCCCATGTATTTGTATAGTCATAATTATATACTCTTTCTAGTTCGTCATTATTATATGCTTCTTCTAGTTCTTCGTTCCATTCTTGGTTAATTATTTCCGTTAAAACTAGATTTTCATATTCTTGAATTTTATTCCATATATTTTTTCTTATTTCAGGTTCAGTTATTTTTCCAAGTACATAAAGGATTAATATCTTATAATTATCTTCCATTTCATCTAGTAAGTATGTTATCATTTTTTATGTATTGCTAATGTTCTTTATGATATTCCTTCTAATCCTCTTATTTTTACTATCATATTCATCATATAATAATAAGATATAAAAAACAATTTTTCTGGTCACTACCATGGCCCTTTGCTCTAATCATCTACCCTAGCAATGTCCTCAACTACGGTACTCCCCTAAACGGCATCTCCTCGCCTCACCGGTTTCCCATTAGGAGTGACTTAGCCTAGGTTACTACTTAAAGCATACTTCCATGGCAAACTTGCTCAAATTGTTTTTTATAGCATTACTATAACATGATGAAAACTATAGTATTATAAGATGATTATCAGGAATATAAGAATTTAGCTATGCATAATCATAAATTGATATACCTGTTCTTGTAGATTTGATATTTATGGCATAGATTCGGATTGTTGTTCCATAGCTTTGAAAAACTTAATATCTTTTTATTATAAGTATTTGAGAGAATTTTTACAAAGATGAAGAAGGCTTTTGCTTCCCGTAGAGAAGTCTTGCCTCTCTTCTCCTATCTGCTAACCTATTTATATTAGTCCTATAACGCGTTAACTATTCCTTGACGCGTTTTTTCTATCTGTTTCCTTTACATAAAATAATAAAAAGAAAGACTAATAATGCTTTAATAATTTACATTATATTCCTATCTAGCTTTTTTCTTTTTATCTCATCCGTTGCTTTTCCTGCTCAGTGCTTTATTTTGTCCGGTGGATGTTGCTTTCCTAGCTTTATGTCACTATCTTGCTTTGTCTTCTTCTTCATTTTTCTTTGCCTAATCTTTTTGTTGAATTCCATCCGTAGCTTTTCTTCTTGGTTGTTACATGTCATTGTCTTCTTTTTCTCTTTTTCTTCTTAGCTTTTGTCTTCTTTTCCTCTTTTTCTTCTTAGCTTTTGTCTTCTTCTCCTCTTTTTCTTCTTAGCTTCATGATAGATTTATTACATTGTCTCCATAGTTTATTCAAATTCCACTTCTGGAATATAATTATCTTCTCCGTTACACTTTGTACATAGATGGTCTGAGTACTTTTGGCTTACTAATTTACAATATCTAGCTAATAAATTTTCTTAAATAAATTCCTTTTTGATAGCTCTTGTTTGGGGCATCTTCTCTGGATTTAACAGTGTTATGACCCACTGTCTAACTTCTTCCATGTCTAGTTGTTTTACTTCTCTGGAATGTGAATATATCATGACTTGATCTCTTGAATAATATGTCACGACCCCAAATCCGGTCGTGATGGCGCCCAGCACATTGCTAAGCCAGCCTGACCAATCAATATCAACAACGGAGCTAGAAGCTCTCTTTAACCCATTTAAGCATTTCAAAATCTGAAACAATAGTAATACTTATACTAACAACGGGGAGACCAAGTCCCAAAATAAACTAACTCCCATAGACCGAAGGGTCAAGAGTCATGAGCCTCTACTGAACATGAGTGTATGAAGGTTTACAAGATACCAAGTGCGGAAAGAAATGTAAACACAAAATCAAAAGACAGTAGGAAGAAATATCGGGTCCTGCGGACGCTGCAGCTACCTCGTATATCCCACGGATGTCGCCTCGCACAGCTACTGGATCACTGCTGAGAGGTACCTGGATCTGCACACAAGGTGCAGGGAGTAAAATGAGTACTGCCAGACTCAGTGGTAATAAACAAGGTTAAGACAGCGCAGATAAGAAATCCGCAATAAAGCACTATGTAAAGCTATAATCAGCTACCCTATCATAGAATTAATATTCACTGTACCTGTTCCAACAAATACCAATAAATAGCATAACAGCTAGCAGATGTAGCTAAATGCAATGCAATGCATGATATGACCGCTACGGCGCGTAGCCCGACTCCAATTTTGGGTACCCGTGCTCACCGTGGGGGTTCAAACTCCGGAGGGGCTCCTACAGCCCAAGCACATCTCATAGAGATATTCCTGCGGCGTGCAGTCCGATCCAACATATATCTCGCTGCGGCGCGCAGCCGATCCACTACTAGTCAGCTAATATGCAGATACAGCTTCGCAGGCTCAAAAGTAGTTTTTGAAAACTCTTTTATCATTTTTCAGTTGGAAAACAGTAATATCAAGTTCCAGAGATTGGAATTAGCATAATAACGAAAATAGCTGCGGACTAGTAGTAAACTAGCATGTCTATATGATAAGACAATGATAACGATCCTCGCGGGATCCAATAACTGGCTCACGGCCCACAAGTATACTCGACCGCCCAAGAAGGGGGTTCAACGGCTCGAGAATAGCCAATAATACAGTATCAACAGGTCGGACTAATCTATTGTCTCCAGTTCATGATCGACCCCGCACTCTCAAGAGTGTGTGTGTCTCGCCGCTATACAGCGTCACAAAGTGGTATACCGGGGTTTCGAACCCGCCGGTCATCACCCACATCTATTACTCACCTCAATACGGCGCGACGACTACTCCGCAATGCCCTTGCCACGAGAATCAAGCTCCGCACGCGTAGAATCTGATCAAATACGGTAGAAATACAACAAATTAGGCCAATGGGACGACACCCAATCAAAACAACTCAATTTACATCAAAATTCCCAAAGTTGTCAAAACCCGACTTTCGGTACGCTTGTCGAAAAATTACAAAAGTCACATATTCAGAACCCTCATCTCGATACGAGTCTAAGCATATCAATTTTACCAAATTCGGACTCCATTTGGCCATTCAAAACCTTGATTTTCTAAAGTTCAAGCCTAGGGCTAAATCCTCCATAAATTACCCCAAATTCCTCCATTTTCATGATATAATTGCATAATATTACCAATACTAATCATAGTTTAAGTCCATAGTTGATTACCTGATGATTTCCTTTGAGTTTCTCTTCAAAATCGCCCAAATCGCCTCTAAAGCCGAGACCCAAATGTGTGAAATGTTCTGATATTTTTCTAACTTCTGATACACTTAACTCACAGTGATTTTCGCTTCTGCAGACAAAATTTCCGCTCCTACGAGTCCGTATCCGCGACCAAAGGGTCGCTTCAGCGATTCCGGGCCTAGCCGGCCAATTCCGCTTCTGTGAGAAGAGGACCGCTTGTGCGCGTCCGCTTCCGCGATTAAACCTCCGCTTCTGCGAAGACATCCGCTTCTGCGCACCAGAGTCCGCTCCTGCGGACTCGCCCAGGCGGTCAAGTGTCCGCTTCCGCGGACCTTCCCATTTTCTTCTCGTCCGCTTCTGCGATCACTGGCTCGCACCAGCGATGCCGCTTCAGCGGAAAAATGTTCCGCTTCTGCGTTGCCAAGCGCTCCTGCGCTCCTCAGTCCGCTCCTGCGGACTCGCCTCCGCGCCCACATTTCCGCAGGGGCGAAAATGACAGAACCGGAACTCTTCAACCTGCAATTTCCATGATTTTCTTCCGTTTAACCATCCGAAAACACCCCGAGGCCCTCCGGGACCCCATCCAAACACACCAACACCTTCTAATACCTTATTCAAACTTGCTCAAATCCTCAAAACACGTCTAACAACATCAAAACCCATAATTCGTATCGAATTCAAGCCTAAATTCCTTAAAACATTCCGATTTACACAATCAATCAAAAACCCGACCAAACGACGTCCGAATGACCTGAAATTTTGCAGGCACATCCAAAATCACCTAACGGAGCTACTGCAACTGTCGGAATTCCATTCCGACCCCCGGATCAAAATCTCACCTACCGTTCGGATTTCGCCAAAATTCAACCTTAGCCAATTCAAGCCTATTTCTACACCGGGCCTCCAAATTCAATTCCGATCGCTCCCCTAAGTAACAAATCACCTTCCGGAACTAACCGAATCATCAGAATCCGATTCCGAGCCCTCTAACTAAATAGTCAACTCCGGGTTGACTTTCCTTATTCAAGTTTCCTTTAAAAAGGCTATATGCCACATTTCAATCCAATTCACTCCTAACTCACCCGATAGACTCTAACACTGATATAAAATCATAAAACATGCATTTACAACATAACGGGGTGGTAATTCTCGTGACGACGGGCCGGGTCGTCACATTCTCCCTCTCTTAAGCAAATGCTCGTCCTCGAGCGGGTCAAGAAACATACCTGAAGTCTCAAACAAGTGAGGATATCTGCTCCGCATCTCCCGCTCGGTCTCCCAAGTGGCCTCCTCCACGGGTCAACCTCTCCACTGAACCTTAACCGATGCAATCTCCTTAGACCTCAATTTTCTCACCTGACGTCCCAAAATGGCAATAGGCTCCACATCATAGGATAGATCACCATCAAGCTGAATGGTACCGAAATCTAATACATGAGACGGATCTCCAATGTACTTCCGGAGCATAGACACATGGAATACTGGATGAACGCTGGATAAGCTGGGCGGCAAGGCCAACTCATATGCCACCTCTCCAACTCTCCTAAGTATCTCAAAAGGACCAATGTACCTGGGACTCAACTTTCCTTTCTTCCCAAACCTCATGACACCCTTCATAGGTGAAATCTTCAACAATACTGTGTCACCAACCATGAAAGACAACTCTCGAACTCTACGGTCCGCATAACTCTTCTGACGAGACTGTGCTGTACGAAGTCTCTCCTGGATCAACTTTGATCTATCTAGAGCATCCTGGACTAACTCAGTCCCTATCAATCTAACCTCACCAGGCTCAAACCATCCCACGGGGGATCTACACCGCCTGCCATACAATGCCTCATACGGGGCCATCTGAATACTCGACTGATAACTGTTGTTGTAGGCAAACTCAGCAAGTGGTAGGAACTCATCCCACGAACCACCAAAGTCAATCACACAAGCTCGCAACATATCCTCCAAGATCTGAATAGTGCGCTCAGACTGTCCGTCTGTCTGGGGGTGAAATGATGTACTCAACTCAACCCGCGTACCCATCTCTCGCTGAAATGCTCTCCAAAACTGAGAAGTAAACTGAGTACCCCTGTCGGATATGATAGACACCGGAACTCCATGCAACCGAACAATCTCTCGAATAAAGATCGCTGCCAACCGCTCCGATGAGTAGGTAGTACTAACTGGAATGAAGTGAGCCGACTTGGTCAGTCTATCCACAATCACCCATACAGAATCAAACTTCCTCGCCGTCCGAGGGAGTCCAGTAACAAAGTCCATAGTGATCCTCTCCCATTTCCACTCAGGAATAACAATGCGCTGAAATACGCCACCGGGCCTCTGATGCTCGTACTTAACCTGCTGACAGTTGAGGCACCGTGCTACATGTCCGACAATGTCCATTTTCATCTTTCTCCACCAATAGTGCTGTTTCAAATCTTGATACATCTTCGCGGCTCCTGGATGGATAGAATACCGCGAGCTATGGGCCTCCTCCAGAATCAACTCACGAAGGCCATCAACATTGGGCACGCATATCCGGCCCCGCATCCTCAATACGCCGTCACTATCAATGGTGACATCTCTAGCATCATCATGCTGAACTCTGTCCCTCAGGACAGCCAAATGTGGATCATCATACCGGCGCTCACGAATACGATCATATAGAGATGACCGAGATACAACACAAGCCAATACCCTGCTGGGCTCCGAAATATCTAACCTCACTAGCCGATTGGCTAGCACCTGAACATCGTAAGCAAATGGCCTCTCCTCAGCTGGAATATATGCCAAGCTCCCCATACCGACCGCCTTCCGGCTCAAAGCATCGGCCACCACATTGGCCTTTCCCGGATGATATAATATAGTGATGTCATAATCCTTAAGCAACTCAAGCCATCTCCGTTGTCTCAAATTAAGGTCTTTCTGTTTGAACAAGTGCTGGAGACTACGATGGTCGGTATACACCTCATAAGACATACCGTACAAATAGTGCCTCCAAATCTTCAATGCTTGAACAATGGTGGCTAGCTCCAAATCATGAACAGGATAGTTCTTATCATGTGGCTTCAACTGCCGAGAAGCATAAGCAATTATCTTACCTTCCTGCATCAACACACAACCTATCCCCACTCTCGAGGCATCACAATAAACGGTATATAAACCTGAAGTCGATGGCAATACTAACACTGGAGCTGTGGTCAAAGCTGTCTTGAGCTTCCGAAAGCTCTCCTCGCACTCATCCGACCACACGAATGGTGCACCCTTATGGGTCAATTTAGTCAATGAAGAAGCAATGGATGAAAATCCCTGAACAAACCGGCGATAATATCCCGCCAAGCCAAGAAAACTCCTGATCTCTGTAGCTGAGGACGGTCTAGGCCAACTCTGCACCGCCTCTATCTTTTTCTGATCAACCTGAATACCATCACGAGACACCACATGTCCCATAAATGCTACGGACTCGAGCCAAAACTCGCACTTGGAGAATTTAGCATATAGCTTCTCCTCCCTCAATCTCCGCAACACAATACTCAAATGCTGAGCATGCTCCTCCTGACTACGGGAGTAGACTAGAATGTCATCAATGAACACAATCACAAATGAATCCAAATAAGGCCTGAACACACTGTTCATCAGATGCATAAATGCTGTCGGGGCGTTGGTCAGCCCAAACGACATCACAAGGAACTCATAATGACCATATCAAGTCCGGAATGCAGTCTTCATAATGTCAGACTCTCTAATCTTCAGCTGATGGTAGCCTGAACGAAGATCAATCTTCGAGAACATCCTAGCTCCCTAGAGCTGATCAAACAAATCATCTATGCGCGGTAGAGGGTACTTATTCTTCACTGTCACTTTGTTCAATTGCCTATAATCAATACACATTCGCATGGAACCATCTTTCGTTTTAACAAATAATACCGGTGCACCCCACGGAGACACACTAGGACGGATGAAACCCTTATCCAGAAGTTCTTGAAGCTGCTCTTTTAGTTCTTTCAACTCGACTGGTGCCATTCGATAAGGAGGAATGGATATGGGCTGAGTGCCCGGCACCAAGTCAATGCCAAAATCAATATCCCTGTCCGGCGGCATGCCCGGCAGGTCTGAGGGGAATACATCTGGGAAGTCCCTCACAACAGGTACAGAATCAATGCTAGGAGACTCAGCTCCCACAT
>JASVEL010002003.1:15000-264608 GCA_032618575.1 Nicotiana noctiflora | reverse complement strand
TATACAATAACAACAACAACAGCAACAATCCAGTATAATCTCACTTAATGGGGTCTGGGGAGGGTAGTGTGTACGCAGACCTTACTCCTACCCTAGGGTAGAGAGGCTGTTTCCAAATAGACCCCCGCATCCTTCCCTCCAAGAACTTCCCACCTTGCTCTTGGGGAGACTCGAACTCACAACCTCTCGGTTGGAAGTGGGAGTTGCTTACCATCAGAGCAACCCCTCTTGCGGTTTATCCAATTTTATTAACACTTTAACCGATAACCCAATAAGCTTTCACAAATTTATAATTTTACCCACTTAGTATATAAATCCACCTTATGACTTTATTCTCTCAATTCCCTCGGCAGTTACACTTCATCTTCAGACCTTAATGTTTAGAGTAAGTTCTAAATTTTTATGAATTTCTCATCTTAATTTTTTTAGTTAAGATCATTAATTTTTCTATTTGTTTCTCATCATGGTGAAATTTTAGAAGAGTTTGGGTATGGCGGGCTTGGAGTGACTCATTAGGTTTTTTAATATTATTTTTTGGACGAAAAAGATACCTAAAGAATGGAGATGGGGCACGATGATCCCATTGTATAAGAACAAGAGTAATATCCAAAATTGTAACAACTATCGGGATATCAAGTTATTAATCCATACCATGAAAGTCGGGGAGATGTGGTTGAGCTGAGAGTGAGGAGGATTCTGTCTATTTCTCCGAACCGATTCGGATTTATGCTGGGCGTTCAACCACGGAAGCCATTCACCTTGTTAGGAGGTTGATGGAGCAATATAGGGAGAGAAAAAGGAATTTATATGTAGTGTTCATCGACTTAGATAAGGCTTACGATAAAGTGTCGAGGAAGTTTTGTGGGGATGTTTTGGAGGCTAGAGGTTTGCAATTGCATATATTAGAGCTATTAAGGACATGTACGAGCAAGCTAAGATGCGAGTGAGGACGATAGGTGGGGACTCGGAACACTTTCCAGTTATGATTGGGTTGCACCAGGGGTTAGCCTTCAACACATTTCTATTTGTTGTGGCAACCGATGAACTGGCGTGCCATATTTAGGGGAGGTGTCGTGGTGCAAGTTATTTGCAGATGACTTGTGCTGATTGACAAGATGCGCACGGGTGTTAATGAGAAGTTAGAGGTTTGGAGGCAGATCCTGGAGTCTAAAGGTTTCAAGTTGAGTAAGATCAAAACAAAATACTTGGAGTGCAATTTGAGTGGCTTGACTCTCAAGTCATCCCTAGTAGAGAGAGTTTTAAGTATCTTGGCTCAATTATTCAAGCGAATTGGGAGATCGATGAGGATGTCATACATCATATTGGGACGATGTGGATGAAATTGAGGCCCGCTTCTAGTGTCTTGTGTGATAAGAATGTGCCCCCAAGACTTAGGAAAGTTTTATAGAGCGGTGATCAGATCGACTATATTGTATGGGGCGAAGTATTAGCCAGTCAAGAACCCCCATGTCTAGAATACGAAGGTGATTGAATTGAGGATGTTGGGATGGATGTGCAGGATACTAGGTTAAACAGAATTATAAATGAATTTATCTGGAACAACGTGGGAATGACTTCGGTGGAAAATTAGACGTGGGAGGCGAGACTAAGATGGTTCGGGCATGTGAAGAGGAGAGGTCTAGTATTGGTTTCGTGTTTCGGCTTGGTTTTCTGATTTGCTTGCTTGTCATTGCCGCCCCTCTCCCTCAGGTCTACCAAAAATAGCCTCTCTATCTTCTAAAGGTAGGGGTAAGAAGTGCGCACATACTACCCCCCAGATCGCACATACAGAAAATTAGAAATACACTAGTTTTGTTGTTGTTGTTGTTGTTGTTGTTATTTTGTTTCTTTGGTTGCATCGATTCTTTATATTTACAAGTGTTTGCTCAAAAGTTATCACACACTTTATGAATACAAAATAATGTATATGAATTACGGGCAAATCATAGCAAATCGTAATAATCCATGGACCAACAAAATGAAATGGTAATAAATACTCAAGATTAGAAGAAGAAGCATTAACAACTTTTATTGATGATATTGATTTGGTCCGCCTCTCCATGAAGAGGATCGGAGCCTTACAATGGTGTTTTATCTTTCCACGAGATGGGTACTTTTTGTCTATCCTCTCTCTCTCTCTCTCTCTCTCTCTCTATATATATATATATATATATATATATATATATATATATATATATATATATATATATATATATATATATATATATATATATATATATATATATATATATATCTTTCTGGAGAATAATGGTCAAGAAGAAGCCTCCCTTATGGGGTTTATTCTTCTAGTATTTATAGTTGTGAGTTCCGTAAGCAGGAAATAAGTGGCCGTGACCACGCTGAGATTTCGTCCCCATGGGAAGGCAGATAGGTCATGCCTTTGTGCATTCTACTGAATGAGAGTCAAATAATATTATAAATAAATGGTCATACCACTTATTGATTGTGTATTAGCTCAAGATGAGATCAACTTCGTTAATTATCGTGGGGTCGGATTCTGACCCATACAGGTAGTCCCTCCGCTTATCGAGGTTGTGCTTCGGCCGGGCTCGATGAGCAGACTTCATCTATTGTGATCTGAAAAACTTGGATAAGGGGGATCGACTGATGCTTTGGTCGAGACCGAATTCTTTTTGGTGATGGCTCGAACCTTGTAGCGTCATGTCATCACATTACCAAGTTTCCATATAGTGAGGATGGAGCCCCTCTTCTCGGTGAAGATATATTACGTTTTTAACACAATTCGAACTAGACCAAACTTCGTTACGTTCTGGTCCTCGCATTTGTTTGGGTCGTACTTGTTGACGACAGGGGACGGGCCGTATGCAACGCGGATGAGGGGAATAAGTATGCGCCAGGTACGCTTTTAATAGTGTCCAGAATTTTGAAGGCGTACGACATATTCTTCCAGCGTTCGCAGGCCGTTACAATTATTCCGACGGCAAGACGTTGGCGGGTGGCCGAGAAGTCGCTTCGTGGTGCTTGTCATAATGACGCATGCTTTGATAGAACCGAACCATTTTACGGTTGGTCATGCAGTTAATGATGGCTATTGGGTTTCCCGAAAGCCATTTACATTGCCTATAAAGGTAGGTTGAGGCATTCATTTCTCATTACTTCATTATTCATCTGAGAGTGATTATGAAGAAACTTTTTCATTCTGCTAATTCATCTTATCCTTTCTTTCCTTGATTGTGATAACCTTCATCATGCCCACCGAATTCTATTCCTCTCTCTTCAGTAGATCAGCAATGGCAGGTAGTTCTTCATGCGATGCTCTTCCGTGGATTTGCCGGTCAATTCTTAGGTAGTTGAAGGGCCACCTCCGGCAATAGGAGGTGCAAAGCAGATAGAGACCGGAGAAGTTTAGTCGGTTGACGAGATAGTTCCTCGGCCCGGAGAACTTGGAATGGCCCAATTACGGGAACATGGGGTCATTCCTACCCATGCAGACACCATTCTCGCTAGAAGCAAGGAGAGGGTCCACACCGACCACAAGGGATACTGCATCTTTTATGCATATCCCTTCAGGTTGGGGTTTAAGATCCCGCTCCTGATGTTGGTGGTAGATTTCTGTCGTTATTACGGGGTGTGCCCCGGCCATCTCACTCCTTCTCTCTACAAATTATTGGCGATGTTTATGAAGTATGGGGAACTGTCCGGTAGGGTGGTCACACTGCAGCACGTGCTCAGCCTTTACGCTCCCTAGAAAGTTTGTGGCACCATGCTTCGAGCATGCCCTCCTGGATCGAGGGGCCTGACTGCGACACTGGACGATGATGTTGACCTCCACCTTTTGAGCATTTCTTTTATATTAAGACTGAGCATCTAGTAGCGTTCCCCACTGGGTTCCCAGAGGCTTGGAACCATGCACGTAAGTTCCTTTATCGTCGTATTGTTTTTTCTTCCTTTTTTATGTCTCGCATTCGTGAGTGCTGACTCTCGTTAATTTTGTAGCTGAAAAGTCGCCACCCACTCCGTTGGATGGGATACACGGGTAGGTTGAGTCCGTGCTCCCTCATACCGAGGGGTGGCTGGGATACGCGGGTGGGTTGAGGCCGCGCACCCTCATACCGAGGGGGTACACACGTGGGCGTCTTTCTGGGAGAGGCATGGTCGCAGGCCTGCTACAGGTGAGAAGTTGAATTCTTACTTTGTTCTGCTTTGATTCGATATTATTTACCAACTTTGCTTTACTGTGACAGGGAGGGCACGTCGTGGCAGGGCTCCTCAGTTGGCCTTTCGGCAATCTTGTGTAGTTTCTCGTCTTATTGTAGCACCTGTATCGCATCGCGTACAGAGGGGCGGCGTCAGTTGAGTCTTCGGTGGCTCCTTCCTCACCACGGGCTGCAGTTCGGGATGAGGGGCCGTTGGGGGTTGTGCGCCCTAGAGTAGAATCACCCTCAGACGAGGAGGAAGAGAAAAGGCTGTTGATCAGACACAGGGTCGTGTTCACGCCGGCTCCTCCTATGGTAGTTAACTTGGACTCCCCTCCAGCGGATGTGGAAGATGGTACGGACGCCCTAAGTCTTATACTTATAAGCAGTGATCCAAGCCCAATAATATCCAAGCCCACCTCACCCCATTTAGAAATTACCGTCATTTTTAGAGTCATAGACCCGATTTTAAAATTTTAGATTTAGGGTTCCAGTTCCTCGATCCCCAGTTCCTCTCCTCTCCTGTGCGACTGCGTTTGTGAGCTACGAGTGCAAACTGTGCGACTGTTCCTCTTCGGCTCTTCCTCAGATCTGTGCGACTACGACTGCTGCCTTCTTCCTCAGTTACAAGTATTTCTGTTTTGAATGATTTGTTCTCTAGTTTTGAATACAAGCAGTGACATTTTCGGCTAAATCTTTCTCTTGTTTTGAATACAAGTATTTTTAGCTACAAAAGTGACATTTTTTGCTACAATTTCATCTTGTTTTTTCTATTTCTGTTGCTCCTAAAAGTGTATATTTTGTTGTAGTAATGTACATGTAAGAGTTCACCTATTCATTTATTTTAATTAAAGAAGTTTCTCTTTGTGGCTACCTTTAACATTTGATTGTGTTTTCATTAAAGAAGTACACTCCTTAATTATGTTTTCATTTGATTTTCTATAGATGGCAGAAGGTGAAAGTAGAGTAAGTGAGGTGGGTTCATCTGAAAGCGAACCTACTTATTCACCTACAAATTCAGTTAGTCAAGACCCAAAAAAAAGAAAATCTGTACAATCTAGATCAGTTGCTTGGGATCATTTTGAAAAGTTTAAAGATTCTAATGGAGATGATAGAGCAAAGTGTAAATATTGTGGTCGTGATTATAAGGCTAATTCACGATTGAATGGAACAACATCATTGAATACTCATTTAAAGAAGTGTCCAAAAATACCACGGAAAGTTGATAATATTCAAACACAATTATGTTTTCAAACGGGTGGGCAAATTAATGGTGGGGTGCTTTGGAAATTTGATCAAGAACTAGTTAGGAGGGCTTTAGTTGAGATGGTAATTGTGGAGGAATTACCTTTTAGCTTTGTTGAAAAGAAAGGCTTTAAGAAGTTTATGAGCATGGCCCAACCTCAATTTAATGTTCCTTCTCGTAAGCATGGCCCAATCTCAATTTAATGTTCCTTCTCGTAGGACAATTACAAGGGATTGCTTTCAAGTTTACACGGAAGAGAGGCTTAAACTAATGAAAAATTTCAGAGATGTAAAACCAAGAATTTGCCTTACCACAGACACATGGACTTTATTACAAATAATTAACTATATGTGTTTGACGGGTCATTTTATTGATAGAGATTGGGTGTTGCATAAATTAATACTAAATTTTTGCACTGTCGCTAGCCATAAGGGTGACGAAATGGCAAAGGTTATTGGTAATTATTTTCTTGAATGGAAATTAGATAAGGTATTCACTATTACGGTTGATAATGCTTCTTCAAATGATATCATAGTTAAAGAATTGTCTAAACAACTAGATATGTAGAAAACTAATTCGATGGGTGGTAAGCATCTTCATGTGAGATGCATGGCTCACATACTTAATTTAGTTGTACAAGATGGTTTGAAGGAAATTTATAATTCTGTAAAACGTGTTAGACAAGCTGTTAGGTATGTGAGATCATCTCCACAAAGGACCTTAATGTTTAGGGAATGTGGTGCACATCAAGAGATAGAATGTAGCAAAACATTGTGTTTGAACGTTCCTACTAGGTGGAATTCCACCTACTTGATGTTGGAAACGGCACAAAACTTTGAGAAGGCTTTTGACAAGCTTCATCTTTTTGATGATGGATTTTCTTCTCATCTTTGTATGAATGTTTGTGAGGATGTGAATGTTGCAGGTCCATTTGTATGTGATGATTGGGTGAATGTGAGAAACGTGATAAAGTTTCTTGAAAGATTTCACGAGCTCACCGAAAAAGTTTCAGGCTCATGTTATGTCACTTCTAATTGTCATTTTGAGGATATATGTGAGCTTGATAGTCATTTGAAATCTTGTTTAACTAGCGATGATACTAATTTGAGTAAGATGGCAGAGAAAATGCAAGAGAAGTTTAAAAAAAATTGGGGTAAACCTGAAAAGATGAATAAAATAATTTTCATTGCTTCTGTATTAGATCCTCATAACAAATTTGAGTTTGTTGGTTTTGCACTTGAGGAAATGTTTGGAAAGGAACCGGGGAAGAAATTAACTGCCGAAGTGGATACTTATTTGAATTCTTTGTTTATGGAGTATCAAAAAAGATATTCCAAAGGATGTTGTCTTCAATCATCTCCATCTAAATCTACTTCATCTGATGACACATCTGATTCATCTAGTGTAAATGTGAGAACAAAATATGTGAGAATAAAGCAATTGTTGAAAAGGCAAAAGGAAGACTCGGGAAGTGTGGGTGCTAAATATGAGTTGGAAAGATATATTGATGAAGGACAAGAGCCATATTCTGATGATTCTGATGATTTTAAAATCTTAGATTGGTGAAAAATTAATGCGCCTCGATTTCCTATTCTATCTGAGCTAGCTCGTGATGTATTAGCCATTCCAATTTCAAGTGTTGCATCGGAATGTGCACTTAGTACCGGTGACCGCATCCTTGATTCATTTAGGAGTTCATTGACTCCTCGGTTGGTGAAAAGTCTTGTTTGTGTTCAAGATTGGCTTAGATGTGACGGTACTCCTATTAATGTTGAAAAAGATTTGGAGTTTCTTGAGCAAATTGAACTTGGTAAGTTTTTTTGTTTATGAGTGTTTTATTAAAAATTAGTTTACTTTGCAAGTTTAAATGACATACGTTATCAAATTATATTTAGATATGGCAACGAGCGGTAGAGAAACTTGCATTATTGAAAGAGATACTAGCATTGTTGATGCATAGTTTGAACAAGTGGTAAGTTTAAGAATTTGCTTGTTTTGTGGTATTCTTTTGTTATTTATAATTAAAAATATTTTATTAACTTGTGATATTTTTTTTGTAGGTTGTCCTAAAGCTAGATCGTCTATTTGGGAACATTTTGAGCTAGTTGAAGTAAATGAAGAAGCCCGCAAAGCAAAGTGTCTTCATTGTGGACAAGCTTATAATTATCATCCAATGTCAATTGGAACTACGTGCTTAGTGATGCATATTAAGAAGTGTCTCAATCCTCGTCCAGTGATTTCATATGTTAGACTTTAAGTATCATTTTCTAAACTTATTTTGTGGCTTATGGATTGTGACTAGTTTGTCACTGTTTTGTTGTTTGGTGATGGTATTTCTAGACTTGTTTTGGACTTTGGTAGCTGCTAGATTTGCTATATATTAAACTATTTTTGGAAAAGTTTGTCAATTGCCACTGTTGAGTGCTGCGCAATAGTGGACATTTCTTTAATCCCCTTTATTTCCCCTCATTCATAATTATGGTTTGATGCTTTGATATGTTTAGCTGTTTACATAAATAATTCCTAGATAATATCTGTGAAGTTCATTATATGAGTATATGACTATGCATATAGTAGTTGCCAGCAGTTGGTCATTCACTGTCTGTAAAGTTCACTATATCTGTTGTTACGACCCAAAAACCCGATCGTGATGGCGCCCAACATATTGCTAGGCTAGCCCGACCAACCATTCATAACACAGAGCTATCAGCTCTCACTTTACCCTTTGTAGGCATAAAAAACAATAATATAATGAAATGACGTCTAGCACATCGGGGATAGATATCCCAAAAATAGTATAAACCTCCCACCGAATCAGGAGTCATAAGTCATGAGCCTCTACCAGAATTTATAAACTGTGATAGTGTATACAACTGTGCACAAGTGTGGCATAGACAGAACAAAATAAGGATAAACTGGAGAGTCAGGTCCTGCGGACGCTGGCAGCTACCTCGACTGTCCAAATGCACTCCCGAGCGGCCATAGAATCAGCTCTACTGTGATGTACCTGGATCTGCACACAAGGTGCAGGGAGTCGGGTGTGAGTACTTCCAACTCAGCGGTAATAAAAGTAAATAATGCTGAAGGAAAGAAAACCACGCAAAGCATTATCTCATGCTATACAATACAGAACTACTTTTAAACTTCAACACACTATCTTTTTATCCCCTTTCAGCATATGTGAGTAAATTATTTAGAAATCTCATTTTTAGCTTCTTTCTTTCATGATAACATACCAATACCTGGGTACAATCTCAAGCAGTGTAGGTCTGCACTCAAATCAGCCCCTCGGGCTCAGCACTCCTTAACAAATACCACCAGGAGATCTGGTCAATAAGGGAAATAATGCATGTGTTCCAGTAATGTATGAGTGCTAAATGTTATGCCACGTAGTACAGGTATAAACCAATGTATGTATGCCATGCAATGCATATGACGCCGTGGCGTACAACCCGATTCATGCAAAGGCGCTCGCGCTCACTATGGGGGTTCAGACTCCGGAGGGGCTCCTACAGCCCAAGCGCAATATCAATATCACACCTGCTGCAGCGCGCAACCAGATCCATATACCACTTGCGGCGTGCAGTCCGATCCATGCATGTGTATGCATATGCTCACATAAATCGTCATGCCCTAACATATGGCCCTCGGCCCCAATCAGTCTAACAAATAATCAAGAAAGCCCCTCGGGCAACAATATCATATTAGCTCACAGCTAAAAATGTCATTAAGACCTTGTGCAAGTTTTTCATAACCTTATAAAAATGTTGAATAGCAAAATACCATTTAAAACCTTAAATTTAGATAAAAATATGCACGGCATTATCAAGACAATGATACCAATCCCTGAAGGATTCAAATAATCGGCACGAAGCCCAAACATGATAATTTGTCCAATTCATGATAATTAATATTCTTATTGAGGCGTCAATTCATTTCAAACAATTAGGTGTTATTATTTATTACGCGGGACGGATCAAGTCACAATTCCCAATGGTGTTCTACCCCACGCCCGTTATCCGGCGTGCAAGTCACCTCAACATATCACTAAGATGTGCAAGTCCGGGGTTTACTAACCCTTAGGACATCATTTACAAGTATTAACCATCTCGAACCGGCAAAAACTCATGCCCGCGATGCCTTTTCTCCTCAAACTGGTCTCCACGCACGTCCAATCTATCCAAAATCATAAGTAATACATCATAATATGCTAATAGGACATAACCCGATCGAAAGAACTTGAAAAATACTCAAAATCACAAAATTGGCAAAACCCGAGCCCCGGGACCACATTCTGAAAAATTACGAAATTCACATTTCTGGAATCCTCGTCTCGCCACGAGTCCGTACATACCAAAAACTCTCAATTCGGACCACAAATGGCCCTTCAAATCATAAATTTAAGATTTTTGCTCCAAGCCCTATTTTCTTGATTTTAGCCATAAATTCATGAATTTAATGAATTATTCTTGTATAAAAACATGTAATTAACTCATAAAACTTATCTCCAACGATTCCCAGTCGAAACCCCTTCATTTCCCGTCCAAAACCTCTCAAGAGTGACCAAAAATGGTGGAAAAATGGGTTATTTTCGCGACTGGAATGTTTTAAAACATTCTGCCTAGGCATTTTGTTCATCGCGATCGCGGGAAATGCTTCGCGATCGCAGAGAACAAATTTCTGGCCCAAACATTACCCTTCGCGATCGCGGGAAGGGCTTCACGATCGCGGTGCATAAATTCCGGTTCTTCCGGACAGGCTTCAGTATAATGGTCATAACGGTTTGCACACACCTCCAAATGACAAATGGTTTGATGTTATGAAAACTAGACACATAGGGCTATGACATTCATTTGTTTCTCATTTGCTGAATCCTTATACATTTTGAGATATATGCTTCCCAACGCATACATATGTATTAAAGATCCTCCTCAGACAGCCTATAGTGTAACATCCATACCTTTTTACACCGACATCCAAATCACTATTTGCGCGACAGAAATTCCTTCTTCGCGATCGCAAAGAGCTTTACGCGATCGCGATTCATTAAGGGTTTTCTCAGATTTTACTCACCGCGATCACGACCAATTCCCCGCGATCGCATAGAGCACTGCTGTAGCCAAAAACCAGCAGTTAAAAATGGCTTAGAAATGGTCCGAAACTACCCCGAAGCTCACCCGAGGCCCCCCGGACCTCAATCAAAAGTACCAACACGTCCTATAACCTTATTCAAACTTGTTCCAATCATCAAAACTCTATCGTTAACATCAAAATCGTCCGTTTTCAACAAATTCAAGCTTATGTTTAACTTTAACTTTCAAAATTCACATTCAATCCGAAACCCAACCAAATGACGTCCGTATGACCTGAAATTTTGCGGACAAGTCCAAAATTACCTAACGAAGCTACTACAACTCTCAGAATTCCATTTCGACTCCCGGATCAAAATATCACCTATCAACCGGAATTCGCCAAAATACTAACTTCACCAAAATATGCTAACTTCTTCACCGGACCTCCAAAATTACTTTTGATTACGCTCCTAAATCACATTTCATCATCCGGAGCTAACCGAATCATCAGAATTCGATTCCGAGTACTTTAACTCATAAGTCAACATTCGGTTGACTTTTCCAACTTAAGTCTTCTTAAAAGAGACTAAGTTTCTCATTTCTTAACAAAATTACTCCAATTTAATTCTAACGCAACCAAAACGGATAATGAAATATAAGGCAACACAATGTGGGAAACACGGGGCGGTTACACCTGAGACGGCGGGTTGGATCGTCACATCTGTAAACTTCACTATATGAGTATATGACTATATACTCATATAGTTGACTATGATTTGTTCTCTTGTTTTGAATACAAGCAGTATATGAGTAAAATTCAAAATTATGAATAGTAGTTGGCACCAGTTGGTCATTCACTGTCTAGTAGATATAGTCATATACTCATATAGTTATATAAAGTTCAAACAGAGCTGTAAGGATTGCTGTAAAGTTCATTAAAATGTCAGGTCTGTTTAAAACCGATTGAGGGGGCACAAATTAACTGTCGGCTGTATGCACCTTTCTGTATTCATGTGTCTTTTGTTGAACTTAAAAGTATTTAAGGAGCATGTCAACTCTGTTTAAAACTAAAAATATAAATCGAAAATAACCGAACCGAATTTTGAAAAAACCGTACCGAACCGTAAATATTTTGGTTTGATTTGGTTATTAAAATCACAAATCGAAAACCAAATAAACCATATCGAACTTATACAAAACCGAGCCGAACCGACCGATGCCCACCCCTAATTGATCGGGCTGCGCGCCGCAGCATCACAACCTTCATATTTGGTTTACATCATTATTTTGATTTTTCTCTCTTGTTATAGCATTATAATGCATCAATTCAGGCTCACCACATGAGATTCAAACATAAGGCCACATTCTTTAATACTCATAGGCCACTGAATACATTCTCCAATGTCTCCCAGAAATATCACCTTCCATAATACTTTGTTTTGAAGCACTTTTTGCGAATCTGAATTCGTTACTACTACTTTCCTAATACTTAGGGTCTCGTAGTTATCACAAAATACCACAAGTCTTGATCTTTTCTAATGAAGACACTATCTTTAGTTACATACACCATATTAGAACACATTATAACATTCCCAAGAGTCACCCACTCTTATCGAAACTGCAAATTACCAGACTTAACGAACAGAACCACTCGTGCCTTATTAGCACCCTGACACTACAGGATATGATCTCATTCAAATACCAACAAACATCATTCTCCTCAATTCACTCAGCATTCCTTACCAACAACAGCTCAAGACATACTATTATTTTTACACATCTACGAAAGCACCGTATAACTTTTGTCAAAATCTTGCTTCACGCGTGCTATTCTCGGCTCAATTTCTGCAACCAGAACTGGTTCGTCGGTGTACTTTAAGACATAACCAATGTAGCATACAACTGCGCAATCAGCTAATCAATGGAAACCTCCCCAACTTAGCTCGAAGCCATATTTATCAGAACATATATATTTTATTGTTGTCGTAATATCATGGTGAGATTAAACTCACTCTTTCACCAGCTTGCGGAGACACGAATCATCAAAAATTCTAACTCTTCCCTAATTCTTGCATTCATTCACACTACAGTTAAGCCCACTCTTTAGGCGACAAAATTTTTACTAAGTCCCAAATATTTTAAAAATTTCGGCAGAGTTTACTTTGTAATTGGGCCTATCCACCTGCCATAGAATCACCAAAACCATCCTAACAACACGTCCACAACTCGACAAGACATCACAATGTATATCAACAACATTAATCTCAATACTACATGAATTATATTATCAAAATTGATATACTTACATGCGTTGCACCTGCTCGAATCATAATACATATCAAATACCTTTCAATTACACATAAGAATCAGCTCACCTAAGGGCACTCCGCAAGAGATAACCACCTGCTTCGCCTCAATTTAGTATCTCAGCACACCTTCCACCATGATACACATCACCTGGCTATCTAGCCGACATACCCACAATTAGGGACAATACTAAACATATAAGTTCATAATACCAGCTCGCAAAATCAGCACCTTGGTGCTCAAGCCATAGGCGAAGATTCGGCCTCAAGTCCTTCAGGACGGGTCCAACATGAAATCACGGAGATTATATCCCGCCTTCGATCGGGGAGTCACAAGCCATCAAGGCAAATTTATTACTAAGCGCTCGAGTGCGCATACAAACGTGTGGAAGGAATTTCAAGAACTACATCTCAAGCTGAATCAAGTACGCACGATAAGAATTCCAAGAAAGTGAAGTGTTTCCTAAAGGTTCTGCGACTTCTCGAGGATAAATACAGACGTCTCCGTACCGATCCGCGAGACTCTGCTAACCGGCTCATGACTCATGAGGCCTACTAACCTAGGCTCTGATACCAACTTATCACGACCCCAAAAACTCGGTCGTGATGGTGCCCAACATATTGCTAGGCTAGCCCGACCAAACATTCATAACACAGAGCTATCGGCTCTCACTTTACCCTTTGTAGGCATAAACAATAATAATATAATGAAATGACGTCTAGCACATCGGGGATAGATATCCCAAAACCAGTATAAACCTCCCACCGAATCAGGAGTCATAAGTCATGAGCCTCTAACAGAATTTATAAACTGTGATAGTGTATACAACTGTGCACAAGTGTGGCATAGACAGAACAAAATAAGGATAAACTGGAGAGTCAGGTCCTGCGGACGCTGGCAGCTACCTCGACTGTCCAAATGCACTCCCGAGCAGCCATAGAATCAGCTCTACTGTGATGTAACTGGATCTGCACACAAGGTACAGGGAGTCGGGTGTGAGTACTTCCAAATCAGCGATAATAAAAGTGAATAATGCTGAAGGAAAGGAAACCACGCAAAGCACTATCTCATGCTATACAATACAGAACTACCTTTAAACTTCAACACACTATCATTTTATCCCCTTTCAGCATATGTGAGTAAATTATTTAGAAATCTCATTTTTAGCATCTTTCTTTCATGATAACATACCAATACCTGGGTACAATCTCAAGCAGTGCAGGTCTGCACTCAAATCAGCCCCTCGGGCTCAGCACTCCTTAACAAATACCACCAGGAGATCTGGTCAATAAGGCAAATAATGCATGTGTGCCAATAATATATGAGTGCTATATGTTATGCCACGTAGTACAAAGAAACCAATATATGTATGCCATGCAATGCATATGACGTTGTGGCGTACCGCCCGATCCATGCAAAGGCGCCCACGCTCACTGTGGGGGTTTAGACTCCGGAGGGGCTCCTACAGCCCAAGCGCAATATCAATATCACACCTGCTGCGGCGGCGTAGCCCGATCCATATACCACTGCGGCGTGCAGTCCGATCCATGCATGTGTATGCATATGCTCACATAAATCGTCATGCCCTAACATATGGCCTTCGACCCCAATCAGTCTAACAAATAATCAAGAAATCCCCTCGGGCAACAGTATCATATTAGCTCACAGCTAAAAATGTCATTAAGACCTTGTGCAAGTTTTTCATAACCTTATAAAAATGTTGAATAGCAAAATACCATTTAAAACCTTAAATTTAGATAAAAATATGCACGGCATTATCAAGACAATGATACCAATCCCTGAAGGATTAAAATATTCGGCACGAAGCCCAAACATGATAATTAGTCCAATTCATGATAATTAATATTTTTATTGAGGCGTCAATTTCATTTCAAACAATTAGGTGTTATTATTTATTACGCGGGACGGATCAAGTCACAATCCCCAATGGTGCTCTACCCCACGCCCGTTATCCGGCGTGCAAGTCACCTCAACACAGCCACTAAGATGTGCAAGTCCGGGGTTTACTAACCCTTAGGACATCATTTACAAGTATTACCCACCTCGAACCGGCGAAAACTTATGCCCGCGATGCCTTTTCTCCTCAAACTGGTCTCCACGCGTGTCCAATTTATCTAAAATCATAAGTAATACATCATAATATGCTAATGGGACATAACCCAATCGAAAGAACTCGAAAAATACTCAAAATCACAAAATTGGCAAAACCCGAGCCCCAGGCCCACATTCTGAAAAATTACGAAATTCACATTTCTGAAATCCTCGTCTCGCTGCGAGTCCGTACATACCAAGAACTCTCAATTCGGACCACAAATGGCCCTTCAAATCATAAATTTAAGATTTTTGCTCCAAGCCCTATTTTCTTGATTTTTAGCCATAAATTCATGAATTTAATGGATTATTCTTATATAAAAACATGTAATTAACTCATAAAACTTACCCCCAATGATTCCCAGTCGAAACCCCTTCATTTCCCGTCCAAAACCTCTCAAGAGTGACCAAAAATGGTGGAAAAATGGGTTATTTTCGCGACTGGAATGTTTTAAAACATTCTGCCCAGGCATTTTGTTCATCGCGATCGCGGGAAATGCTTCTCGATCGCGGAGAACAAATTTCTGGCCCAAACATTACCCTTCGCGATCGCGGGAAGGGCTTTGCGATCGCGGTGCATAAATTCCGGTTCTTCCGGACAGGCTTCAGTATAATGGTCATAACTGTTTGCAAACAACTCCAAATAACAAATGGTTTGATGTTCTGGAAACTAGACACATAGGACTATGATTTTCATTTGTTTCTTATTTCCTGAATCCTTATAGATTTTGAGATATATGCTTCCCAACGCATACATATGTATTAAAGATCCTCCTGAGACAGCCTATAGTGTAACATTCATAACGTTTTACACCTATATCCAAATCACTATTTCCTTATTTTTATGAAAACTAGATAAGATGAGCTACAACTTTCGTTTTTGAATCACCTCAAAATTCCTTGTAGATAAAAAGATATGAGCTTCCGAAATAGGACCTGCGCGACAGAAATTCCTTCTTCGCGATCGCAGAGCGCTTTTCGCGATCGCGATTCATTAAGGTTTTTCTCAGATTTTACTCACCGCGATCGCGACCAATTCCCCGCGATCGCATAGAGCACTGCTGTAGCCAAAAACCAGAAGTCAAAAATGGCTTAGAAATGGTCCGAAACTACCTCGAAACTCACCCGTGGCCCCCGGGACCTCAATCAAAAGTACCAACACGTCCTATAACCTTATTCAAACGTGTTCCAATCATCAAAACTCTATCGTTAACATCAAAATCGTCCGTTTTCAACAAATTCATGCTTATGTTTAACTTTAACTTTCAAAATTCACATTCAATCCGAAACCCAACCAAATGACGTCCGTATGACCTGAAATTTTGCGGACAAGTCCAAAATCACCTAACGAAGCTACTACAACTCTCAGAATTTCATTTCGACTCCCGGATCAAAATATCACCTATCAACCGGAATTCGCCAAGATACTAACTTCGCCAAAATATGCTAACTTCTTCACCGGACCTCCAAAATTACTTTTGATTGCGCTCCTAAGTCACATTTCATCATCCGGAGCTAACCGAATCATCAGAATTCAATTCCGAGTACTCTAACTCATAAGTCAACATCCGGTTGACTTTTTCAACTTAAGTCTTCTTAAAAGAGACTAAGTTTCTCATTTCTTAACAAAATTACTCCAATTTAATTCTAACGCACCCAAAACGGATAATGAAATATAAGGCAACACAATGTCGGAAACACGGGGCGGTTACACCTGAGACGGCGGGTCGGATCGTCACATCTGTAAACTTCACTATATGAGTATATGACTATATACTCATATAGTTGACTATGATTTGTTCTCTTGTTTTGAATACAAGCAGTATATGAGTAAAATTCAAAATTATGAATAGTAGTTGGCAGCAGTTGGTCATTCACTGTCTAGTAGATATAGTCATATACTCATATAGTTATATAAAGTTCAAACAGAGCTGTAAGGATTGCTGTAAAGTTCATTAAAATGTCAGGTCTGTTTAAAACCGATTGAGGGGGCACAAATTAACTGTCGGCTGTATGCACCTTTCTGTATTCATGTGTCTTTTGTTGAACTTAAAAGTATTTAAGGAGCATGTCAACTCTGTTTAAAACTAAAAATATAAATCGAAAATAACCGAATCGAATTTTGAAAAAATCGTACCGAACCGTAAATACTTTGGTTTGATTTGGTTATTAAAATCACAAATCGAAAACCAAATAAACCATATCGAACTTATACAAAACCGAGCCGAACCGACCGATGCCCACCCCTAATTAGAACTGGCTGAGAAGGAAGATGGGGAACATAGTGTAATATTTCTGGGATTGTTAGAGTAATGCCAGCAGCTTCTTATCTCTTCTTCATTCCCCTTTTTATATTTTTCCAGTCTGAGCTTTGAGACTCAAATTCCATCAGCTTTCAGTTTGTTCACTTGGCCAATCATTTTTCTCTTTCCCAATAATTGTAGGACATTAAGGTGCCCTTCATTACTTGTGCTATTTTACCTGACTATGTGTATCAACACCATATATGTCCACTACTCTCTTTCTTCTTTGCCAGTTCGTATTTCTATTTGCAACAAATCCTTACTCATTTTGAAGTCTTTTGAGATCAGTGCTCCTTTTATGCAGAAACCCCTAAGATGGACCTTTGGAGTACCTTTTAGGATCTTGTATAGGATGCTATCTGAACAGAAACTATACAATTATTGTGCAAAAGTGTAGTAGCTCAGTATGATTTGCATCACATTTGCTTTTGGGATAAAATAGTTTATTCTCTTTCTAATGTTCCTTAGTGACAGAATTTTGGATCCACGATAGACTGCAGATATGGTTTATATGTTTACTACTCCCTCTGTTTCAATTTATGTGAACCTATTTTCTTTTTAGTCCGTGCCAAAAAGAATGACCACTTTCCTTATTTGGAAATAATTTACCTTTATGCAATGATTTATAGCTACACAAAATAAAGGTGCCTCATTTTACACCACAAGATCAAAAGTCTTCTCTTTTCTTAAGCTCCGTGCCCAGTCAAATGAGTTCACATAAATTGAAACGGAGGGAGTATAACTTATGAGTATAGTTGCTTGCTTGAAGCCATACTTAAGAGTTTCTCTTTGTTTCCTTTGGTTGAATCAACAGGTTTGTCTATGTTTGTCAATCCCTTTATTATTGGACTAGGCTCCACGTCAATGTTTTAAAAGGGACACGATTACTCAATGGCTAATTGGCTGAAGACAGTCAGGTGTAGCAAATCCGAGTTGTAAAATTTTGGCATAAGACATTTACATTTGCCTTTTGCATAATGCAATGTGCTTTAAAGATTTTCCTTCTGTTATGAAAAAGAAGGATGTGTAAAAAAGTAATTTAGTTATTCATAATTTATGTGAAAACATGCGTATGTATTAGAACTTATCTTTTTGGTATGAAGCTTCATAAAACTAATAAAATATGAAGGAAATTATCTAGTTCTTTCGTTTGAGAAACTACACTTAATATTTTTTTTCACTCTTGCAAACTGACTTTAGCTCAAACAATCTCGGTTTGGACCTTTTTCTGTTTTATGTGTGGTGCCAAGTGAAAGTTACTTAAGGAAAGCCTATCCCTGTCACTAGGAATTTCTTACAGTTATTACCTTATTTTCTGTATGTGGATTGGCTTGCTGGTGGGATATGTTATTTGCTAAACTAAAAGCCTTACTGTCTTAACTGTACATCTAGATTACTAGTTATTTCTTTCACTTTCCTGCTCTTAAACTGTTTGAGGAAAGACTAGATATAGAAATTATCTCCAAATTTCTTTCTTTCGAAATCTTTTCTTTGATTACCTTGTTACAGGTTTAGTTTAGTAATTTGATGTCCACTTCTGATATTTTCCATCATGGTCATATTGTCTTGTCAGCAGATGTTGTTTCAAAAGCAGCAAACAAGACTGCAAAAACAGTATTCACGTACAAAACTCTCCAAAAAATTTAGCTTTTCTCTCTTTCATCTTTAGACTGATTTTGATAGAGAATTCACCTTTATTTTACTACTTTTCTATATTGATATTTCTTTGGGTTAATTTCTAGGTTTCTGGTTGAAGACTGGAGTGTTTTGTGCTCTCCTCTACTGCTGTTGCTGTTACTACAAAATTGTGTTCCTTGCTGCACTCCTCAATTCCAGAGATTTATTTTCTGCTCTTATTTAGCTTTGCTTGAATAGGTCAGTTTCAAACCTTCATGTAATTATTTTATGCTCTTATTTAGCATGCTTTTCTTTTCTTTCTTTCTGAATCTAAAGATTGTTAAAAAAATATTAGATTGTTCAGCCACAAGTTTGAATTATTATCCGTAGCTAATTAACATAAACTCGCTCATATTTGAACAGAATATTAGTAGTTTCTGGTTTGAATTACGTACAGTTCATCAGAATATATGTTTTCAGCTTGTACTCATGACTAACCTATTGGTAGAGGTACATTTTCTTTCTTAAATGAACTCGATCATGCTACACTCATATTATCCTTGCATCGATTTCCACCTAATCCACATACATCACTAGCTTATTTACCTCATTTATTGACGTTGCAAGATATTGTTCAGCCGTGGTTGTGAATGATTTCAAGGAGATCATTAGAATCTTAGAGTGTGATGTTGGTTCCACCTCCAATGATCAATATATTTTGACTCCTTTTCCATTGGATCCCGTAGCGAATTTGTTCATTGTAACCCCTGGTGGATGCTTTCACGTTCCTCGATTACAACCTGGGCCATCTGCACACACTCTTACTTGTGAAGCTTTACACAATTCAGCTTTTTAGGGCATTTCCTAGTTCGGCAACTCCAAGTAAGTCACCAAAATTATAGACAACTTCTTTGGCAGGATAGGTTTTGTGTCCTTTTCTTTGCTAATCCTCGTTGCATCTTCATATCCATTCTTCTCGTAATGTAAACAATATATATAAAACTTATCTCACAGTCTCACTAAAGGAAATAAAAAGGAAAAACACAAATAGGCAGCATTTTTGTTACATCACTTTCAGTCTTTGTCCACCTTAACCTATTTTGTCTGACTTTCAGTTCTATTACTGTTGTGAAAGAAGAATAAGATTATATACATGGTGGATGCTGGTGGCTCAAACTTGTTTTTAGTTAATGTTTTACAATTGTTCTTCTTTTTCTTACGAGAGCGGGAAAGGGGGAAGGGCCTTTTGTTTTTCTTCCTGCTCTAACCTAAGTGGACAAGATAAGCTCCTCATTCACTAGAATAACTGTATTACGTTGGAAATCGGCTTGTAGTTCTCGGCTTAATTTTTCCTTCTCAGAGGAGAATGTGTGCAATTAGAATTAGTGTTTCTGTGATCCACAAAGTTTAGTGTGTTCTGTAAGTATGGAGCTTAAACTCTTAGGGGTCTTGGTAGGTTTTAATTTAACAGTTTGTTCAAATCTTCTGGTGGTTGATGTTGCAGGAGCATGTGGATGCTTATATATTACTATCATCCCCTTGATCGACATGTTATCCCATCTCCCAGACAAGAAGGAAGAAAGAACAATCCACAACAGATGCATTATATTACTTCATTAAATTCGATGATAAATTTGAAAATATACTCCTTTATTTTATTTTTTTCATTTAGCTTGATGTTGACGTTAAGACTGTGTTGTCGCGATTGATGGAGAGATTGTCAAACTATGCTGATTCAAGTCCCGAAGTAAGTAAATAATTGTTTAATGGTTTCTGCCTTGAGATTTTCTTGATTTCTTCTCTTACTTAGGTGTAAGTTTTGATTATTTAGGTGTTACCTGACTTCCTTCAAGTTGAATCATATGCCAAGCTGAGTAGTGCCATCAGAAAGGTAAATATGCTTGTCTTAACGTTTGATTTCACTACTCTCCGGTTTGTGACTTGTAGTTGGATTTGTATTTATAGGCAAACTTTAGTGTATAGCAGAACGAGGATGTGTGATTTAGAACACCTGACATTAGCATCTCAACTAGTTAACAGGTTCCTTAATATGCAGGTCATTGATGCACAAATTGATATGCCAGTTGTTGGAGCCATTTCGTTGTATGTATCTCTACTGACCTTCACTCTCCGTGTTCATTCTGATCGACTAGACTACGTGGATCAAGTAGTGGTATGTTCTTGTCAATTTTGGTAATCAAAGTTACAAGACAATATTGAAATTTGGAGGTTATAATACTGAAACTGCTATTATTATTCTCTGAGCTCTATGAAGCTAGTTGGTGCGTAACATGCGGTCACCTTTTTTTGTGAGATGAGGGTAATTATTTCTATGATCAATTTAGTAGTCAGTAGGAGCGTTATACACACTAGATTAGGAAATCCCAGAAGAGTTGTAGCTATAGGAGGGAGAAGTATGGAATGGCATTTCTCTACTTGATTTACTTTCCTGATTGTTGGTAGGGAGCATGTACCAAGAAACTTTCTGGTAAAGCAAAGCTTGAGGATAGTAAAGCGACAAAACAAGTTGTTTCTCTCCTGAGTGCACCATTGGAGAAATACACTGACATTGTGACAGTTCTAACTTTTTCAAATTATCCACGTGTCATGGATCACCTTGATGCTGGAACAAATAAGACCATGGCGAAGATAATCATTGAGAGCATCATGAAGAATGACACATGTGTATCAACTGCTGACAATGTTATAATCCCTAATGTGTAGTGATTGATCACTAGTTCGATTATTTTGGTTCTCTATTTAATTGATTTACGACTTTTACCAGGTTGAGGTTTTGTTTGAATTGATAAAAGGGCTTATCACGGAGTTAGATGGAACTGCTATCGATGAGGTGGACAGATAACATCATCAATTTTGATTACTTCAAATGTCTGAATTTATTATACTTTTTATACTAGTTCTGCAGCCACTTCAACAACTCACTGAGTGGTCAAATTCCTAAAGAACTTTCCAATATCTCCACTCTGATTCACTTGTAAGCTAATGTAAGAAATTCTTGTTAGCTTCTCTTCTTCAGAACACATTTTCGTAACTTTAGAATGACTTTATCTTGGCTGTGAACTAATGGAGTAATGTTTTTGTGATGATACTTTCTATCAACAGGCTTTTGGACAGTAATAATCTTTCAGGATAACTTCCTCCTGAATTTTTAGCATTTTAGTTATTCGGATAATATAAGTCCCTACACACACACACACAATTTACATATATTGAACCTCATATACAACTTTCATCAGCTGTACGTGCGCAAGATGTTTAACTATATCTTGACAAGCAATGTCTCTTTCTAAATTTTCTTATGCAGCCAACTTGATAACAACAATTTCAGCTGATCCGGCATGCCTATGATCTATCACCGAGTCCTTGCATTTTCCTGTTTTCTTGTCATTTTGTGTGGTCCTGTAGGGAGAAGCTATAAATTGCATTAGTGTTATACGACTGAAATGCTTCCATTGAATTAGTATGGTAATTTGATTACACTACTTATTATTCACTGTTGGTTATTGTTTGGTTAACTCATTTACATAAAAAGTTATTATAATTGTTATACTTGCCTATGTAAGTTTCTTACTCTAGCATATGTTATTATATGAAATCAAGAATTAGCTAGTGGTCACAAAACCAAATTTGTGCAAAACTGACTTCTTTTCTTTTAAATCCTATACCAGAACTAATTTGATATGTTGTTCTTTTTTAGTAGTTTGCATGTACATTTAATGTCCAAATTTGGGTCTTGATAATGTGTTTCTGTAGAAGAGCTAGACTCATGACTAGCATCTTGTATGTCCATTATTGTCCTTTTCTTGTTTGATCAATTTATTTAGTCTAGGCATTCAAGATGAAAGATAATGACTTTATTTATCCTCTTTTGTAGGTGGAGTAGATCAATCAATAGAAGATGAAGGCAATGAAGATCTAGACCTTACTTAAGATGAATTTTAAATAGCTATAGATGAATGTTCTAGGAATCTTTTATTGTCAATATCTTGAAACTTAATATCTTGAAATGTATTAAACTTATGCACTTGGGGTGGAACATTTGCTTTTATGGATATTATTAACTTGTTAGACGAGTTATATTATTAATAGTTTTATTTTATGATTTATTTAAATTTTAGCGTTATATATATATATATATATATATATATATATATATATATATATATATATATATATATATATATATATATATATATAAAATTATTTACAACATGAGCTTTATTTCTATTTTAAAAAAACTGTTACAATAGCTCATCGGAACCATTGCAATAGGACACAAATGGCGTTCCGTTAGAATGTGAACCGTTCCAATAGATTCGATAAGTCATTCCAAAAATCTCTCTAACACGTTCCAACATGTAGTTAAAACTGTAGCAATACAAAAACAACAGTTACAATAGCTTTAAGAGACAGCTGTTATATCCATAAATAATCGTAACATAGCTTACGAAAGTGTTGCACAAGATAATATGGTAACAGTTATGAGCCGTTGCATACACATTATAATAACGGTTTTAAACTGTCCCAATTTGAAGGAATAATTGTTCCAATAGAGAAAGGGAAAACTGCTGTGATAGACGTATGTATAGCAACGACGATGAAAACTGTTCCAAAACGTTCCTATAGGTCTATTGGCACGCAAGCGGATGTGACGGTCTGTAAACCGTTCCAATATCTCTACGGCAACGATTTAACTACCTACTGGAACGATTTTTATGCGTTACCGTAGACCAATTTTTCAGTAGTGTTCACACAGAGACCGGGCATCTAATGCAAGTTGATTCAACAAGTCACTTGTCTAGCTGAAGTCTTCGTTACTATAATAGAGGAAAAACTGAATTTGATTATACCATCTGTTTGACTCAAAAGTTATCATACACTTTTTAAAGCGAATCAATCAAATGAAGTGAATAAGTAAATCATAATCAATCATAATTAATACTGGATCGAAAGATAGAATCGAAAAACGTAAAATGGATAGAAATAATACTGTGGAGGTTTTATTCATTGTAGAAATTTACCCTACCTCTCCTTGAGGAGGTTCAAGGAATTATAATCATGTTACCCATTTCCTGTGGGCTAAGGATCATTCTCATGGACTTTCTCTTTCTCTTCTAGGGTTACTTGGATGATGAAGGAGGAAGAAGCCCCCTTCATGGGTTCTTTCTCCCTCTATTTATAGTCTATTACCTCTCGTGTTTATCATACTCACCTGGTCGGCTCGGGGAGGTGTTTTCCCCTCATGGAGAGGCCTTGACCTTGACATTTGTATCGAAAGTAGTGTTGATCAGATGAAGCTGGGTTCGTTGGCTATTTTGTTAGGAAGGTTGGGACGACGTTATTGTCGCCGTGGTCATATAGTCAGATTCTGACCAATACGATTAGTCCTTTCGTTTGCTGAGGTCGTGTCCTACTGACCTTAGCGGACGGATCATGTGCGTGACGCAATCGGGTAGAGTTGGATTCACATTTTATTCCTTAGTCGCGTTATGAATTTAGAAACTGCCTCGGGGCATTCTTCTAGTACTTGTGTCACGTTATGACATTTTGAGAATTGAAGCGTCGGTTGGTAAAAGAAATGTTACTTCGTAGAGGCAGTCATAATGGCCCACGTTTTTGAGAAATTGAATCGTTTCGCACCTGGTGAGGCTTTAGTGGCGACTGTTGATTTTCGTGCCCCGGAGAATTTTCATCCTACAAACTGAAAGAATCTGCCATTCCTTTTCATCTTTCCATCATTTATCTTCGAGTCAATTCCTAGGATATCTCCATTTCTGTTAATTTGGGCTCTTCTTTACTTCCTTGTTCACCGTAACCTCCCATTTTCTTACTTCTTCCGCAAAGCTTCTTCCTCCTCTTTCGGTGCGTTTAAGATGGCAGTAACTTCTTCTCGTGATAATCTCTCGACTATTTCTTCGGTGACTGAGGATCCCGCTCCGGCATCTGGAGACACAAAGTCGATGGAATGCAAAGATGTTCCTTCGGTGGAGGAAATTCTATCCCGCCCGAGCAGGGCAGTGGTAGATTTCAGCGCCAATGGCTATGCAGAGCAAGTAAATATTCCTCCTCTTATGGGGAAAATTGGGATAGCGGATTTAAGTGAGCGATGGGGTATTCCCATTTATGTCGAGATTGTACCGGCAAGGAGAGAGGACAGAGTCCAGATCAATCACCCCGGGTTCTGCTCGTTCTATGCTTATCCCTTCCTTGTGTGGTACACGCTCCCATGCACTATGTTGGTGGTCGACTTCTACCACTATTAAAGGTGTGTCCTGCCTAACTCTCTCCTTACCTGTACAAGATATTCCTCATGTTTATCAAGTATGCAAATCTAGCCGGTTGGGAGGTTACTCTGAGACACGTGCTCAGTCTTTTCACTCCTCAAAAGATTCGCGACACTATGATCCACGGGCGTCACTGAGAATCAAAAGGTTTGGTGGTCAAGATGGACAACGGGACCAATCGTCGCTTTTTTGATAACTTTTTCTATGTGCGGACCGAACACCTCGTGGCGGATCCAACTGTTTTTCTAGAAGTGTGGAATTTTGCCCGTAAGTCCTCGTTCTTGATTAGTATAGTACCCATTTTGCCTTTGTTCTCAATGTTGTACCTGTGGCTCGTCCTTCGTCGAGGGCGGCATCGGTAGAATCTGCAACATTATCCACTCCGACCCGCACTACATCTCAGGATGAGGTCCCATCTGGTACCGTTTATCCTCAGAATGACTCTCTATCGATCGGGGAGGAAGAAGGGCCATTGAAGAGACAGAGGGTTGGGTTCGAGGTGGCTTGTCTGACAGTGATCAACTTGGATTCTCCCCCGATGGACCCAGAGGAAGGTGTTATTGTGGAGACTACCGCTGCGGGGTAGCGGTTTGTTGAGGCTTCCCCTACCAGTCAAAGCCAAGAAAATTTCATTGGTGTAGCGACCACATCAGGAGTTCCCGCTGCTGATGATGCAGGACATCCTGCTGCGATCGATGATCGAACCCTTGATGTTTCCGTCATGACCTTGAGTGCACCTTTGTCGTCCTCAACAGGTCACGCCACACCATCAGCAACGGATAGGGGAAAGAGTATAGGGATTGATGGATATGAGTTCGAGTATGACTTGGACCCTGATGATGTTCAGATGTTCGAGAAGGGCATTACTCGCTTGGTGGTTCACGTGGAGGGGTCGGCCTATTACGTCGATATTCTCTCTGATGTGAACTCATTTACACAAGGAGGTGATTTGGTACCGCAATTCAACTTACTATGTTCGGAGGCCGAGAATGAGTCCCTGAGGGATGTTTCGGATGTTGAAGTGATGGATGAAGTGGCTGTGATGGGCTTATAGGTATGTTATATCTGACTTCTATTTGTTTCTCCTTTGTTGCAAAATGAGCATTAGTCTAACTGCTCTCTGGTTTTATAGAGGTATTTGTTGGAGGTAGAGAGCATCCGTAGGGCCAATGTCCAGTCAAGGATCTTCTTGCAGATGCTTGCAAAGTATCGTCTCTATCGCGATAAATGTCGTAAGATCCATTAACGGTTAAAGATTAATACTCGCAACCGGGCTTTGGGAAAGGAGTTGGAGAAGAGGGACTAAGAGCTAATGCAGGCGCTTAGTAGCAAGAACGAGATTGAAGAGCAAATTCACCTCAAGGATGAGGAGCTCGAGGTAGGTAGAGGAATCGCTGCGGAATGCGAGCACCTGCAAGACAAGTTAAGAGCGATGTAGCTGGAAATGGAGCTGAGCCGGGCTAGAGTGATAGAAATGGGCGTCGAATGGAGAGGGAAGTTGACTGCACTGGAGAGCGAGGTTGCCGATTTAAAGCGCATGGAGGGGGCATCGTTAGACGTTTTGACGAGGGCAGCAGCCTTAGAGGCGACGGTTCGTGTGCATGATTCTCGTCTAGAGTTAGAGAGGGCTACTACGGCTCTTAGAGAGGAGAGGCTCGAGGAGCAGATTAGCACCATTGATTAGGAAGCCCTAACCTCGCCGGATTGAGTCGCGGCCTTGGAGGAGGAGAATCAACAATTGGGGGCCCAGGCTGAATCATCCCATGCTGTTGTTCCCCACCAGGCTCATGAATTTCAAAAACCTGTGGGAGGCAGGTACCGTGCTTAAGTGACTTTCACAGAGGCGCACTAGAAGACTTGTGAGGCTCGTGCCAACTGTGGATATAATATGGCAACGCCCGAAGCCGATAGCGGTACAAGGTGAGGATGGGCCTAATGGAGATGATTATGGCAACAACGGTGTTGGTGCCGAATGAGGAAAAGATTGTGCTTTGTCGTTGTTTTGTTTGTTTTTTTATATTTCACATGCCAGTTGGCATTATTTTGTTCCTTGTTGTTGCTTTCTTCTATGTTTTCTTTTTCTTTTTAGTTGATTGGCCTGGACCAGATGTAAGCGACAATAGCCCGCATTCCTGACTTCATGTATAAAGAACTTTTTTTCTCCACTTGCCTTGCATTTTAGTTTTCTCTGCTGATTTAGTGAGGTTGAACATTCAAACTTCGATGGCGAAGGTGTTAAGACTGAGTCCTAGTTCGAGCGAGGTCGAATTGTTAAATTTTGATGGAGAAGGCACTTAGCCTTAGACTTAGTTAGAGCGAGGTCAAACTATTAAACTTTGATGGAGAAGGCACTTACCTTAGACTTAGCTCAAGCGAGGTCGAACCGTCAAACTTCGATACATCAGTTCAGTACATCCCCGATGATGGTAGAGGGGTAGATGCAATAGTTGCTGGCCTTGAAAGGTCGAAGAAGAAAGAGTTGTGGGAGGATCGTTTTGTCAGTTCGGCTGCCTTCACCAGCTTTCGTACTTGGTAGCTAGTGCGGTCACTTACTCTTGAGGGGTATTTTAAGTTGAAAGATCTGGAAAAATATAACCCGACACTGTTGAGACAGTTTAAGGAACTCAAGGGGGGATGTTGTTAACCCAGAGTGTGGTGGATGCCAAAGAATATCTTATCTAAGAGTTCTACTCCAATGTGGCGCATATCAAGAAGGGGACAAAGGTAACCAAAGTGTGTGACCTCAAAGTAAGATTTGATCAACGTACACTCAAGACGTACTTGGGTTTCGAAGATGTCGAGCCAACAGAGTATTTAGAGAATTGTGCAATGGGAGATGCATCCTGATCATAGTTAGAGGAGATTCTAGCAGTACCCCGGCAACCACCACCATGGATTGCCGCTGGGTTCCTATTCAAAGGAAAACTTTAAGTTTTGTGGAAAAGGGAAGGCAAACCTTTGTATGCAACAGAATGGACCCGTGCCAAAATGAGACATATCTTTGAATTCATCGGGCTATTCTAGTTGCTTCTATAATGGCCGGGTACCTATTCAATGTGGGTGTCGTGATTTCAGCCAACATCTCACTGATTGCTCGGCAAGATGACTTGTCCTACCCGTATCACAACACTATTACAAAGTATCTCACGAATACGAGGATATAACTGAGGGATTATGATACAAAGGTGTGATCGAAAAAACCTTTCTCATGGTACTCACTGATGGATGCGAACATCCCTAAGAAAAAGGTCAGTCGTCTACCACCTCAGGCCAGTCTGATGAGCCAGCGGTGGTAGATGCGGAAGCAGTTGATGTTCCATCCACTTTGGCCGAGCCTTCCTTTAGTATCGCAGCTATGCCTCCACCATCATCTTCAATTCTATTATTTAACATAAAATAGTTCTAAACTAAAAAAAAAATTCCAGCTCAGTTACCTTGTCGTTTCACTTTTCTTCCTAGATTTTTACGGTTATCTAAAATACAAGTGTCTGCAATGACGCACATCATCTCTTTGTTTGTAAATTTAGGGTGTATTTGGTACAAAGAAAAATATTTTGCATGAAAAATATTTTCATAAAAAAGACGTGATTTTATCATTTATTTTCTCTTGTTTGGTTGGTGAATAAAAATATTTTAGTAAAATCCTTTTTGCGAAAAATATTTTCTATTGTTTGATTGGAAAATAGAAAATATTTTTTTATGTCCAACGTTTTCAGATCTCTATTTTCTTCAATAATTTAATTATTCTTCTAAAAATTCATACAGACCCAAAAGAACTAAAGTGATGCTTTACTTTTTTACGCAAAAAAAAAACGTTGAAATATATGCTCCATAACTCAAAAACATACTTATTTCTTTTGGTTGAAAAAGAAAGTACTCTTTCTACAACAAGAAAATAAAGTACTCATTTTATTGCAACGAAAGAAAATACTTTTTTTACATCATAAAAAGAAAATATTCGTTTTGTTGAAATGAAAAAGAAATACTTTTTCTAAATCATGAAAATATTGAAGTTAAAGAAAATACTCATTTTATTGAAAATAAAGAAGATAATTTTTCTATATCACAAAAAGAAAATACTCTTTTTATTGTAATAAAATAAAATACGTTTTACTGTATTATTTTGTTGAAATGAAAAATGAAAGAAAATACTTTTCTACGTCATGAAAAGATTGAAATGAAAGAAAGCACTTTTTCTACATCATAAAAAGATTGAAATAAAGAAAAATATTTTTTCTTCATCACTAAAAGTAATTCATCATTTTGTTAAAATGAAGAAAAATACTTTTTCTATATCATAGAAAAAAAATAATTTTTTTGTTGAAATGAAAGAAAATACTTTTAACTGCATCCTTTTGTTGAAATGAAAAAACAAATTGCTATAACATTTTGCTGAAATGAAAGAAAATACTTTATTTACTTCATGAAAAGAAAGTTTTTTTTTTCATCGTTAAAATGAAACGAAATATTTTTTTTATATCATGGAAAGAAAATACTTATTTGTTGAAAAAAAAGTACGTTATCTATAACTTGAAAAGAAGGTACTATATATTAATAATATTTCTATTTAGGATAGAGGAATGGATGGGGTGAGGACGAGGGTGCGGGTGGGGGGAGGGTGGATGTGGGCAGATGTAGATCCAGAATTTAAATTCTATGGGTTCAATTTTAATATTTTTAACATTGACCCCATTATATTTTTAAAGTTATGGGTTCATATTTATTATTTTTGTATTTTTAATAAATTTTTACATATAATTTTTTACTCCGCGTCGAAAGTTATGGGTTAAATTAAACCCATAGTTCTTACACTACATCCGCCTTTGGGTTTAGAGTGGTGTGGCGGTGGAGTGGGGATGGGGATGGAAAATATGATAGGGAAAGTTGAAAAAGAGTTTTGAATATTTTTCTTTATTGATAGGGAAAATATTTCCCTCCAATTAAAAGAAAATAAGTTCCCTTGTTTTCCTCTTCTTCTTCTTGCCCTTCCTGAGCCGAGGGTCTATAGGAAATAACATATCTACCTGAATTAGGTAGGGGTAAGTTTTGCATACATACTACTCTCTCCAGACCCCACTTGTGGATCAAACTGAATTTGTTGTTATTGTAAAGAAAAATAAGTTCATGAGAAAAATATTTTTTAAAATATTTAAGCCAACTAAACATAAAAAAATTGGAAAACATTTTCCTTCGTACCAAACACACCCTGAATCAGATAGCTATTTTGTAAGCCGAAGAGGAATAATCATCATTTGAAGAGAATTGTATAGTCCATCCAATATTCAAAGCACTGCATTCTTCTCAAATTAACCTTACAGTATAATTTATCTAAGAGCTGGTTTAGCCGTTTAGACATAATAAATATCTCAGTATTATTAATTTAATATAACTACTAAAATTATGTATTTACTAGTACTTTTTTGACTGATGTACTTGCTACATATTTTAAAGTATATATTTGAACTTCAACTGAAGTATTGAATTATTAGTTTGAAAGTATATTTCAAGTGAAATAGTAGCGTTTCCGTCACAACTCACAAATCATCAATTTTTAGAAATTCTATGCCAAGTGAAGTTACCGATCAAAAACAGCTTTTAACTTCCAAAAAATAATTCAAAGTCAATTCAACTCACATTTTAACCAAACGCCTACTATTTCAACAAATATGAATACCAAGTTCTCACATTAATGTCAAGTTAAATACATGTGTTGTCCATCCTCAATGTCGTAATTCTCGATATCCAAAAAAGAATTTTCATATATAAATTCAAAACTAGTCCCTCCATCTGAATTTATGTGACGGTATTTAGATTTCGAGAATCAAAACGAATTATTCTTCGATTGTAATTTTTTCATATGACTTTTAAATATTCTATATTATTAATTATTGCTTTAACTCAAGTCGTGTCATTAAAATGTAAAACTACTCTCTGCTGCCCAAGTCTGTAAAGTATAAAACTCAAAACTGTCCATGATTGTTGTTATCATTTTCTAAGATTTGTTGTCTAAAGTATATAAAAGATTCAAGGAAAAGTACAGCTTTACATCGAAGCTTCTGGAACAAAGCTACTACATTTCAAATTGAAACATGACGCGTGAGAATCGGCTACCTTCTATATTAGATTTTTCATCGGCCTGGTGTCCAAATATTTCGATGAAATTAATTGAAGTTCTAAATATTATCTATCTAATATACGGCGCAATACTTTATTTTAATAATTACCTAAACTTTATAAAATACTTATACCGCCGAACAGTAGAAGAAACCTCAAACCATACACGTACGAGTCACTGGAATACTACAATTTCACTGTAGAAAAAATCTTCCGAAATAATTTAAAATAAGAACAGAATCAAAACCAGACACGTAAACACAAGGTTGAGTTTCAAGGAATCAATAGCAATAAACACGTGTCTAGTAAACCCCACATAAGAATCACAGGAGTCAATATATTTGTCCACCAAATCTGCAAAAAGAAAGATACTTTCACCAGAAAACCTTAGCAACTACGAGACGCCACTTGTCCCTATTTAGTACACCTTCTTGTCCCACGGAAGACCGTATCAATTTTATTTTTTTTTAATTTTAGTTATTTAAACTCCATTTTAAAGCTAATTTTAGTAAAAGAATTTAAACAATCTTGCCTATATCAAACAATTTTCCAAAAAAAAGTCATCTTTTCGCCACCTATTCCTTCTTCCTTCATCCAAACCGCCCACGTGTATCGGTAGCCTCGTCCGACTCATCATTGTGTTCTGGTCCTTTAAACTAAACCGGCCGCTTTTCAACTTCACGTGGCAACAATCGATCATCATATTCATCATCCGACGGTTAATATTTATCGTGGTCCCAAATAGTTGTTTTATATTCAACTCTCCTTCCTTAGTTTTTGTACCTAATTGATTATGCAAATATCTACCATAATCTTCGTAATGCAGTGATCAGTCTTCACACAATGATTGATGATAATCTTAAAGAACTGTCGCCGGCAGCCGAAAGAGGTTGTCGGCTAACGGCGTTAATGGAGTCCGGTGGAATATCAAAAGTAGATCTTAACGAGAAACAACAAAATTTCGCTCGCCAAAAGAGATTGAATGTACGTCGATTGAAAAGATTGTCGGAAAATTTCCATTTCTATGACGGGGATTACAGATGTTATAAGAGGAAAAAACCTGAAAATAATAGCGTAACTGATGGTGTAATTACTGTTGATCAAGTTCAAATGGCGACTACTTCCAGTGAAGTGAAAACAGTAAGAGAGAGCTTACAACGTGTCACGTGCGCGTCACATGGGTTGATATCGTTCATCGGTCGAAGACGAGAAATGGAAGATGCAGTGACTGTGAAGCCCGGGTTGTTGACTAAAGGTAGAAAGAAGTATGATTTTTTCGGAGTTTACGATGGGCATGGAGGGTCACGTGCAGCGCACGCCTGCCGTGATTTGCTACACCATTTGGTGATAGAGCAAGTTGTAGAAGAAGAAAATGATGAGAATTTTAATTGGGAGAAAGTAATGAGGGAGAGTTTTGTTAAAATGGACGAAGAGGTGGAGAAGAAAGGGGCGGAAATGGCGACGATGGGATCAACGGCTGTGGTAGCTATGGTGTCAGAGGATGAAGTAATTGTTGCCAATTGTGGGGATTCAAGAGCTGTGCTTTCACGTGGTGGAGTTACAGTGCCTTTGTCTTTTGACCATAAGGTATCTAATAATACAAAAACTTTGGACACTTCAATTTTTTCAAGTTAACTTAACTATTTTACGCATTCAAATATCTAGCCCTACCCTTAGAATTACCTCATTTTAGAAAGAAATAACCTAATATTTTCTAACTTGGTTGAATACAAGTCTTTATTTGGGTTCTTGGTTCTTTCGTCATCAGTGTGTTACTTTTGACAAATATTCGTATCTCTTATCTGCTGTACTATTTTTTTTCACCCTTTTGTGATCTTTCTTTCCATGAAAAATAAAGGGAGTAATATTAACAAATGGAATTGGAATTTAGTCACTTCACTACGGAAAGATGGTAACATGAGGAATATTGGGTTACGCAGAATAAAGGAAAAATTAGACTGCAGAAGGAAAGGAGGTAACGGCAATACAATTTTCTCTCTTCTGTAATAAGAGTACTTTTTCGATGTTTTGGGCTATTCAAATACTTTTCTTTTTAGTTCGTGTCAAAATTTTTTTGTAATAATTTATAGTCCCAAAAAATAAAGGTGTCTTATTTATAAAAGTCTTTTTTGTTTCCTTAAATTCCGTATTAAGTCAAATAGATTCGATAAAATACAAATTTCACTCTTCTAAAGATGATTTCTTGTCATTGTTATTATTATTATTATTTTTTTCTTGTCATTGTAAGTCCTCGGGATGTGGTCTCTCGCAAGTCCAAACCACAAACCTCAGGCTTTATATATCTTTAAATATCATTGGATACGACATTTTGACAAGTGTATATTCATTGCTGCAACTATAGACATACACGCTAGTTGATGAATACAAAATTACTAAATCTTCATATAGAGGCGGGGGGGCATTCTATTGCTGAGAGTAGACCGAAGAATATTGTTGTTTTATTTGGTCAGGTTTTTTGGACACGCTAGTCTCCATTTGCTTTGCATTTTCACCTCTTAAGAATTATTATTACTATGATCTTAACTGGCCAAAGGTCTACAATATTACTGGATGTTCATCATATTATTAAACAAACAATGAGTCACGATAGGTTTAATTAAGTTGTTACCCATCTTCTGGACATCTATTTAAATTTGTAATTTGCTAGCCAAGTAGATTATTTAATTTGTTGACTGATTTCCTGCACGCAGCCTGACAGGCCTGATGAGCTGGCTAGAATTGAAAATTCAGGTGGGAAAGTAATAAATTGGAATGGACATCGAGTCTTAGGAGTTCTTGCTACTTCAAGATCCATAGGTACGTGGAATGCTAAGCTTATTGCCATATATATCAGCTTTAATAAATTTTATAGCTAGCGTATTCAGGTTGCTCAAATGACGAGCCCCACCCCCCACCCCACCCCCCACCCCCAATCCCCCAACCTGAAAAGGAAAAGATCAATCTATCTTTACTAGTCAAATGCACGAGGTTATTGGTCTTGCAATTTCCTCTATTCTGATTTCTGTCAAAGCTTCTTAAGGAAAACGGATAACATATCAGATCACTATTCCTTGTGATGGAAAATTCAACCACCAAAGCATTTGGATTCATGATTATATGGAGCACCTAACGTAACTAACGGGTTCGACCAAACACGATATTTTCAATGCAGAATTGTTAGAAATCTGTGTTCAAAATCAGAAAATGAGAGAAGTAAAAAAAAAACGTTAGTTCAATAAACAAAACGTGAAATAATAATTCCGAGCCTACAAGTTGTTTGTGTGTCCTTAAGGAATTTAATCCCCTCACTGTTGCCCAAGGTTTTGGATTAATTCCTCCCAGGATAGAACGGAATAACTATTCTGCAACACTGGCAATCGAAACTGCAGAATTTCAGCGAACTCAACAGACGGAGCAAATCACACTTGACACTTAAGTTTATTTGAAAATAATGGAACAATATAAAAAGGGGGATAAATTTTTAGATTTTTCCATCTGATTTTCATATCTAAAATATGAGGTCAAGCCTCTAAATTTATAGACAAAGGAAGGGTGATATGGAGAGGTGCAATCTAAAAGGTGCCTCTTATGGAGAGGTGCGATCCAAAAGGTGCCTCTTCCATTTCCCATTCACACCTTTTTTAAAAAAAAAAATACAACAATCCCCTACATGAATGGGGAATGGACATATGTGAAAAAAATATGCATGAAAATACTGTGTGATTCGCAAGTAGGATTAATCGCATCTGGATAAGTAGGTTTCCCTTTGAACTTTCCGTAGTGAACTTATGTCGGATATACTCGGTCAATCGGTAGAATTGATATCTTTGAACCGTCGAGCTTTGGTGTATACCTAGACAACCATAAGTCACACAATCAACCCTTAACCGTCTTTGGTTCTCATTGTTGTGTTCGTTTCGGCCATGAACACCACCTGGTTCATAAGTGCATAGAGAATTGACCTTACAGAATTCTCCTTGAAGCGGCTTACACTTCACACTTATAGAGGTGATTCCTAAACGTGTTATCCCGTAGATACACTATTTGATATACCGTGTATCAAACTTAGAAATCATTAAAAAATGTCTTAACATTTTATCCTTGTTACTGAACATTGTCTTCATCACGAGAATGGACTAAAATATTATATTTGACAATGTTGAACCGGTCATGCATAACTTTGTTTGCTCCTTGAACCTAGATCTCGGACCTCCAAAATTCTAGGTAGAGTTACCGCCATGATGACTTGTCCTCGGCCATAGTCCCATTCCCTTAGATGATTTCTCAACTCCCTCTCTAGTTAAGCCTTTTGTAAGCGGATCCGCCAAATTATCCTTTGATTTTACATAATCAATTGTGATAATTCCACTAGAAAGTAGTTGCCTAACGGTTCTATGTCTGCGTCTTATATGACAAGACATAACGCTCCAAGCCCTTCCTATTGTTTCTACATATAGGTGCCAAAAATTGGGCAAAAATAGAATATCTTTCAAGAAATTCCGGAGCCATTTAGCTTCATCACCAGTCTTGTTTAAGGCTACAAACTCAGCCTCCACTATAGAGCGATCAATACACACTTGTTTGGACGATTTCCAACACATCGCTCATCCACTGACTGGATAGAATCGGTTTAACCGGTGATCTAATTTTCATCACTATACCCCCATATTATCGCGGGATACTTATTATAGTGCAAAGCATAATTTGGAGTATATTTCAAATACTTCAAAACTCATTTCATTATCGTAAACATTCAATGCAAACTTCCTTATGTTGTAGACTAATACGTCTCAACTTTCGATTGCATATCAGATTATTGACTACACTTAATGTAGTATATTATAATGACAGATGGAATGATTGGCGCCAATTGTGATCATAACCTCTTAATATATAACACATTTCTCAATCACTCTGCCATTTCCAAGCATTTGTATGCTATTTATTCATACGTCTATATGATATGCAAATTATAGCACATTTATTTATGAAACAAATCCAACTTGCAATGGATTTTGTTCATGTTCATTGGTTGGTTCACCTCATTATAGACCAATGTATTAATATATCCGTTCATGAACGGTCATTTCCATACTAAAACGTACAGACGTATTATTATATGAAAAGTCACAACCTTCAAAGTGACATCATTTCATAAAAGAACCAAACAACATAAATTTTCATTAAAGAAAAATGACCTTTCGATAAAGACTTGTGACCAACTTCTGAATTAGTAGTTTCATCAACTAGTCTTCATTAAGACTAAACAACTGATGAATTTACTAACTACTATATCAACGAGTTTCAAATATCAATTTAGACATTACGTCTGACATTTGCTTTTGTCATGCATAAGATAAAAGCCCCCACATTTTAAATATTTCATCAACATATAATCAAAATAACGACTATATATATGACTTGAAGTATTCTTAATGTAAACACTTTTATTTACACTCATTAATTCTTGAAACTATTTGACAATATTATTTGGTCAAATCTCGCATGTCATTGTTTGGGTGACTTAACAAGTCAACACACCTTCGTTTCTTTTTCGGGAACCATGAACCCTTTAGGTTGTTCCATGTAAATTTCTTCCTCCAAATCTCTATTTAAGAAGATTTTCTTTAATTTCATTTGCTGGATTTCAAGGCCATACACCGCGACTAAAGCTATTAACACCTGAGTAGATGTAATCATCGTTACCGGTGAGTATGTATCAAAATAAACAAGACCTTCTCGTTGTCTAAACTCTTTTGACAACTAATCTTGCCTTATATTTGTCAATAGCACCATCAACTTTCATTTTACTTTTTGAAAATCCACTTAGAATCCAAATGTTTATTTTCTGGAGGAAGATCAACCATTTTCCCAAGTATGGATTCTCTCTTACTATTGACAGCCTCTTTTCAATATTGTGCTTCCGAGCAAGACATTGCTTTTTTAAATATTTGAAGCTCACTTTCCAACAAGAATGTCAGAAAATCTAGTCCAAAGGAAGTAGTTATCCTTTGACGTTTACTACGTCTTAGATTCACCTCAATCAGTGTACTTTCTTTCGCTTCTTTCCGTGTTCGCTTAGATTTTTCACTAGACGACTCACATTTCTTTTATACGGATAACTATTCTCAAAGAATTTAGCATTATCTGATTCAATTACCGTATTAATATGAATGTCGGGATTTTTTGATTTATGAATCAGAAAACGATATGCCTTACTATTTGTTGCATATCTTATGAAAACGAATCAACAATTTTCGATCCAATTTTTATCCTTTTGGGTTTAAGAACTTGCACTTTACCCAAATATCCCCCACACTTGAAAATATTTCAAGTTGGGTTTTCTTCCTTTTATTCATTTTTCGTATGAAAGGATTCCGTAAGAATAGCTTCTCCCCACAAGATTTGGGGTAAACAAGAACTTACAACAAGGTATTTTAGCATTTCCTTTAACGTTCTACTCATTTTTTTCGCGATTCCATTAGATTGCGCTAATGAAGGGGCATTCGTTTGGTAAATAGTATCATATTCCAAACATATTTCATCAAAAAGGAGATTCATATTCGACGCCCATATTACATTGTTGAGCCCGCCACAAGAACTGTTGTTTGTGCCATAACATAGTCAGAATAAAGGGTGAAGTTTTTAATCTTCAAACCAATCTGACACAATCAGAATTAATAAACGGTGAAGTTTTTAATTTTCTAACCGAGTACTACCTGATACCGGATATATTAAATGGTGAAGTTTTTAATCTTCAAACCATGTAATATGTGACACAACAAATTTAATAAACGATGAAGTTTTTAATCTTCAAATCGAATAATAAATTAAAGTAAAAATTACTAAGATTTTAATCTCCAAAATGAGTATAAAGTCACTTAGACTTTAATTTCCGACAAATGAGTAGAAAGTCACAAAGACTTTAATCTCAACGAACGAGTACAAAATCAAGCAGATTTTTATCTCGAAGCAGGAGTAGAAGATCACGAAGATTTTATTCTCCATAACAGGTGTAGAAAATCACGAGAATTTTAATTCCCTTTCCAAATGGTTTTTCGACTAACCATTATACCCCAACACATTTCAACAGTTTGATATATTATTCTTATCAAACTAACATATGTATATCTTTAACAAAAAAACATTATATACATATAAAATATCATTTGCATGATCTCAAACAAATTTTAAGTATTACTGTTAGTATGATTCATACTTACAACCATATATACTTTATTTTCAAGCATGCCACCAAATTGTATACCGACAATTTGATCTCAAAAGAATAACAAAATTAACTTTTAGACATATGTTATTCTAGGTCATCACAATAATGCAAATAAAATATATTATGAGATCATAATAATCTACCCAATACAAAAAAAAAATTAACATCATAAATCACAAGGGTAGATAAATTAAAGAATGATTAGAGGAATTAGAACCTGGTTTTATTGTCACCTCTTGATAATAAAAATCGAAGAAGATGGTCCAACCACTTATGCCGTAATTTTCATAAGATTTAAATCACCAAAAACTCATTTGGGTAGTTCATTTCCTTTGCATCTTTGGCCAAATAAATTTTGCCGCGTTGGCAAAAATGTAACAACTTCATAATTGCCAAACCAAAGCGATCAAGATATGTCGTTTTCTTTCTTTGCCGTTTGCAACACATTGACTTCACACACTTTTCTTTCTTCAAGGCTAAATCACTTGTATATTCATTCTTGATTAAGTTGTATAAGATCAGGCATACTACTAGAAGTCAGATACAAGAAATAAATTCTTCTTTGACCAACTGAAACAGTTTCTTCCCTCTCTATAATGCACCGTTAATGAACAATGTCTTCTTTTGAGGCAAAGGCACCAGCCCTTTGGAAGTTGTTCCACAATTCGTTATGTTCACAACATTTGGTATTACAATTATTCTGTTAGAATAATTAAAGATAACAACTCAAGTCAAACATGACTTGATTACTTTTCATTTCTGATATGTTGTCCATTCACCATTTCACAGTCAGATCCAATCTTGATTGGAAGCCAGACCTTACGGAGTCGTTGAGGGGATTAAATTCCTTAAGCTTGTTAGAAATCTGTGTTCAAAATCAGAAAATCGGAGAAGTAAAAAAACGTTAGTTCAATAAACAAAACGTGAAATAATAATTCCGAGCCCACAAGTTGCTTGTGTGTCCTTAAGGAATTTAATCCCCTCACTGTTGCCCAAGGTTTTGGATTAATTCCTCCCGGGATAGAACGGAATAACTATTCTGCAACACTGGCAATCGAAACTGCAGAATTTCAGCGAACTCAACAGACGGAGCAAATCACACTTGACACTTAAGTTTATTTGAAAATAATGGAACAATATAAAAAGAGGGGATAAATTTTTAGATTTTTCCATCTGATTTTCATATCTAAATATGAGGCCAAGCCTCTAAATTTATAGACAAAGGAAGGGTGATATGGAGAGGTGCAATCTAAAAGGTGCCTCTTATGGAGAGGTGCGATCCAAAAGGTGCCTCTTCCATTTTCCATTCACACCTTTTTAAAAAAAAAAAATACAACAAATATAAATATATATGCGAATAAGTTCACTAAAATTTCGAACAAAAATTAGATCTAAACCTACAATTTTAAAAGTATCATAAGTTCAGTGCTAACAACCTTAAAGGTCAGATTCATCAAGTTTAAATACTAGATCTGCGTTGATGCAGGTGATACCTATCTTAAACCATATGTGATACCAGATCCTGAAGTCAAGGTGAGCAAAAGGAGTGATGCAGATGAGTTCTTAATACTTGGGAGTGATGGTCTATGGGATGTCATTCCAAACGATGTTGCATGTGACGTTACAAGAAGATGTTTGAATGGTCAAATGAAGAGGTGCTCCCAACAAAGCAAATCCCATAGTAAGATAGACGAGAAAGATGAGCAGACAAGTGATGAAGTCAAGAAAGAAAACCTTGCCGCACGGGCAGCTTCCTTCCTTGCAGAATTAGCAATTGCTCGCGGTAGTGAAGATAACATCAGTGTAATTGTCATTAAATTGAACAGATCTGTATGTTCGACCAGTAAATAAGGATGAGCTCAAAACTCAATCTCTGCACAAAAGAGATGGAAACAGCGTCTATGGCACTTCATTTGAAGATGTCCAACATCTTGCAGCACGACAGAATAACACTTTGTATAATTCTTCTGATTGTCTGCTGCAACTGTAGCATTACTTGGCTGCTCTACGGCTTCCTTTTTCTTTGTAAGGTTTAATGGTTGTATAGGCTAGTATTGCAGTGGTTCTTAGTATTTGAATGATTTTAGACAAAAGACCGTACGTCTTTACATCTTTTTGAGTTGATTTTTCTTAAAAGGAAAGCAAACTAGTTTTTCAAAGGGATAATTTATAAGTACAATTGAGCTCCCTATTTTTCAGTTTTATAGCCCATATTTCAATTTACAACCAATTAGCCCAAAAATAATAGGCTAAGATTTAACATCCAACTCCAATAGGTTCTCAAAATTACCATTTAATTTTTAAAAAGGATTGCTCAAGCTTTTAAGTTATTTTTCAAATTAGTAATTGTGACTCAAATATTAGTTCACCAAACCAAATATATTTGGGTGGTAAAAATTAGATTTTTAACAAGCTTAAATATGTGGGTTTAAATTTTGAATTTGATTTTGTGAAAAATTTGGAGTGAGTGTTATTTAGACTTGTTAGAAATAGTATAAGGATGTTGTATATAAAATTTGGAGTCATTTAATGGAGATTTGGATTAGTTTTGAACAGGAATTGCAACTGAAAATCGTGGAAGAAGTTCGTCTACAGACGTTTGTATAAAGGTGTATAAAAGTGTATAATAGTGTATAATAGTGTATTTATACACTCATATACACTATTATTCAAGATTATACATAATTATACAAAAAACTGACTTCGTCTTCTTAGTCTTCTTCTTTGCGTTTTTTCTGAAATTTAACTCAAATCTTGCTCAAATCTACTCCAAATCACTTCAAATTTAAACTTTGAACTCATTTTGAGGTTTTCAATCAATTGAAACAACACCCAATCCAAACAACTAAGAATTACAAGAAATTTTATTTTCTAAAGCAAAGTTTTGAATGCCCTTTAATGGTGGACTTCTACTCTTTAAATTTTTTATATTATAATCAGGTGATATGAGGAGAGAAGCAGTAATGACAGATAACCCCTGAAGCATATGTAAAAAAAAGTGAGAAGAATAGAGTAAAAATAATAGTTGTGAGAACATAGATTTAACTCTATAGTTTTTAAAAACAATGGTTGTAAGAACACATTTGAATTTGCAAGAGCTAGTGTTTTCAAAATATGTACAATATAGGCTAAGTGAGGTAAAACTTAAAAACATGGGCTATTTTTTGTTATGATGTGAAGTCATGTGTATTATCTTGTAATTCTTTCTTTTTCAAATATTAAAATTAAACTAATGATTTGGTTTTTTATCGATTTTTTTGATTTTTGGGTTTTTATCGATTTTAAAAAATATATATACATACACTATTAAATATATATTCTGGCGATTATATTTTTAAAGTAACATATCAAATCAATTGTTTTTTGAGAAATCTATCATTTACCAAGATATATTGATGATAATTGAATCAAATAGTGATGAATAATTTAAGTACTCAATTAAAAATCGATTATTTTTAACATGAATCAAATTCTTGTACTTAACAAAAGAAAACTACTAGTCAAACTACAATATAAAGGCAAAGAATTAGATGATTATAATAGCAAAGAACTAGAACAAAAATATAAATGATTAATATGTACCATAAAATTTTAGAAACTTTATACAATATAGATTATTTTTAACATGAATCAAATTCTTGTACTTAACAAAAGAAAACTACTAGTCAAACTACAATATAAAGGCAAAGAATTAGATGATTATAATAGCAAAGAACTAGAACAAAAATATAAATGATTAATATGTACCATAAAATTTTAGAAACTTTATACAATATATGTATGTGTGTGTCTGTATAATAATAAATATAAATAGCTATTTTTATAGTGGGTTTTAAATAGCTACTTTTATAGTCAATTTGGTTCGGATTTTTTTCAGATATTTTTTTATTAAAATCAAAACTAACCAATTTTAATCAGTTTTAAAATTCAAATCAAGCCTAAAAAGTATCGATTTATTTGATTGGTTTAGTTTGATTTCGATTTGGTTCAATTTTTCTAATTTTTTTGAATACCTCTAGTTGGCAGAATGCAACAATACTGGAAGTGAACATGCTTTGTGTCCCAATATATATGATGTTTTTTGCTTTTTGAAATATAAACTTATTCATTTTGACCTATGGATATAAAAGTTCTAAATTTTTCGATATAAAATTCACTACATATAACCACGTAAAAAGTATCACTGCATCCGATTTACTTTAATTAATATTTATTCTTTCTTATTTTGTTCATTGGCATATACGCTACTTTGAAAGAAAAAAAAATTTATTCCTAAAGAAAAGATAAAGAATTAATTAAAGTGGAGTCGAGAAAGTATGAGTAGAAATAATTAATAGTTTAAAATATTTAACTATAAAAATATTATAGTTAAAGAGTAATTTGTTTGACTCTCAAAATCTGAATACTTTCAAATAAATTGGGATGGAGGGAGTAGTTTGATAATTTGAATATTTGTTTTATCCCTCTATTGGATGAGGGTGCCATGATACCCACTAGATTGGTAAAATTATTATATATTTATGTAAAAATATTCTTAAACTATGTTAAATATTTGATTATGCCACCCCCGGTCGCAAATTCAATAAAGGTACCATGGTAGAAAGACTTTTTTCAAAAGCTTTTCTCGGTAAAACTCAAGTTCAAATTTATGTTGAACCTTATCTTACTTTTCTTTTTGTTGTGCTTTTTATTTCCTTTGTTTGTCATTTTACTTTTTAGCTACCTCTTAATTTTTTATTTACCGTATATTATTTTTTTATATTTTTTCCCTCCTTTTTTTATTATTTTGTATGTGATCTTTAGCAACACTGAAAAAAACCTAAAATATTAAAATTTCATAGAACAAGCATTTATTTGAATCTTAAATCTTTTAGTTTTTTCTTTCAAAAAGAATTTGAATCTTGATCGGAATTTTGGATTGAGATCAAATTTGATTTTTATAATTGTTTTTATTATTATAACATAAATATTTTTTGCTATTCTAAGATTCTTATATACAATTTTAAATCTTTTACTTTTAAATTATGATGAATATTTCGCAAGCATTTGATTGCGGCCAATTCTTGTCTTAGAAAGGATAAGTGGTAGATGCAAATATAATCTGGTCTACAAGTCTGAAGTCGAATCCCACAGAGAAATAAGACTTACAGTTGTTCAATATTGCTACGAACCACAAGTCCAAATAATTTTCTAATTATAGATATTATAATATTTATTTCTAACTAATTAACTAACACTATTATAAAGCAGTACAATTATCAACTAATAATGATGTGAAACAAAACTAAGGAGGTCTAGAGTTATGATTTTCCCAAATATTGAAATCATTCTTGCTATGTTCCTAACAATTTGCCCATGTATTTTCTACTGATCGTGAGCATTTTAGGTGCCGTAATTCTCTCTCGATCAACTAGCTATAATAATTTACTAGACATATTATTTCGAACTATGCTAATTGGCTTTATCTAACCGCTCATTAAGACAACGTCAAGGCTTTATTATTTCTAAACCTACCTTTAAACCCGTTGTATTGATCTATCGCGTCACATATCTTAAGAGTAACGTTGTTCAACAACCACCTAAATATATATCCTTTCTCAAGCAACACATAATAAATAGGCACAGTCAATCGATGGTCCTTCAATCAACAACAATAAATACGTAGTTGAACAAGTAGAGAAATTCAACGGCTCAATTATATAAAAACATAACATGAATTTATCCTACAAAAGGTTCCATCAAAACCTTAGATAACAAATTAGCTATTCATAATAGTATGTAAAATATCAATACTAAAAGTCATAACCAATAATGAAAAAAATAGGAAGAGGAAGGAAAAACTCGTCGAAGAATTCCCCGCATTGCTCATACTGTGTCGCTGCCTCCTTAGGTCGAATATGTGTCAAAAGTGTGTCCAACCCCTTAAAATACCATTTTTGCATGTATATATACCAAGTAGGGTCGGGCCCAAATAATTATACCTTCTCCTATGCAAAAAAGGATAATTTTTTAGGTCTGGATGCTCGTGATCGCAGTAGCGGTTCGGTGCGGTATTTTCCCAGTGCACTGCCTCAGTCCGCATCCAGGTCTGTCATCTCGGTTTCGACCATGTTTTTTACCCTTTTTCATTTGGAAATTAGAAAAACGAAAAACATGAAAGTTGTATCCCTTTGAGTTAGCTTTTCAACCATATATTATTCCAAATAGAGTTTGGGGCAAAGAGTTATATCTATTTTACTAGATAGTGCATAATATACTTACTCGAGTCTTCGTTTGTTCTTAACTAACAAATTTGACCTTCGAACACGATTTTGATTTAATTCCTTGTGCTTTTACTCAGACTTCAAAGCTCCAAATTACTAGAATTTATTCCATAATATCTATATAGATTGAAACCACTCCTACAATTTATAAAACATACCATTAGTGTAAAACACTAGCGATTAAAGTTTAAACAAAATTAAAGTACAGTAAATTAGAGTATAATAAGTGACCAAATGTCATCATCTCAGTTCGCCCTCCGTGAACGGTCATGACGGTACCTAGTCTTAACGATTAGGTAAGCCTAACAATGCAGAAGATGAACAAAACTTGCGGAAGAAATAATTAATAACCAAAACTAATAGAATGAAACTGTTTGTAAAATGTCGCTCGGCATATACAATATAACTCCTCGAAACTAAAACTTTTTCCTAAAACCCAGATTCTCATGAAACCACAGGCCTATGAATATCTACAAGTGTCTATGTGACGAACCAAAGGGTCATCACCTATTTTCTCTCTCTTTTCATGCTTATGAGGCCTTGAAAACCTCATTTTTAGTTGCCTTGATTTGCGTGTACATTCCGGACAAGTAGCCGAAAAGCTTGTATGTGAAATTCTATGAAAAATGCTAAATTTTGGTATTAAAATTAGTAAAGTTGACTTTAGTCAATATTTTGGGTAAACGGACCCGGACCCATGATTTGACGGTCCCGTATGGTCCCTAGAAAAATATGGGACTCGGGCGTATGCCCGGAATCGAAATCCAAGCTCCCGAGCCCCAGAAACGAATTTTTGAAAGAAATTTTTTTTTGAAATTGCTAAGGAAATTTAAAATCAAAAGTTGATTAGAACGTGCTAGTATCGGGCCCGTATTTGGGTTCCGGTGCCCGGTACAGGTCTTATGTGTGTTATAGGAAATTTGAGATAGCGAATGAGATTGATCGAAAACATAGTCTGAATTGGATGTGTGAAGCATGCCGCCAGCTTTTCATCCTGAGCTTGGATCAAACTCTTGATGCAATGAATAGAATACGCTCTTTTCTTTGAAGGACGTTAACTAATAGTTCAGCGAGCCTCACTTCTTTTCTTTGGGTTTTTTTTTTATTTTATTAGACTATATGAGTATTCTTAAACGGGTGGAACGATATATTTCAGTGAAGTTTGGTTGTAATTGGACGTCGTTTTACGTGTTTCGGACTTAAAACTCTAAATTTGAAAGTTTATGAAGTTTGAAGAAAAACAAATGATTTTGAGGTTTGATTCCTTGTTCTCGATGTTATTTTGGCGATTTGATCTCACTGTTAAGTTGTAGGATGTTATTGAGCTATTGTACTTGTTTGGTTGGGAGCCAAGAGGGCTCGAGAGTGTTTCAGAGGTGTACCGAGGTGGTTTTGAACTTTAAAAAGTTAAAGAAAAATAAGCTCCAACTGTTGCAGAAAAACCTTCTACGCGTTCGCGTCACTACCCTCACGTTCGCGATGCCTTTGATTTTCTTCCTTCGTGATCACGTATCTTTCCATGTGTTCGCGTAAGCCAAGCTTGGGACCCCAGTAATTTTCTCTTCGCGTTCACATCCGAAGGTTCGCGGACGCGTAGCCTTGCAGCCTTCTTTATCGTATTCGCATGGCCCTTCACGGGTCGCATAGGCCTAAATCCTGGACCCTATCCTTTTTCTCTTCGCGTTTATGTCCTCCCCTATCGCGAACCCGATGTTCATTCATGTCAACACTTTGCGAACGCGTCTCTCTTCCCACGAACGTGAAGAGCAAATTTTGCCCAGTTAAATGTTAATTTTCAGAAATTGTAGCTACGGGATTCCTTCAAAAATACATGAACTCGTTTCTTCTACAATCATTTAGACATCCATTGAAGCCTCTTTTCTTCAAGACCATTTGGATTTGATTTAGTTGTCGCCGGATTCAAAAGGGAAAGCGGTCATTGTCGATTAATTTGGTCGTATTAGTTTAGGTAAGTGTTCTATTTAACCCTAGCTTGAGGGATTAGGAGTTGAGTCATAATTGCTACCTATTTTGTGTGGAGTACGATGTATGGGCATGGTGACGAGTATTCATGCGTCGGTGTCAAGCATGACTGTGAGTCTTAATTTGATAATTGTACATTCTCGCTTGATCCTATGAAAATCTTGACTGGATATTGGTATTATTGATGTTAAGAAGAAGTTGAATAGGATTGGTTATAACTGACTCTCCCTTGTCGGGATGTTTGACTTGTTGCTATTGTTTCTTTGCCGGTAAAAGTATTGGATTGATTGTTCCCTTGTCTGGAGGAGTATTAAATTGATTGTTCCCTTGCCGGGCTCGTATTGTGTATTGTGTTGAAAGTAAAGAGAGAGAGTGGTACGCCTACCACACATGATACATTAAAATGGGAGCGAGTGGTACGCCTACAACACATGATATATTAAAATGGGAGTGAGTGGTACGCCTACCAAAAATGAAATATTGAAATAGGAGCGAGTGGTATGCCTACCACATATGGTATATTTAAATTGGAGCAGGTTTTCAGTATCATGAGACCCGAGGTAGCCTTGCAGGCGTCTACGGGCTTAGCGTCTCTCTTTTATTCTCTCTTTTGGATTGTTTCCTCCTTGTATTTGAGACAAACAGATTTATGTTTCTTTCAGACTTTATATTTAGCACTTCTTAGATGTTCGTGAGTATGTGACTCCAGTTCTTGGGTAGAGATACATGTTGGGATTCCGTATTTTATTCAGCTATTTAAAATTTAGACTTTTGTTTATGATTTTAGTCCCGTTGCTTTTATTTTAATGCTGTTAATTATTAAAAAGGAACAAGTGTTTAATCGATCAGTAAGTAAATACGGCTTGCCTAGCTTTTACGAGTAAGCATAGTCATGACTCCTGAGGGTAGGAAATCCGAGTGGTGACAAGTTGGTATCAAAGCACTAGGTTACATAGGTCTCGCAACTCACGGACAAACTGGGTAAAGTCTAAGGGATTGGTAAGGAGACGTCTGTATTTATCCTCCAGAGGCTATAGAGTTCGAAAAAGTTTCACATTTGTTCTTTCTTGTCGTGCGGTTATGTTTCTCAATGCTAATTGAATTTCTACTCTATTCTCTCGCAGATGACAAGAACACGTGCTTCCTCATCTACTGATCAGTAGTCCAAGCCCCAGGTAGCTCCCGCTAGGGATAGAGGACGAGGTCGTGCTAGAGGCCGAGGTAGGGGCAGAGCTCAGCCTCGAACAGTAGCACCAGTGGCGGAGCCTTAGGTTGACACTGACGAGGAGGTTCCGACCCTAGCCGTTGTAATTCTGGTGGGCCCAGCTCAAGTCCTAGAGGGGTTTATTGCTACCCCAGTTCTTCAGGACACTTTGGTCTAGTTGGTGGGCCTCATAGAGAGTGTCACCCGAGCAGGATTACTTCATGTAGCACTAGCCACTTCTCCGGCTAAACGAGGAGCCCAGACTCCTACTACACGTACTTCGGAGCAGGTCGTTCCCAGGGTCAGATTTTGGTGGTTCAACAAGTTATGGCAGTTTAGTCGGGGGTAGTTTCTCAGACTGGCGATAGCGCGGCTATGTCTGCAAATGCTTTGTGGAGGCTGGAAAGGTTCACCAAGCTCTTCATTACTACATTCAGTGGTGCTTCTTCTAAGGACCCCCAGGATTTCTTATATAGCTGCCACGAGGTTCTTCGGAACATGGAAATTGTTAAGTCTAATGGAGTTGATTTTGCTGCATTTCGCCTATCTGGATCAGCCAAGACTTGGTGGAGGGATTTTTGTTTAGCTAGACCAGCAGGGTCTCCGTCTTTGACTTGGGATCAGTTTTCAGAGTTGTTCCTGGAGAAGTTTCTCCCTGTTACTCAAAGGGATGCTTATCGGAGGTAGTTTGAGCGCCTCCAGCAGGGTTTTATGATGGTCACTCAGTATGAGACCAGGTTTATCGATCAAGCTCGCCATGTTCTTTTCATACTCCCCACTGACAGGGAGAGGGTAAGGAGATTTATTGATAGTTTGATCCATCCTATTCGTCTCCAGATGGCTAGAGAGGCAGGGAGTGGTATTACTTTTCAGAAGGCAGCCAATGTGGCCCGGAGGATCGAGATGGTATTTCCATAGGGGGTGGTCATAGAGCAGATAAGAGACCCCGTCCGTATGGCCGATTCAGTGGTGCCTCATCTAGAGGAAGGGATTCTTATGATAGGGGTCAGCCTTCTAGGCCCTTCCAGTCAGCCCTCGAAGTTTCTCAGGGTGCCCCAAGTGATCGTGGTTTCTGTGGGCATCATTCTGGTGAGCAGCCATTCAGTACACCTTCAGCTCCCATCAGTGTGCTGCCGCTTCAAAGTGTCCAGGGCCATCCACCGAAGGCTTATTTCACTTGTGGTGACACGAGGCACATTGCTAGGTATTGACCTCGAGCTTCAAACAGTTCTCAGCAGCAGGGTTCCCGTCCTATGATTCAGGCACCAGATGTTCCACAAGCCTCCCAGCCAGCTAGAGGTGGGGGTAGAGGTACGAGAGGTGGATGCAGAGGTCATAGATGTAGAGCTCAGACCACCAGGGGCGAAGGTCAGCTAGTAATAGATCGACCTAGGGATATAGCTCAAGGTAGTGGGGGCCAGCCCCATTGTTATGATCTTCAGGCTAGGCTCGAGGTTGAGGCTTCAAATGCAGTCACTACAGGTACGGTTCTGGTTTGTGATCGAGATGCTTCAGTACTATTTGATCCAAAGTCTATATACTCATATGTTTCATCTTATTTCGTACCATGCTTGGACATGCCTAGTGATGCTTTGGGTATTCATGTGTATGTGTCTAGGATGGTAGGTGACTCTATCATGGTCGACCGAGTCCATCGTTCATGTATTGTTGTGATTGGGGGTCTTAAGACATGTGTAGACTTGTTTCTCTTAGATATGGTTGACTTTTATATCATTTTAGGTATAGACTGGTTATCACTCTATCACGCTATCTTGGACTGCCATGCCAAGACTGTGACCTTAGCGTTGCCTGATATGCCTCATTTACAGTGGAGGGGCACTCTAGGCTATTCTACCCGCAAGGTCATTTTGTACGCGAAGGCTCTATGTATGGCCGAGAAGGGGTGTCTGGCCTATTTGGCATATGTTCGTGATTCTAGTACTCAGGTTCCTACTATAGATTCTATGCCTATTGTTCAGGAGTTTCCAGATGTTTTTTCTTCAAACCTGTCGGGTATGCCACCCGATAGGGACATTGATTTATGTATTGATTTGGCTCCGGGCAATCAGCCCATTTCTATCCCGCCATATTGTATGGCTCCGTTGGAGCTAAAAATGTTAAAGGACCAGTTACAGGATTTGCTAGAGAAGGGTTTTATCAGACCTAGCGTTTCTCCTTGGGGCGCGCCAGTGTTATTTGTCAAGAAGAAGCACAGATCGATGAGGATGTGCATAGATTACTGACAGTTAAACAAGGTAACAATTAAGAATAAGTATCCACTACCGAGGATTGTGGATTTGCTCGACCAACTTCAGGGTGCCAGGTTATTTTCCAAGATTGACTTGAGATCTGGCTACCATCAGTTGAGGATTAGGGCATCCGATGTCCCTAAGACAGCTTTTCGTACTCGGTATGGGCATTATGAGTTCTTGGTCATGTCATTTGGGTTGACCAATGCCCCAGCAGCATTGATGAACCGAATGTTCAGGCCATATTTGGACATGTTCGTGATAGTCTTTATTGATGATATTTTGGTGTACTCCCGCAGCCAGGAGGAGAACGAGCAGTACCTTATAGTGGTCCTTCAGACTCTAAGGGATAGTCAGTTATATGCCAAGTTCTCCAAGTATGAGTTCTAGCTGAGTTCAGTAGCATTTCTGGGTTATGTTGTATGAGTAGAGGGTATTCAGGTAGACCCGAAGAAGATTGAGGTAGTCAAGAGATAGCCTAGACCAGTATCAGCTACAGTGATTCGGAGTTTCCTAGGATTGGTAGGCTACTACCATCATTTTTTGGAGCGGTTTTCATCCATTGCAGTCTCGATGACCAGATTGACCTAGAAGGGTGCCCAGTTCAGATGGTCGGTTAAGTGTGAGGCAAGCTTTTAAAAGTTCAAGACAACTCTGACTACGGCACCGGTGTTGGTTTTGCCTACAAGATCGGGGCCTTATACAGTCTATTATGATACTTCCCATATTGGGCTCGGTGCAGTGTTGATGCAGGGTTTTAAGGTTATTTACTATGCTTCGAGGCAGTTGAAGATTCATGAGAAGAATTATCTAGTTCATGATTTAGAGTTGGCAGTTATTGTTCACGCCTTAAAGATTTGGAGGCACTATTTGTATGGCATGGCATGTGAGCTGTTTACCGACCACAAGTGTCTTCAGTACTTGTTCAAGCAAAAGGATTTGAATTAGAGGCAGAGGAGGTGGTTGGAGTTTTTGAAATATTATTATGTCACTATTTTATACCATCCGAGGAAGGCCAATGTGGTGACCGATGCTTTGAGTAGTAAGTCAGCTTGTATAGGCAGTCTTGCTTATATTCTAGTCAGTCAGAGGCCACTTGCTTTGGATGTTCGGGCCCTAGACAATCAGTTCGTGAGACTTGATGTTTCTGATCCTAATCGTGTGTTGGCTTGCATGGTCGCTCGTTCTTCATTATTGGAGCGTATCCGGGATTGGCAGTTTGATGATCCCCATTTCTGTGTCCTCGGGGACACGGTGCAGCATGGAGGTGCCTAACAGGTTACATTAGATGCGGATGGAGTTTTGATATTGCAGGGGCGAGTTTGTGTGCCCAATGTGGATGGACTTTGAGAGTTGATTTTAGAGGAGGCCCATAGTTCCGGGTTCTCTATTCATCCAGGAACTGCGAAGATGTATTGGGACTTACAAAAACATTATTGGTGGCATAGGATGAAGAAGGATATTGTTGCATATGTGGCTCGGTGTTTGAAATGTCAGCAGGTTAAGTACGAGCATCATAGGCCTGGTGGTTTATTTCAGAGAATTGAGCTTCTGAGTGGAAGTGGGAGAGGATCACTATAGACTTCATTACCGGGTTTTTGTTGACTCGGAAGAAGTTCGATGCAATATGGGATATTGTTGATAGGCTGACCAAGTTAGCATATTTCATTCCTCTGGCAGTCTGCTATTCATCCAAGAGATTAGCTGAGATTTATATCATCTATCATTTCGAACCAGAGTACACAGTTTACCTCGTGCTTTTGGGATGCAATTAAGTGAAAGTTGGACACACGGGTTGAGTTGAGCATATCATTTCATCCTCTGACGGATGGTCAGTCCGAGCAGACTATTCGGATTATGAAGGATATGCTCCGGGCGTGTGTTATTGACTTTGGAGTTTCGTAGGATCAGTTCTTGCCTTTAGCGGAGTTTGCCTACAACAACAACTACCAGTCGAGCATCCATATGTCTCCTTATGAGGATTTATATGGTAGGCAGTGTCGGTCTCCGATTGGGTGGTTTAAGCCGGGAGAGGCTCGGTTGATAGGTATGGATTTGGTTCAGGAGGCCTTGGACAAACTCAAGATCATTCAGGACAGGCTTCGTTCGGCTCAGTTGCGGCAAAAGAGTTATGATGATCGTAAGGTTCGGGATGTAGTTTTTAATCATTGGTGAGTGCGTCTTGCTCCGAGTGTCGCCTATGAAGGGCGTGATGATATTTGGTAAGAATGGAAAGCTTAGCCCTAGGTTCATTAGGCCATTTGAGATCCTTGATCGAGTGAGAGATATGGCTTACAAACTTGCATTGCTGCCTAGCTTATCAGCCATGCACCCAGTTTTTCATGTATCTATGCCTCGGAGGTATCACGACGATCCAACCCACGTGTTAGATTTCAGCACTGTATAGTTGGACAAGGATTTATCTTATGAGGAGGAGCCAGTAGCTATTCTAGACCAGCAGGTTTGTCAGTTGAGATCCAAGAGTTTTCCCTCTGTTCGTGTTGAGCGGAGAGGTCAGATCCTTGAGACATCGACCTAGGAGTCTGAGTCTGATATGTGGAGCCATTATCCTCATCTATTTCCCGACTCAGGCACTTCTTTCTTTCATCCGTTCGAGGATGAACGGTTATTTTAAAGGTGGATAATATGACGACCCAAAGGGTCATTACCTATTTTCTCTCTCTTTCCATGCTTCCAAGGCATCAAAAACATCATTTTTAGCTGTCTCGATTTGCGTGCAGAGTCTCGACGAATAGCCGGAAAGCTTGTGTATGAAATTCTATGAAAAAAGCTAAATTTTGGTATTAAAATGAGTAAAGTTGACTTTGGTCAATATTTTGGGTAAACGGACCCGGACTCGTGATTTGATGATCCAGAGGGTCCGTAGTAATAAGACTTCAATACTACAAATGTTCAAAACTGTGGAAAATGAAAAAGGGATAGGGGAAGAGTCAGGTCCTACGAACGTCGGGTAACTACCTCGACAACTCCAATAAAACTCTAAAACAACAACTAGCTTAGCTAAGATCCCAAAATACCTGAATCTGCACACATGGTGGAGGGAGTAAAGTGAGTACTTTCAACTCAGTTGTAATAAGAGTAAATAACGCTGAGATGAATGAAATCACGTAAGAGCACTTCATCATGCTATAAAGGACAGTAAAACTCTTTTGAGAAAACACTAAATCCGTGAAAATCCTTTATAAAATATCTGACTCAGTTTAAAACCTCTTTGAAAACATCTCTTTCTTTCCTTACTAACAGTTAAGCACATGAATACGATATCAAATAGTGCAAGTTCGCACACAAATCAGCCCCTTCGGGCACAACACTCCTATAGTAATTTACACCAAGGTATCTGGTCAACAAGGCAAGTAATACATGTATGTCAATAATATATGAGTGTTAAATGTCATGCCATATAGTACAAATAGAAACCAATGCATGAATGCAATGCAATGCACATGACGTTGCAGCGTGCAACCCAATCCATTAGGGCGCTCGGCGCTCACTGTTGGGGTTGAAACTCTGGAGGGGCTCCTACAGCTCAAGCGCAATATCAATATCACTTCTGCTGCGGCGTGCAGCCCGATCCATGCATAGTCACGAATGCACATAAGCCCATTGGGCAATAGTAACATAGCAGCTCTTAGCTAAAAATGTCCTTAAAATATTATTTTTAAGTTTTCAAATCTTAGAAAGATGGTTGAGTTTGCAAAATAATATTTTAAACCTTGGATTGAGATAAAATTGTGCACAGTAATGCAAAAATAGTGATGTTTATCCCCGAAAGATTTAAATATTCAGCACGAAGCCCAAAACATGACAATCAGCCTAAATCATGATAGCATCAAGTAGTTTTCAGTCAATCACACAGTAAAATCAACAACCGGGACGGACCAAGTCACAATCCCCAACGGTGCTCTACCCCATGCTCATACATGGCGTGCAAGTCACCATAATATAGAACTATGAAGTGCAAGTCCGGGATTTCAAACCCTCGGGACATCATTTACAAGTATTACCCACCTCGAACGAGCGAAAACTCTATCCCGCGACGCCTTTACTTTTCAAACCGGCCTCCACGCGCATCAAATCTTACCAAAATCATAAGGAATACATTATAATATACTAATGGGATAACACCCAATTGAAATCAATCGAAATATGACAAAAATATCGAAACTAGCAAAACCCGAGCCACAGGCCCACGTCTCAAAAAATTTAGAAATTTATATTTCTAGAATCCTCGTCTTGCTATGAGTCCGTACAGACCAAGAACTCCCAAATCGGATCACGAATGGCCCCTCAAATCCCAAATTTAGAATTATTACTTCAAACCCTAATTTTCTTACAATATAATTTGACTATAATTTCATGAATTTCAAGGATGATTCTTCAATAAAATTATGTATTTAACATAGAAAACTTACCTCAATCGATTCCAGTCGAAACCCCATTAATTCTCGTCCAAAAGCTCTCAAGTTTGCTTAGAAATAGTGAAAAATGGGTTTGGTTCGCAGATGAAATGCTTATAAACTTTCTGTCCAACCCTTGAAAATCCTTCATCGCGTCCGTGTCTACTGCCTCGCAAATGCAAAGCACCGCCTTTAATTTTCCAATATTAACCCTATGCGATCGCATCTAACACCCCGCGAACACAAAGCTTCCTCAATTCTTTGTATGCATTCGCGTCCCATACCTCGCGAACGCAATGCACACCCAGCTACTCCTCCGCGAACACGAAACCATACATCACGAACGCGTAGAGTAATCCACCTGCCTCCCCAGATCCTTCTTCATGAACACGAACTTACTCCCGCGAACGTGATGACCAATCACTCCATGCCAACACAAACGCGGCCAAGCCCACGCGAACGCGAAGGCTTAATTTTTTCTGCACTGCTGCTGTAATTTTCTACAGAATTTCATAAGTCCAAACTTCCCGAAAAATCATCCGAAATCACCCCGAGGCCCTCGGGACCACAACCAAAAATATCAACCTACTCCAAAATATCATACAAACTTGTTTCAATCATCAAAACACGTCAATCAACTCTAAAACCATTAAAACCCATCGGATTCAAGCCTAGTTTTCATCAAAACTTCTGAAACTCACATTCGATCAAAAACCCAATCAAACGATGTCCGAATGACCTGGAAATTTACAGACATATTCAGAGTCACCCAACAAATCTACTGCAACTCTCGGAATTCCATTCCGACCCTCGGATCAAAATCTCACCTATCAACCGAAATCCACCAAAATTTCAATTTTACCAATTCAAGTCTATTTCTACACCGGACCTCCAAATTTGATTCCGATGGCACTCCTAAGTCAATAATCATCCCCCAAAGCCATCTGAATTACCGGAACTCATACCCGAGCCGTCTAACCACATATTCAACTTTCGGTTGACTTTTCTAAAACAAGATCTCTTCTAAGAGGCTAAGTGCCTCATTTCCAACTAAAACCAACTCAATTACACTCAATCAACTCAAATATCGATATTGAAATGTGAAGCAACACAATAAAGGAGAAGCAAGACGGTAACTCACGTGACGACAGATCGGATCGTCACATCAAAGAATTTATTTCAGGCGACACTTTGTGACTTCGGTGCTCATTAATTTTGTCTTCAATCGATATGAGAACTTCTAGATTCCTGCGTCTACCTTCATTTCCCAACTGCATTAAATAAGACAATACTGAAAAAGAATGATTAATACATTCAAATACATTTCACGGTTATAGTTTTGATTTGTTTTATCTATAACTAATGAGACGCTTAATACCATGGAATGTGACTTTACAAATTAAAGTGCCAAAAGAGCAAACAAATCGAAACGAATATACCAAAGAACATCAAGACATACTGAGACGGCTCAAAACAGTCAAACATTGCCTATATACACAGTAACACAGAGATTAATCAAAAAGAAAAATATATATGGCCACAGTAAGAATGGCACAAATGTCCAAAATGGCGTATTATGCATGGTAACTTCGCACTTTTGAAGGCATAATAGATATTTGTACATTTTCGTTTTCTATACCCTTTAGTAATAAAAATTTTTATTTAATTTTTTTCAAACAATTCTCTCTCACTAGTATATTTGTCTTACCTTCCCTAGATGCATGCTACGTCATTTTCCATAAAGCACATATACATATACTATACTAATCAAACGAAATATATTAAAATATACATATGCTATATCAATTAAATAAAATACTAAAATATATACATAATATATTAGAGGAAATAGATATAAAAATTAAACTACCGGTATTTATCTTGCATTGGTCACTTTCTAATCCTAAACACTTAATATATAGTGCTTCACCTAAGAAGCTTTTTCAGCCCCCATTTTTCTATCTTTGTTTTCTCCTTCTTCATCTCTTATCTTTCTTAGGGTTAGATTATGGTACGTGGGACGTGAAGAGGAATAAAGTTTGAAAGTCTATGTTGTATTTCGTGGTAAGAGGCCTGGAATATACAACTCTTGGCATCAGTGCGCTCCTATGGTTACTGGTGTCAATGGTATCATCTTCAAGGCCTTTGAATCGCATGATGAAGCTATAGCATCGTTCAATGAGTTTAGAAACATATTTCAAACTGATAATATATCGGTATTGAAGGTATATGTGGTATTTCGTGGTAAAAGGCCTGAATTATACTCCCTCCGTTTCAATTTATGTGAACCTATTTCCTTTTTAGTCCGTGCCAAAAAGAAGTACCCATTTCCTTATTTGGAAACAATTTACCTTTATGCAATGATTTATATCCACACAAAATAAAGGTGCCTCATTTTACACCACAAGATCAAAAGCCTTCTCTCTTTTCTTAAACTCCGTGCCCAGTCAAATGGGTTCACATAAATTGAAACGGAGGGAGTATAACACTTGGTGCAGTGAGTGTGCTCCTATGATTATAGGTTTTAAAGAAAGCATCTTCAAATCTTACAAATCTTAAAATGAAGCCATAGTAGCATTCAATGAATTCCAAGAAGAAAATGTTGACAGTGAAGAACCATCTTCAAGTTCGTTTGTAGATAAAAATGGTGTAGGGGTTGAAGGTGACAATGGGAGCAAGTGTTATATCATATGTGTTGTTAGATGGAATGTTTGTATGGACGAAGATATCAGAAAATTATTCAATTTGATTATTAGTAAGAGTATTGTTCCCTTATGAACTGAATGTTTGTCTATATTGCTGGATCTTAATTGAAAAGGCTAGTTCTAAGTGCCAAAGTATTATCATCTAGTAACTAGATGTTTAGTACTTATAACCGTTAAACTCATTTTGCACATGTTTTAATCCTTACTGCATTGTTTCATAATATTCATCAAATTTTGGATACTGTCTGAAACGTTAGATGAATTTTTTACATTTGTTTGATTTTGAAAAATTGGAGTAATCCCAGGTATTGGACACTGTTTGTTTCATCGTAAAATAACTACTTTTGACAAGAACTTGGGAAGTTTTCAACATATGTCTTGTTTATATTCATAAGTTTCTTGACAATATAATTTGCTATTGTCCAAGATTGGTGTAAAAGAAAAAAATATTCAAACGATCCTTGGTTAGTGTAAAAACCTACTGTCCAAGGTTGATTCAAATGATCCCCAATTCCTACTATCCAAGGTTGATGTAAAAATCTTTTTCCCTTAAAAGATTCAACTATCTTCAAGTTCAATATGCTAAAATAATTTGGCAAAAAATTGACCACCTTTAAGGGACTTAATTAATCTTTACAAATGTTACTCTTAGTACTTTCATTGCGTTAGGCATCAAACGAACAGTTTCAATATTAAAGACAAGAGGACTGTTTTATTAACTTGAATCAAACGATCATAGAATAAAAAAGATTTAACAATAATAGTTTCATTAATATGAACCTTCATAACATCACCAAGATATAATAAGACAATAAAAACATCACCATAAGGGATAGACATCTTCATACACTAAAAAACATCGCCATAACAAAAAAGATAAGTTGAAATAAAACTTCATAATGCATGGACTACTCAATATTCTAGGTCACGGAAAGAGATTTGGAGGTCTTGGAGGGGGGATTTAGTATCACTATTGATAATAATAATAGAATTGCTCTTAACTCTATTCTGGAAGGATAGTGTGAGTATATCGTCAAGCATAGTATAAATTGAAGATAGAGGATGTTCCTTCAACATCACACTTTTTAGGTAATCAATACTTGAGTCACGAACCACCCTCTCCAACACTTCATTAACCTCACACATCATCTTAGTAAAGTCACGCTTAAGACCTTGGTACAAAATATTATGACTAACAGATGAACCATGGAGTGGCTATTCAATAGCTTTCTTGGTCGGAGTCCTATCCATCGTTATGCTTAGATGTAGTAGTAGTTTCATCTTATTTTTTATGTAGGGTTAGCATATTTTACGAAAGATATATATATAGAGAGTTATAATAGCTATTCCACTTCAACAACAACAACAACTACCCAGTATGTTCCCACAAAGTGGGGTCTGGGGAGGGTAATACGTACACAGGCCTTACCCCTACCCGAAAGGGTAGAGAGGCTGTTTCCGGCCGACCTCGGCTCAAAAAAAGAGAGAGAAAATCAACAAATAAAACAAAACAAAACAATGTTAGTAAATCCGGGATAAATCAAATAAATAATTATCTAAACATAAAACCAAAAGTAGAATGACATGCAATAATACCAATCGGTTACTACCATAAGAGGCACAACACAATACATTAATTAACTATAGAGATCGCTACCAAACCCCACTCAGCCCCTAACCGAAGTACTAAGAATTCTAGAAGGCCCTACCCTACAACCCTAATACTAGACCTCCAAACTTTCCTATCAAGGGTCATGTCCTCGGAAATCCCCATTCTAGCCATATCCTGCCTAATCACCTCACCCCAATACCTCTTAGGCCTCCCTCTCCCTCGACTCGCGCCAACCACCGCCAGTCGCTCACAACTCCTCACCGGTGCATCAGGGCTTCTCCTCCGCACATGCCCAAACCACCTGAGTCTCGCTTCTCGCATCTTCTCATCCACTGGGGCCACCCCCACCTTCTCCCGAATAACTTCATTCTTAATCTTATCTAATCCGGTGAGCCCGCACATCCACCTGAGCATCCTCATCTCCGCAACTCTCATTCTCTGGACATGAGAGTTCTTCACAGGCCAGCACTCTACCCCATACAACATGGCAGGTCTAACCACCGCTCTATAAAACTTCCCCTTGAGTTTCTGTGGAACTTTCTTGTCACACAAGACTCCCGATGCGAGCCTCCACTTCAACCACCCCGCTCCTATACGGTGAGTGACATCCCCGTCAATCTCTCCGTCCCCTTGAATCACTGATCCAAGATATCTGAAACTGTCCCTCTTGGCTATGACCTGAGATCCCAGCTTCACGTCCCCGCCTACTTCGCTCGACTCGGCGCTAAACTTGCACTCTAGATATTCTGTCTTAGACCTGCTTAGTTTAAAACCCTTAGACTCGAGGGTCTGTCTCCAGACCTCCAACCTCGCATTAACACCAGCCCTCGTCTCGTCTATCAAGACTATGTCGTCAGCAAAGAGCATACACCATGGCACATCCCCTCGAATATGGCGAGTTAGAGCATCCATTACCAAGGCAAATAAGAGAGGGCTTAGCGCAGATCCTTGATGTAGCCCCATAACCACCGGAAAATGGTCCGAGTCGCCACCCACCGTCCTAACCCTAGTCTTGGCTCCATCATACATGTCTTTGATCACTCCGATGTAGGCTTCTGGCACGCTCTTCGCCTCCAAGCATCTCCACAGAACCTCTCTAGGGACCTTATCGTACGCCTTCTCCAAGTCGATAAACACCATATGCAGGTCCTTCCTCTTATCCCTGAACGGTTCCACCATCCTCCTCACAAGGTGGATAGCTTCTGTAGTAGAGCGACCCGGCATGAAACCAAACTGGTTCACGGATATAGATGACATCTCCCTCACCCTCGCCTCGATCACCCTCTCCCAGACCTTCATGGTGTGACTTATTAATTTGATACCCCTATAGTTGTTGCAACACTGGATATCCCCTTTGTTTTTGTACAAGGGAACCACTGTACTCCATCTCCACTCCTCCGGCATCCTCTTGGTCCTAAAGATCACATTGAACAACCTGGACAACCACTCCACTCCCGACCTACCCATGCATTTCCAAAACTCCACCGGAATTTCGTCTGGCCCAGTCGCTCGACCCCTACTCATCCTACGCAACGCCCTCGAGACCTCCTCCTCCTTAATGCGCCTGCAGTGCCCGAGGTCTCTAGGACACTCTGAATGCCCCAGCTCCCCTAGCTCTAAGACTCGATCCCCCTCTTCGTTAAGCAGGTCTCGAAAGTATTCCCGCCATCTCCGCTTGACTTGCGACTCCCCCGTCAGAACCCTACCATCCTCGTCCTTGATGCACCTAACTTGGTCTAGATCCCGCGCCTTCCTCTCCCTCACCTTAGCCAACCGAAATAACTTTCTGTCCCCGCCTTTCTCCCCCAATTCCTCGTACATGCGCCCAAACGCTGCATTTTTAGCTTCCGTGACCGCTAGTTTCGCTTCCTTCCTCACCACCTTGTAATTCTCCTTGTTCGCTCTCCTTTCTTCTTCGCTTGAGCTCCCTGACAACTTAGCGAACGCCGCCTTCTTCGCCTCCACTTTTCCTTGGACTACCTCATTCCACCACCAGTCACCTTGGTGCCTGCCTGAATAGCCCTTGGCTACCCCAAGCACATCTCGCGCAGCCTCCCTAACCAGGTTCGCCGTCACTGACCACATTGCGTCCGCTTCCCCAGAGCTACTCCAAGCTCCCCCATCAACTAGCTTCCTCTCCAGCTCCCGGGCTTTCTCCTTAGTCAAAGTTCCCCATCTAATCCGCGGTCGGCCCCGAGAACCCCTCCTCTTCCTCTTCACCCGGAGACCTACATCCATCACTAGGAGTCTATGAAGAGTTGAAAGGGACTCTCCCGGAATAACCTTGCAATCCTTGCACAACCCTCTATCGCTCCTTCTGAGGAGGAGGTAATCAATCCGAGTCCTCGCCGTGGAACTTTTGAAAGTAACCAAATGCTCCTCCCTCTTCTGAAATGACGAGTTCGCGATCAAAAGCTCCGAAGCCCTAGCGAAATCAAGTAGCGAAGTGCCCCCTCCGTTCCTAACCCCAAAGCCAAAGCCGCCATGCACCTCACCGTAACCACCAGCCTCCGCCCCAATATGACCATTAAAGTCCCCTCCAATAACTAACTTCTCAGATTGGGGAATACTACTCACCAACTCATCCAAGCCCTCCCAAAAACGCCTTTTAACCTCCTCAGCTAGGCCTGCATGCGGCGCGTAAGCGCTAATGACATTGAGAACACTACCGCCAATAACCGGTTTAATAGACATTAACCTATCATCCACTCGCCTAACCTCAACCACGGACTCCCTAAGATTCCTATCTACCAAGATACCTACTCCATTCTTACCCCTCTCAACCCCAGAGTACCACAACTTAAACTCATCTGCATCCCTCGCCTTCGTCCCTTTCCACCTAATTTCCTGCACACATGCTATGTTGACCCTCCTCTTCTGGAGAATCTTTGCCAACTCAATGGACTTACCCGTTAGTGTGCCTACGTTCCACGACCCGATCCTCAATCTCCGAGCGTCCTTTAACCTCTCCCCACCCAAACCTCCCGCCCTACCCACAGGACCACTCCATGCCCCCTGCTCACCTCCTCCCCCACCCCCCGAGGACATGACCTTACAGTACCATCCTCCGCCGCGGCCACTATCCCTCCAACAGACTACGGTAAAAGAGACGAACTTTAATAGAATTACGCAAAAGGATGCTTGCTAGATAACGATAGAGTAAACCACACACAAGATGCTAGTTAAAATACGTAAAACGACGTACAGAATAAACAAGAGATCGGGAGGTACCAACTCCCGTTGGAAAAACTTGAAAGTAAGCTTTGATGCGCCCGGGTCAACTGCCGCCAAACCTACTCGTTTTGGCCGATGTAGCTTTGCTCCTCGCTTCCAAATGCCAAAAGCTCGCCTCGTCCGCCGCCTCTAGTACCTGCAAATCACACACAAAAAAGGGGAAAGGGGTGGGGGGTGGGGGGGACAAGAGAGAGAGTCGGAAGAGAGAGAGAAGTGGGTGGACTTACGGGGGAAGTAGCTGGAGAGAGAGAAGTCAATGCACAAATAAATTCTTTCAAACACAAACAAACAAGAAGAAGCAGAGAATTGCTCGGTATGTCTTAGTGATAAAATTTTAAAAATAACCTGAATATTAATGTCTTTACAGAATGCGAGTATAACGAATCACCAACTAATTTAACTAGTTTGACAATGAGATGTATTCTGCAGGTAAAGTTTTAACCTAACAGGACCTAATTAACACAATTATTAATTATCTTGAGATCGAGACGTAGTAGATTAAGTGACTAAAGTACCTGAAGAAAGGGAGGAAGCGAGGGATCGAGAGAAGGATCTCCAATTACGACCGGAACCTAAGAGGCCGTGAAGTATAAAAGCTGTGAAATTGTAAGGTTTTTCCGGCGATGATCGGACTTCTTCGAAAGCTACAGTGGCGATTAGTCAGTAGAAGACCGTTAAAAAGATCTTCAAGACGGTGGGCGGCTAGAGAGAGAGACCCTATGCAACAATTACACTTCTCAGTAGCCATATCATCTCCTCCATACGGACATTACACATTTCATTTGTCACTTCCACTCCTACATGTATCTATTACACTTCTCAGTAGCCCCTCTCACTCTTTCATGCAATCATTACACTTCCCAATAGTCAATTTCCCTCCTCTATGCACCATTACACTTCTTCGTGCAACCATTATTCTACTCCATAACTACAATTAATTACAGAAGCTTGTCTTTATCCATCCGCCTATACAGATTTTGGATTTTTTAATTTTTTTGTAAACTTATGCCATATAGTGGCAGTGCACTTCGTATATTTTATCTCATAGTCTTAACCTTAGAAGACTTGAGTAATCCATGTAAATATTATTTGATCTTTGTATAGGTTTAGGTTTAGGTTCTCTTTTGGTTTAGGTTTATGTTTAGCTTTAGATTTTGGTGGTTGAATTCTAAATAATAACGGATCCAAAATTTTGTATTGGTAAATACAATTTTTGATTTTCCATATTGATTTTTTCACTTCTCTATGAGCAAATTAATGTCAATTTTAAAAATTAAAAAAAATCTTCTTAGTCTTATTATTGGTTGTAAAATGATGGAAAAGAAGAGGGGGACTTCTGCACAAAATATATATTAAATTATTTTCTAATTTTAATTGGCTATTTTTTAAAACCAGTAGTCTTCTTAAAATAAATAAATATAACAATAATAAATATAAAGAAAAAAACACAAGCAATATTGGAAGGAACAATCATATTAATCCATTACTTTGATCCATTTGAAGTCAACATATAACTAAAGAGAAGCATATATCAAGCTAAGCATTAGGTTATCATGGCACTTCAACAGAGAAGATCACAACCCCTGATATAGCCTGAACTAGTTCAAAGAGAAGAACACTTTCTTTCTTCAGATTATTATCGACAATAAATTTTTTCACACATTAATGAGTCTTCTCCGAACACTACTTGTGAGAGTCACATCTCACTCCTTTCCATTACATAGAAGCACTATTTTAACCAAAATAGGAGGGAGCTAGCCACAGATACTCTTTCGAAGAAACTCCAAGAACATAGTGTAAAGATATGGTTCAGGTTCATTGCTAGTTGGGATAATCAATAGTTATCAAATTATGAAAATATAAAATAAAAGATTATTAGATAAACACACTTAATGTATGATCTGTGCACACCCATCCAAACCATGTATAGAATTCATCTTCAATCCAACCGTAAGTATTCATGTTTAGAGTATCTATTTTGTTTGGAGATTTGAAAATGTTGTTTTTGCGTTTAAGAGATATAAACAGTCAAAACTTTCAATTTCCCTCCAATCACATTTTTACTTTTCCCCTTGTTTCCCTCCGAATTGTATTTGATATTTTAGTCAAAATATATCATCTTGTATTCCCTCCTAATAAAGAAGCTAGAATATATTTTAGTTCTAAAATTTAATCATGATTTTCCTTTTATTATAATTAAGATTTACTAATAAAAATATATAAAATTATATATTTACTGTTATAGAATAAGGTTATACATATGACCTTAATGTGAAATTAAATAATCGGCTATATATAAGCGGTCAATATTTCTATGAAACTCAACGATCTAATTAGTGTATATGTTATATGACTACAACTTTATTAGTCAATGGACTTATATGGTTGCTATATGACGATATGTATGATCTTAATGAATGAAATTATATAAATTGCTATTATATAAACTGTTGATATTATTATGAATCACAACGATATAATTAGCATCGGTTATATGACTACAACCATATTAGTATGGTTGTTATAAGTCATTACATATGACCTTAATATAAACAGTTATTATATAAACGGTTGATATTACTATAAGTTACAACGATACAATTAGCACAGGTTATATAACTACAATCATATTATCTATATTACACAACGATATAATTAATCAAATTTGTTATACTTTACCTCAATTCCGTCCGCTAGCCCAGGAGTTCCACCACCTCTACCATAGCCTCTACCACGGCCTCTACCACCACTTCTATCACCACCTCTACTACGACTTCTACCACCACCTCTATCCATCATATTACCTCTAACTCACTTCACCGCCCATTTGTGAACTTCTAAAGTATGAATCAATATGTCCTCTATATCTATTCAACCTTGGACGTTTACGAGAAGCTATGTATTTAGGATCTCTTATATTCCACCCTCACCTCATCCTCACCCTCATCCACACCATCATGTGTATCTTCCAATTTCTAATTTGGAACTATCATATCATCATCCCAATTCAAAAAGTCATGCTCTAATATGTTAAAATCATACTTAGTATATTGTCTCATCACTTCAGTGTCCAATGCAATATCACAAACACATTCACAATGCTTTAACAGTTCCCTGTAGAGAAGTCATACGTAGGAAACATCCTAGAATGAAACGTTTTAAGTGCAGACGAATAATATCTTTTCTCTATCTTCTTAATATATACTTCTCATTAACGTTTTAAATCCTCTTATGAGACAACACCTTAAGTATATGGCAGCATAGAATACCTCTTGTTTCAAACCAATTGCAGCTGCAACTTAGATATTCTCTAGTAGGCGTATATTCAACCATGAATACAAATGGATCTCTGGTGCTAAAACTCCTAAGCGAATAATCTGATATAACGTATTTCTCCACTCCAAGCTTGCTTGATGATCTTCAGGTGTGCTGATTTCACAATGGTATGGTTTCCTTAACTATAATAAACAATAATATACCCAGTAAAATCCCAGTAGTGGGGTCTGGGGAGAGTAGAGTGTACGCAGATCTTACCCCTACCTCGAAAAATGGCACAGAGACTATTTTCTCCCATGCGAATTCAGACAAACATTTTAGTACAAAGCACCTTGGCCTATATTCAGCTTCCAATTCTCTCTCGAACTTAGCTCTTATGGCTAACTCATATCGCTGAACAAATAACTTCAAAGTGCTTTGGCGGGTAATGATTTCGTTAAAGAAAGCATGCATTCCTTCACTTTTTTGTGTAGACAACATTCCAGCCCAAAAGTGATCATTTAGGTATACAGGAACTCATTTTTCCTTCTCCAAATAAAGCTTATAAAACCAATCCCTTCCATCTAAGTTATATTTTGCAATATAATCAATACATCTTCTCTCAAACTCAGCAACGTTAATGCTATTAAGGACTAAAGCCTTAAAATGCTACCTTTGCAATCTTACTTTGTGAATATGTGCCATATACAATATTTATGTACCATATTTGGCATCAAATCATTGATGGCATCCTTAATACTATCACATTGGTCAGTCATGATAGCTAATGGATGAACATTACTTAGAGCCCCCAGCCATATAGAGAGCATCATTTTGTAACCTATTATATCCTCACTAGACATAAGAGCATATTCCAAAAGTATGGATAACCTATATTGATTGACACCAACAAATAAAGCAAATGGCATATTGTATCGATTCACAAGGTATGTGATATCAAGACATATTACATCATGGAACTCCTCATATGCAACCTTAGAATGTGAATGAACCCATACGACATTACGAAGTCGACCAAAACTATCCACATCTATGAAGTAGTAAAATTTTCTATCTTTTTGCTGCATGTCACTAAAGAACTTGAGTAATGAGTGTGCATCCCCTTCTTGCAACTGAAGCTTTATACTCTTCAAAATATAATTTCTATTGTCCTTTGGTGTACAACCCAGATTTTAGGAGCCACCAACAAGTAATTTAGTGACTCTTATATTTTTTGAGGGTCTTAAGCCAACAATATCTTTGGTTACAAGAGTTCTCTTAAGAGACTACTAAGCGATATGTGTCCAGCAATCAATCACGATAGTGATGGTTCCAATTGATGATTATTTTTTTTAACCACCTTTGAAACACGCCATGAACCATTCTCTTCTAAAACTCCATTTATTCTAGCATGACAGTTCCTCCTCTTGGTAATTCCTTGGTTTTCTAGACCTATCACAGCCATATTGCACATACCTAACAATATCACCACTTTTTCGTTTGATGTTCTTTTGACAACGCAAAATCCTGATAATTTTGCATGTTCTTCGTAAAAGCAAACATAACATCCTTATTATTGAACTGCATCCTAGTAATTGAACCAATTACTAGATTTTCTTCGTTGACCTCATTAGACATTTTCCTGTCCTCTCCAGCTTCTCCTTGTTCCTCTAAATAATGGTTGTCGTCATCGTCGTCATGATCTTTTCCATCATTGAAGTTGTCGTTTGAATTAATGTTGACCGACCCATCTTCATTCATTAAACTGTCGTCCAAATTCAACCCTAATGATATGTGTAATGCATTCCTTAGTTGCTCCAACCTAGTTTCTAGGTTGTTTTCGGGTTTAATGGCTCCAAATTAGTTTCTAGGTTAGCATTCATGTTTAGGTTAGGGGAAGGGTGGTGAATTATTTGTTTAATGGCTCCAATTTAGTTTCTAGTTTAGCATTTATGTTTAGGTTAGGGGAAAGGTGGTGAATTATGTATTTAATGATAGCTATTTTAACATAAGTGTATTATATAACAAGGTATACTATATAAATAAATAAAAATATTATGTAGACATGCTAGACTTTTGATCTTCCGATGGTATAAACTGTATTAAAAAAAGTAATAATATAGGTATACATATAGGAGGCTTTTGCTCTTCCCATGCATGAGAGAATGATAATTTGTGGGATCAATGTTTTGGTATAATCAATAGTTATTAACTAATTTTGGAGAAAATATTTTGGAGGAAAAAAATGGCTATTAAGCCAAATATGAAATGGACTGTAATGGTATTTCACCAGTGTGGACATCGTTGGGCCATGGTGAGTTTGGCTATAATCAAAAATCATAATTGTGGTGTGTAAGTTCACTCTAATCAAAAATAATAATTGTGGTGTGTAAGTTACTTGAAGTAACCGATAACAGAATCCTTGAAACCTTGACTGCATTAGAAGATTCGTTAACCAACTTATTCCATTTTAACTAATTGATCCAGGCAACACACAAGCGTAAGGGTTCAGAGAGGCCTAGCCGAAAAAGCAAACTAAACAACATGCTTGCAGTCAGACTCAATTACGTAACTTGACTAGATAGCCAAGAGTGATATGCGTCATTAAATGCAACGTCGTATTTATTCATATCTCAATATCAACTAAGAGACAAGTACCTAGTCCAACAAGTCAACAATAGATATGGCAGTAGTAAAACTTGCATATTACATACTCATGTCTTCAATATCAATACCAGCTACACAGATGAATCGCCGCATCCACATTTCCTGCTGCTACTCATGCGACAAGTCCCATCAGTCTACGCAGATACCCTTGTGCAACTCCAGCAGCAAGGAAACGAAATGGGTAATAACTTCACAGAAAATGCAAAATAAGTTAAATCTTGACTCCTTCAGTAGGTGGGACATCACGGAGACAGCTCACCTCCCTCCTGACAAAGGAGGGTAACGCAAAGGCAGCTTCATGCATCTGTCAATGGAATGATATATTGTGTCAGAGAAAAAAGGCAGTCTTTTCTGGTTACTTTTCTTGGAGGGGAAGGGGGGAAGGGGGGGAGGGTTATAGAGAGAGGATGAAAATGAATTCAGCCTGGGACTTCAGATATTTGAGACTAAATTCCAACAAAGCACCAAATGCACAATGACATTATTCAGCAGCATGTTCAAATTTCTAAATTTAACTTTACTGTCAGTGCAAGCTCAAATGGAATTAACCAATATGCTACGCTCAGAGCAAATTTTTCTATCTTAAGCTTTGTCCTATATCCGAATGGTAACAGCATAAGCCCTCTAGCATTACCATAGACTGATTCCCGCGACAATCTACAAAAAGAGATATTAAGTAGTACAGCAAGATCCAATAAGAAAATACACTAACATCTTTATCCCGAATCATTGTACAAGACACAAAGCCAAGTATTCTCATTGCTTAGCGTACAACAAGTCAATCCAGCTTATTAGACAATTTGAAAGAAAAGTATTTGATGATTTCATGAGTAGCATAGCATAATCTGAAATTGCTTAATAGGAGAGAAAAAGTTACCTCAGAATTGTAAAACCTAAGCTCCCTCAGGTGCTGAAGAGCTCCCTCTAGTTTCTCAATAGGATTAACAGGGTGCTTAAAATCAACAGGTGGTCCCTCAGTCGAACACAGAAGAAATCCAATAACACCACTGCATAATATATACAGCAGAAATCCTCAATAACCATTAAGTGAAAGCATGCTTAAAAATTTCCCCCGACCCCCCACCCCCACCCACAACTAGAGAAACAATTAAATAAAAGAAAAGGTAAAATTAGCTTGCAAATTTCTTGCTGTTAAATTCATGAATTACCTAGGATATGTAGGAACACTGGCCCATGCATAATGAACAGTACTAAATGTTTCACGGCAAATTGAGATCATATCCTGAATAAGATGTGTATGAAGCCACATGCTCTCTGCCATGTTGCAAAGTACACCGCCAGGTCTTAATGCCCTTGCTAACGTTGCAAAGAATGGTTTTTCCACAAGCTCCTGAGCCGGACCTGTAATGGAAGACATTGAGATCAATTAAACTAGAGCGCATTGGTTTGAATATTTCCTAATCCAAACAAGAGTAGATACTATAGAGTTGATTCATACACTGGTCAAAGACATCCAAGAGAAACAAGAAAAATTAACAAAAGAACCACTGAACTGTGCAACAAAAGATAGTGATATCTATCCTAACATGCATAGAATTTTTCCATCCTTGCAAATCAGTGCACCATAGGCTCTATCTTCAATTTTCTAAACGAAAATTAACATGTACCTAAGCAACAAGCACTGCCCCACTTTGGTCAAGGGATAAAAGACTACAACATAGAGCTGCTAAAATTGACTCTTAAAAACGAAGGTGCAGAAAAATTAAGAAGACAAAACTGACATACCAACAGGATCTGATGAATCAACTATGATAGCATCATACTTCCCTTCAGGGGTATTCCGTAGAAACTCAACAGCTGTCAAAATCATTCAGAAAAGTATCACCGTCATATACAGCTGGACTAGATATAAAACTGACAAGACGGGGAATTAATGAAAAAAAAAGGCAGATATTTCTATCTCTTGTTTGTTCTGCGAGGCATTCCCATCCGTATGGAGGCAAAACATTATGTGCCAGAGGAACCAAAATGTTACTCTGGTCTTGTGCTATCTTTATCCCAGGCTTCTCAGCCTCCCAAGTATTCTCCCAAAAAAACAAAAAAAAAATGGTAAGAGTAGGAAAATATATTGGAAGTGATGCCTCCCCAAGATTCATACTACTAAGATCAAGTACATGAAGCGTCCATACCATCACCAACATGAAGATTGACACGAGGATCCTCAAAGCCAATAGCCAAGTCAGGGAAAAACTTTTTACTGACCTGCAACACAAGAAAATACAATATATGGTTTTAGACAGCACTCAACAAAAACACTAACTTCATGTATGTTGCATCTGTTACTCACATCTATAACCATTTTATCAATCTCACAAATATCAATCAGCTCTACAGAGCTATGTCGAGAAATTTCCCTCAGAACTCCACCATCACCACCCCCAACAACCAGAACCTGCAATTATAGTCCAAATTGATTGGATAGAGAACAATGAATGGTAAACCTTAGAAGGGAAAGAAACGGAAGGCAATAGTAAAATAATATCAAAGATCTTTCAAGAGACATATGGTAAAATAAAGATATATAATATACCCATACTAAACGAGAAAATGATATTTTATAAATAGACTACTCGTATCTTCATGTTTAGCTTTACTTACATACAACAGTCAAAGAATAAAACCAAATTATTAAGATTACCAAAAGAGTTTAAGAAAAATAAAGAAGCTGCTGTCTATAAACTATTTTTCTCTCCCTTGTTACAAATGAGAAGCCCACAGCTGCTGCAAAGGACCAGCAACATTTTCAAACTATGCGTTCTGGTCTGTACATTAAAAAAATCCACTACCAGCTACGTAAGAATTTTATCCAGAAGCAGCCAAACGAAGATAACAAGCAGGTAGTGTAGTGTCCCCATCCTCGCGATTATTTTCAAAATATACAGATAAAACAGTAAAGAATCCACCAAAATGTGCACATATCAAATTCTCACCCACTTCAGACCGGGTTTTCTAAAGAATAGTCCAAACACTTTAGATGACTGACCCTGCTCCGTATATGTGCTTCAATTTTAGAAAATTCTTTCAGTCAAATCAAATCAAAGACATTCTATTAATTCCAACTTCAAAATGACGAAGCATGATCATCTTAGTAGAGTAATACTGCTTAATGAGGTGCATCAGGTTTTCAGATCCTATCCAGATACACTTTCACTAAATGACTATTCAAATTCCTTCATGCCATTAGACCTCACTTTCACTAAATGACTATTCAGATTCCTTCATGCCATTAGACCTATCAGGGGCTTTAATCTAACATCAGGTGACTCACATTTGTTGGTACACCCCAATAAATTGACGAATAGAACATTGACAAAAGAGATTTGTGAGCATGACCTGCTTACTCTCCCTGTATAAGTAGCAACATAATCAGATACCTGCCTTCCTACTAGCGCAAACATTAATCATCCTTCTATGTGGAAAATGAATGTTACTATAGCAGACAAAGCACGATAAATGGGTTCAAAACAAAGAAACTTCAGGCAAATAGGATGCGCTTCCCTTTCAGTATTTTTTTTTCAGAATAGAAAGCAAATTCGCAAAACTCTTTTCGATCATTGAGTGTGCACGGAGGGAAAGAATCTGAACAGTCATATATACACTTACATTCTTAGGAGATTTGATTGAACAGAGAGGAAGATGGGCTATCATCTCCTGATAGGCGCATTCATCTTTCTCGGTCAACTGAACAATGCCATCAAGCACTAGAACTTTCCCATATGATGCAGACTGCAAGAATGGATACAGAATTAAGGCAGATGCATAAAAGAGCTTGAAAGAAATTATATAACTAAAATTTAAAGGACAAAACTAGAATCTAGAGTTGAAGATGCTGAACCTCAAAAACCAAGACCTCCTGGAATTCTGACTTTCCCTTGAATAAAGTCTTCTCTACTTTCAGAGAATGTGCTTCTCCTGTGTAAAGACACCGTCATCAGTGGCGTACGCAGAATTTTTCACAAGCGGTGTCACTATTTCTAGTAAAAGAACCGTAGCAGTCAAAAAAAAATTGTGGAACCAAGGAAGCTTGAACCAAGAACCTCTCGCTTAATACTTAAATCTAACAACCACTAGACTACTAAGATGTTTTGTTGCAAGTGGTGTCACTTTTAATGGTTTTATCTTGTATATCTGTTTTACTTATTATTTTTTATATAACTAGTAAAAAATCTCGATGAAGCGGTGTCCCGTGACACCGCTTGCCACCATGTAACTTGGCCCCTGGCCGTCATACAACAATTATGATCAGTAAATATTCATGAAAAAGGATGTACGAGAAAGGACATTATCGAGAAGTTTAACTTCCAATATGAGGCATATAATACTTGGAAAAAGTAGTAAACCTTTACACATTGACTTGGGTTCAACCATGACAAAATTCCGAGGCCATGACTAAGGCTCATATGCTATTATACTTCTACTTGAAGCATCATTTATGCTACGTTAACAAACTAAATGGAATTACTTGACTGAGCGAAACAAGCACACAAGCCCAGCCAGTGACACTTAGATTTGACAATTTCGGTTGTGGTAGGACACAATATCACCTCCTAAATATGCACATAGTATAACCAACTAATGCAGCTGTATCTGACATCAGCTCTTCTTCTTACAGGACAAAGCAAGAAGCCCTCTCACTGTCCCAATCAAAAAAAAGCATCATATTTTTGGACATACGACTGACTATGCTAAATCACTAACATCATCTATCTAAAGCATCAACAAGTTTAATGAATGATTTCGTGTTTTCATCCAACTTTCCGGAAACTACTTCAACTTTTTCGTTTAACACTTCTAACAGAATATGCAAGTTAGAAATAACTTCTAGTTACTGAGCGCCATCCTGGACAAATTGTCCCCCTAAAATAAGATGAGAGGCAAATTAGGGGAAGGGGTGAGGACAAGAAAAAGAAACATTATTATATTAACCAATTAAATAATAAAAAGAGGAGGGCAGCGAATTCTATTATGTGTACCAAACACTACAAGCAAAGAAAAATAATGTTCTTTTCTTAAGGAAGATCAGCAATTATTAACAGCAAGAAAGAATTAACAACGAAGCAAAAGAGATAACCTGGCCACATTGGATTATTGAAATACAACACCCTCTCCTTTTCATCTGTAACAAACAGCACGAGAAGAACAACTATGTCAAATAATTGTGAAAAAAAATCGATTAAACGAAGGAGATGAACAAAATAATTTTGATAATGACCAGAGGTTGGCCGCGGAGGTTGAGAAAACCATCCGGAAACCACAGTGGAGTGGCAATTGGCTTCAAGCTCAGGGTCATACACCCTAGCCTTTAAGCAACAATTAGGAACAACAACAGCCTTATATGATCCATTGGCATGAGCATTTTCACTCTCCTTCCCATCCATAGTCTTCAGGTTGTCCAAACCTCTTCCTGCGTCGTGCTCCATAAATAATTATCTTATTAGGATCCAGTCTACAACTACCAGAGAGTATCCTGCATCAGAAAAATATGATAACAGTCAATGATCACGGAAAAAAATGAATGAAAGAAAATGAATGAAGGACAGAACAAAAATTCAGGAATAAAGATGATATCACAATTTTCCAATTCAAAAAAAAAAAAAGATGATATCACAATTTGCAGAAACAGAATTGAACTTCTCTTTTACTGGATATAGACATTCTAAATTAGTAGGTATAACAAAGGTTATCAAGGATTTCAACTTTATGGGCTCGGGATGCCACTGAACTCACCAACCATTTGAGTCACTGGGTTCAAGATTTACCATTTGTATATAAATAAGTAGCATCTTAACAGGGACAGGATACACAATTTAAGTTTTATGGGTTCAAATTGTTAGATTCAGCATTCAACCCTTTATATATGTAAAATTATGGGCTATATCTACTGTTTGTTGCAACTTTAGTGAATTTTTAGACATAAGACTTAGGAAGTACTAGGTTCAGATCAACCCAGTACTGCAAGGCTACATCCCCTATACTTTCTTAACACATATACAACGTTTAAGCCAAACTAGTGAGTTCAACCGAACTCCTAACTTCTATTGTGCGTCATACACCCCATAGTTATAAAGCTTTACAGTACAAGTGAAAAGAAATTGTACCAAATAAAAGCATACAGAGGATTCATACAACTAAAGCTCAACTGTTTGGCATTGAGGCCTAATTGATAGATTAATTAAGAAAAGAAATAGCCGAAAAGATGAGAAGAGTGCTCACCTTAGGCAAGGACGGAACTCAATAGAAAGATTGAAATAACCGAAGAGCAGCTCGAACTATTACCAAGTTAGCAATCTCTGAAAGATACTCAGTATTCAAAACGCTGGTCGCTGCAAAAAAAAATATGAGGAAAACCGAAAAGCAAAAAGTTGAATGAATAATTTAAGTGAAAAAACAAATGGAGCCCAAATCAAAGTACTTAAAAGACTTTCCAACTGGGAATCAGAATTTAAAGTAAAAAACTGTCGACCAACCACCTAATCTAATGCGAAAACGTGTAAGAGACTCCATCTTTAAAGAAACATAATAAAAGCAGCGTTGGCTTTACGCAAAAAAATTTCAAAAGGAAACACTGAATTTTATTCCTTCCAAAACCAATGAGTTTTAGGGTAGAACAAAATTACCAAAAACAGTAGTTGGAATAGAGACTTCTAGATTTTCTGAAACCTAGCCCACACAATATATTATAGCAGAGAGACTGATGATATAAATACAGAAGAAATAACCAAGACCATACCTGAAACGGATGGCTTTAAGTGTCAGTAAATCGCAAAAAAACAAATGCAATCGCCTTGTTTAATGCGAGTAGCGGGAAAAAGGAATGCGAGACGAAGAAAAAATAGTAAACAATTTTTTTCTGGGTTTGACTCTTCTCTCTCCCCTCGTATTATACATGAAAAAAGGCTTGCTTTGGACGAATCAATGGCGTTAACGCTTCCAAATTAGGTTTTTATACCAACGTTTATGATTACGTATTTTCCTATACTATCGTACTATACAAAACTCACCAGTTTTGTGAGAGAGTGAAAATTGAAATTTCTCGAATTTTACCCAATAAGTTGAATAAATTGCGGAGGGGTCCGCGGACGGTGCACGATTTCATGATTACAAATTCTCTTTCCAATCTCTATTTTTGTTATAAAAATATTCACAAACCATCATTTTGCACGAGAATGTAGCAATAATATTCAATTATTGCAAACGTGTCAAAAGAAAAAGGCATCTATTTTAAGAAATATACAAAGTAAAAATTGTAATAATTAAAATGACTAGATACGAAAATCTGAGGAATTAAAGAACTTTCCACATACTTCTGCAAATAATTAAAACTTACTGATTGAGTACATGATTGGGTAGAAATGGAGCAATGATCTTCAATATTTTTTGCACTTCAAATAACAAGTACCTTCCATCTATTAATTATGCTCGTAATACTATCCACTAATACTCGAACATATGAAAAATAAAAAATTAATTGGTCTCTTATAGCTTGTAGGGCCAAGCTTTTTTTTTTTTGGCAAAAATTATTTTTTTGTTAAAAATACCTTTGGCCAAAAATTAAGGTATTTGGCCAAGCTTTTGGAAGAAAAAATATGCTTTTCAAAAGAAGCAGAAGCAGAAAAAAATAGATTCTCTCCAAATGTATTTTTTTGAGAAGCACTTTTGATAAAAATATACTTAGAAATAATTTTTCAAAGTTTGGCCAAACAATAACTAATGCTCAGAAGTATTTTTCAAACTAATTAGTCAAACACAAACTACTTCTCACTTAAAGTATTTTTGAAAAAAAAAACACTTCTCAAAATAAGCTAATTTTTACTACTTGACCAAACGGGCTATTAGTTATCAATTCACTTAATTGGTGCTTCTTTCAATTACACATTATAACTAGACGAATTAGATTTACAATTAATGGAAACGTAATATTTGGGCAATTACGAACTAGCCTATAGTTAGTGTCCGATACAATTAATTAATATAATTCAATATGAAATAAATTATATCCGTATCTATGGATTGCGTCAGCTTTGCCTTTGACCATCATTATTAAATAAGATTTCAATAATTAAATGATTACGATACATAGACAGTTGTAAATATATGAATCATCTTAATATAAAATTGTTAACCATTAACTCACTCTGCACAATGTATCTCTTAATATATATCTATCTATCTAATCTAATCTTCAAACTATATTAGGAGCACGAAGACCTTTAGCGAAATGTCATTCATTTTTTTTATCCTTGAACGTTCACTCTGGTAAAATAATCTTTTTGATTATTGTCCTAATATTTATGAATAATTATTTAATTAATTCATACTTTTTAGGAATAGTTATTTTATTATTCTCTTTCTATATATAGTAATATTTAGGCAAACTACCTTGCCATCCCACTAAATTTGTCACGAATTATTAGTTACAACCTTAAATTATTTGTGGTCTTAATTATCCCCCCCCCCCCTCGACTCCTTCTTCATGTTCTTCTTTCAGCTCTTTCCTTTTTACACTCAATCTCCCATTGAGGACAGTTTTTGATCATGTGATCAGTCTTCCCACACTTGTAGCAGCCTTCATTAGTCTGTTTCTCCGGAGCTCTCGTTTTGTTGAAGTTTGTACTTCTTGAAGCACCCTATCCTCTCATCAGATACTTCTTGAAATCCCTGGTGATCATGGCTACTTCAACATCTTCCAAATCTGCAGCTTCAGTGATTCTAAGAGCTAAGCTTCTCAACTTTTGGGGGGTATCCATATTCATTGTTTGTCTCCTCATTTCATAGGCAGTTAAGTTCCCAATTAGTTCATCCAGTCTGAGGGTTGCAATATTCTTGGATTCTTGAATGGCAATGATCTTGCTTTCCCAAGTGACTGGCAGAACTCTTGTCAGAATCTTTTCAACCTTGTATTCTTCAAGGATGGTCCTTCCAAGAGATTTAAGCTCATTAGTCAGAGTGGTGAATCTGGTATACATCTCCTGGATAGTTTCTCCTTCATAGTGAAAATTTCATATTGAGAGTACAGAAGAGTTCCGTTTGATGTTTTCACTTGAGGTGTTCATTCATGAGCCACTTGGAGAGTATCCCATATCTCTTTAGTAGTTGTAAAACTTTGGATCCTGTTGTACTCATCTGGTTTCGGACCATACACTAGCCACTTCTTGGCTTTAACATTTTTCTCTCATTTCCTCAGATCCTCAGCAGTACAATCAACCCTTGTTTTTGGCACATCAACTCCTTCTACATTCTTCTTAGTGGTAGCTAGGGGACAATCAGTGACTATATCCCAAAGTTCATAGTTTTCCCCTATGATATGATCTCTCATTTTGTTTTCTTCCACCAAGCGTAGTACAAACTATTGAAAAGTGAAGGTCCGGCAGTGGATTGCCCTTCCCAGTTTCCAGGTGGACCACTCATTTTTTATCTTATCCTAAGGTGTTAGCCTCTTCAAGGATAACCTGCACTGATACTAAATGATGTTCTAAACGTCAATACCACACAAGGGGGTGATTTGTGAGGTACCTAATTTTCACACTAGAAGAACCTGGTTCTTCTAGGTGTTCTAACTTCTACTATTTGTGGAATTAAAATACAGAAATAAAGAACACAGATATTTTTACGTGGAAAACACCTAGCTCCAAAGGTAAAAAAATCACGACCTACTACTCAGTAAAATTTTCCCAAACTTTCACCAAAATTCAACGAGTCAAAAACAACATTTACAAAACTCTTGTAAACCTAAGGATTAACTCTAATCCCAGTGTAGCACACTGCCTCAACTATTGCGACACTTTCAAGTTAACTCTAACTTGAATACTCAATGCACCTAATACAATTGCTTCTAAGAAAGCTAAAAGGTACAATATTAAAACACCTAATGCAATTGAACTATGAATAAAGAAAAACACGATGGAATTGGTTCTTCACACTTAGTTCTTGGAGCTTCATATTTGATTTAACTTCAGCTTATGTGCAATCACCTGTAAAAGAGAACAATCATTATATTTATAGAGTTAGTAATCAGAGTTTAGTAAGAACTCAAATTGTGGATCCTTTATCAATTCGAGTCCAAGAACAACTCTAACTCCCAATCTATCTTCTTATCCGGATCTAATTTTATTTTCATAAGGAGACTTCAACTCCTTATCATATATGCAATCTTTTCGATCAATTCAAAAGATACTCATCAGGATACTGCGGCTTGACCCCAAGACCTTATCTTCTTCACGTGCACTTTATGTGTATGTGTCATAACCACTGTGTCACCTATTGTCAGTCTTCAAAACTTCAAATTATCTTGGGCCAACACATATAAACGATGAGGCACAACCAGATCGGCTGAGGCACGAGATGTAGAAGGATGAGAACATGGGTTATATCCCCTGCCCTCAACGAGGCCACCTGCCTATTCAGTGAAGATAGATCTACTTCCAACACTTTAACACGCCCTTCGAGCTTGGCAACTTTAAAGTTAAAGGCCTCCCTCTCCCCAGTTAACTTCGACCTAGAAATACGGAGGGAATCTTCCAAAGACACCGCTTCAGAAATAGTGACCACCAGCTTATCAGCACTAACGTCCAGCTCACCCTTAAGCCCCTCAATCTCCGCTACCTTAACACTCAACTCATCGGTCAAGTAGGCTACCATTGCCTGCAAATCAGCGTTCTCATCCACCACCCCCTTTCTCAACACAAGCTCATCCTCATTCATCTTAAGAGAGGCCTCCAGCTAAATACTACGGACAACAACTCTCATGAGCTCCTCATCCCTCTCCCTCAAATCTTCAACCTTGCACTCCAATTGGTCCTCTTGCTGCTTAAGACCCTTGCGAAACACCTAAAACGTAGGGTCCTGGTGATTAATGTCACTCATCGCCCTAAGCATCTCGTTTTCAGGAGTGGCACATATAGGATCTAGGGGAGATGCCAATTGCTCGTTGTTCAACAGGAGGTTGAAGTCTCTCGGGATGACTATATGACGATCAGACCCGTCCGTTCTAACATTCGCAGGGATATGACGACCCATGAACTCATTGACATCCTCTGGGCCGACATCTGAACCCGAGTCGTCACCCTCAATACAACGTCCTCCGACGTTGGATGATTTACCACTTTTGGCAGAAAGCACTGAGCCAACTCCGGTGTAAACCCCTCCTACTTGGGGAGATCTTCCCGATAAAATGGTATCAGCCATAAATACAGGCACATCGGCGGTCCGCGAACCCTTGCTTCCATCAGCGTCCACGGCCACATCCTTCCCATGCTCCATCCTCCTTCTTTTTCTCGATAACGACTCGTCCCATTAGAAGATTCGTCCAAATGGTGTAAAACTGGTATCGAAGAAGCCTCCTCTCTCACGATCATGGCTCGAGACGGACCTTCTAATTGAATAGGTTAAAGGCGACCTTCTCGAACAGACTCACTCAAGACAAACTGCGTGTCTGCGATGGCAGCGACTTGTCAAAATGCAAGGACTGGTGCCCTTCGCTTGGAAGCTCCTCGACCTTTCATCATAAAGAATCATATCAGTAAATAAGGTCGTACGACCAACAAAGTAGTAAAGGAAACATTTACCATAGGGGACTCTAGGGTCGTATCGCTTTATGAAGGCAGACCAATCCCGAGTCTCTACTACATGAGGCAATAAACGGGCCACCCAATCCCTGATATATGCAATAAGGCAAGGCAAATGTCTCATAGCTGCAAATGCAAAGCGAACACACTTTATAATAAATACAGAGGGAGAGAGAGTAAAATGAGTAGCGACACTTACAAGCCCCATTCCACTATTCCAGAAACTTGGCGGCATCAAAAACGACATGCTTGGTTTTAATGAAGAAATACTTGTGCCAAAACTTGTGACTCGCCTAGTCATTAGCCCCGACTACCAGCCCTTTTGTACTATGGAGCCTCAAGTGCATCATGGTACCTCTAAGAAAGTCGGGCGTGAACAAATCCAAAAGATGGTGGACGAAAATGTCATACCCTGCCAATTCTGCATACTTAGTCAGTAGCAGAAGTACCTTGGGCGTATACAGTGAAAACTGCACCGTACAAACTTGGTAAAATCCACAGAATTCTTCCGCCAAAGGGAAAAGAGGAAAAGTATAACCAATCATGAAAGGGTACTCATAGAAAGCACAGTACCCGGGTCTATGGACATCTACATAGTCTTTCCCCGTCGAGAACATCTCCATATGAGGAGGAATGCCGTACTTCACACGAAGAGCATCGATATGAATCTGCTCCGTCTCAGAGAATATGGGGATTGAAGTAGGAGGGGGATCTTTAAGGAAATCACTTCGAGACAAGGGATGCCTCGGCATCAGCTCCTCCACCGAAGGAATGTTGTCACCCTCCTCTACAACCGTTTCATCACGGCTAGGAGGAGGCGTCATAGATAATGGGGTGACCTCAATAACTTCCTCACAAGAAAGATGAGACTTTGGCATAATATCTTTCGAAGGGATATCAACACTGAAAGGAAGAGGAGAAAAGCTTCGAGTGAAGAACGTAAGAAGAAGCATGAAGGTGAGAAAGAAAACTCGGAAGAATGAAGTGTTGGGTTTTTAATATATTAATTAAATATATATTAAAGAGTTAAAAGAGGGTGAATGTGAAATGAAAGGAAATGAAATTTTGAGTGAAATTTCAAGTTCCCTCTCCTTGGTAAATAGGCATTGTCCCATATCGGAAAAGGAAGAGGTTTTTTATGGGTATATAAGCAATTGCTCTTCTTCTAGCTCTTAAAGAGTTGAGTAGAAAGCAAGCCTCGCGTCGTCGTCGTCGTCGCTCGCTCGGCTCGGCTCGGCTTCGGCTTCGGCTTTGGCTACGGCTACGGCTACGGCTTCGGATTCGGATTCGAATTCGGATTCGGATTGGGATTTGGATTCGGATTCGGTTTCGGATTCGGAGATTTGGATTTGGATTTGGTCAAATGATCGATCGATTGATTAACTTTTTGGACCAAATTTATTTGTTAATAGTAAAATATTAACAGAAATATTATTAAATATTTATTTTAATAACAAAATATTAATATTAAATCCAAATTTCAGTTTTTCTGTTTTTGTAACAGAAACATAACTACCCATCAATTTTCCCTAGACTCTTCAGATTTCAGCCCAACTTTTGGCTATAAATACAACACTATTCTGCTCAGAATTTCACTACGAATTTCTGAGTTTCTCCTCCTTTCTTCCGCATACTTTTAGCATCAAACAAAGCAAAAAGTAAGTGTGATTTGCTACCAAACTTTGTGTTCTCTAAAATACTGTGGTTTGAAGTACCACTACACCAGTGTGTAATTCGTTCTATCCCGGGAGGAAATAATCCATAACCTTGGGTACTAGGAGGGGATTATTCCTTAAGGAAACACTATGAATTCAGTGGGCTCGAATTGGTTTCTTCGTTTCGTTTATGCACATTTTTATTTGTATTTATTTATATTTCCAGAATTATTTTACAAATACAGTGTAATAACATGAAGGAGGATATCAAGAGAGGAATGGTCAAAAACTTTTGAAAAAATAAAACCTCCGTCTATTTATAAGGTTGGGTGGCACCAAAGTCGAAGCGAAAAGTCATAAAGCAACGCTAGAACCAAAGCGTCAGACCATCACATCCTGCCTCAAAAATGTGCGCAATGATGACGCACCTAAAGATGACATCATTTCTCGGTAAAGTATATTATCGATATTTTGCGTATCTACCGACCTCTCTCCATTGTCCATTTCGTAACGCCACAACAGCTCAAATTTCTCCATCAGAACGTATGATGTCTGCTCATCGAGGATGCATCTAGACACAACCCCGACAAGCGGAAGGACTAACTGATTGGGTCCAAATGACCGCCAACGAGTACGACGATTGACCGACCACGACCGACGACAAGATTGGGCGACCCTAGCAATAGCGTACACCTATTAGGGAATATCAGGAATATTCCTTGAAAGATTCTCTGCTCTTAGTTCTCTGTGTTTTAGAAGAGTTCATCTACAAGTATAAATAGAGGTCTATAACCTTGTATGAGTGGAGTCTTTTTTTCTTTTCTGAAAATATTGTTATTGGCAATTAGAAACAAATTTTATGATCTATATACTATTTTTCTATTAATCTTTAAAGAGAATATTACTCTCGGTTAAAATTTACCCTTTCATCTATTGATTTATTAAAAAAAGTTTTAGTATCTTTTGAGCGAAAAAAAAGTATTATTTAGTGAAAATCGAATGATTTCTAAGTCGGTCATTATCATCATGTCTCATTTTGTAGGTGTAAACATCAACGTATCTTTTATGATCCTAAGAGGAGGCGCAGATTGAAAAAGAGTCTCTTTGTTGGCTAAATTATAGACCACTAAAATTCAGATATTGTGTACAACTTAAAGCATTTCTACCAACAACCAGATTGTGACAATCATTTTGAACCCAATGTACACGTGTCTCTTTTTCTCATTATACTTAAGGGCCATTCCAAATTGAAACATTTCACCTATAATCATCATCTATTCATAACCATCTAATTGATACAATTTACATCGTTAAGAAGGAATTTGCATAGTATTGATTTTTACATCATAAGTATATCATCGGGGAAGTTACACATTTGACCCTGCGGCCAACATATTTGTAACCCCTAATCGATATGCATAATATTTGCCAACTATCTTTTTTGATGGGATGATTATTTAAGTTAATTTATCTATAGCATATTAATTTGTTTGACTCAAAAGTTATCGGTTACTTTTTGAATTAAAGACAATCGAAGATTATATGAGAGGGTAAATCGGAATCAATAGTAATATATCCAAAGACCGATCTTATGATTCGTATGTGGGTTGTTCTTATAAAATTGTAAGAGATCTTAGTGAAGTGTTAAAGCTAGCTAGCAATAGAGAGATGAAATAGAGAGAGAATGATAGATAGAGAGAGATTGTATTATTATTGAATAATAATACCTGCCTGAGAAATGATGGAGATTTTTCCTTATATAGAAGGAAGGTCCCCTCGCCAACACATTACATCATTTCAGAGCTACTGCTATTACAATAACGTCATTGGGGGAGAAAGTCGATACGCCTATACTGACGAGTCTGTCGATACGCCTCTATGATCGGAGGCGTACTTCCTTTTATCGTATGGACGTGAAAGAGAATATCATTCGACATCTACGGCCGTATAAGGATACGTACTCGACTCACATTACATACGATTCGACCCCATACAGTTAGTTCCTCCGCCTATTGGAGATGTATTCGACATATATCTACAATGGGTGGAAAAAGTCGACCCGTCTTGGATCTATCCGCGTGCGCATACGTGGCACGTTCCTTTGAATCGCCGCTATTGACGACATGCGTCATGATTGCAGTTGCTCCCGAGGCAGGCCAGAAAGGCGATTTGACGTTTCAGTTTCCCTCCTCCTTTTCTGATACAAACCTCTTCGAATCCCATGTACTGGCCTGCTATAAATAGCGAGGGATTTCAAGACTTTCTATTCTTTGGATCATCGCAAAAGGTTTCTTTATACTCCTATCATTCATCTTTTTCTGATAGCAATACAGCTTTTCGTATTGACCTCGTGGTTTGCTGTTATACCTTGAATAGAAAGATTTAAAAATGGCTAAGGGTGGTCGTCGTCATGGGACAGACGAGGGTGAAGCTACTTCTAGGTTCCTCAGCCCTCAGGGGGTGGCAAGAAACCCCGTAAACCTCTCGTCCCCCTTTCCGTGGATAACCTGCTTCCCCGCGAACTATACGTTCGAAGGGATTTTCCAACAAAGGGGTCTACCCCTGCATGGGAAAGGTCCACTTTTACTGAACCTCTCCTAAATGAACTCCGAGTATCTTGTCAGGTTCCGGAGGCGGACGTTATGCAAACGGCCGGAGGGGATCTCGCCAACATGCACAGGCCCGGGTTCTGTGCCTTCTATGAATATCCCTTTATAATGGGGTGTAGCCTCCCCATTAACCCGTTGGCAGAAGAGTTGTGCCGGTTCTACAACATATGTCCGGCTCGGCTTACCCCTTATACATGAAAAATATGTCGTATTCTGACGACTTATGCTTAGACGTCACGGTGTACCATTTGCTGCAGCTCTTCAGTCCCGGATTCATGAGAGGGACGATGCTCCAGCTGAAGAATCGAGGGACGAAGGGCCTGGTCGTCGAAACGGGCGAAAAACCCAATCGTCAGTTCTAGCTGAAATATTTCTTCGTCCGAACCTCGGATCTGGTGTCGGACCCAGCCGGGTTCCCCGAGGCATGGAATGCCGAACGTAAGTGTTATCCCTTATGTTTACTTGCTTTACGCCTATTCAGCCTTTCATCGTCTCATTATGTTTTATGTATGCAGCAAGGGTGCGTACACCCCAGTTCGTGCCGGACATTAAAACTTGGGTGGGTCAGTTGATCCCCTTCGCGGAGGAGTGCAGGACGTGGGCTGCCTTTATCGCAAAATACAGCCTCCCAGGTATTATAGTGGTTCTGAATTTGGCGACCTCGTATCTTGTTTAGACGCCATATTTTCTGATACATTCTTTCAGTTGCTCTTGAGATACCGCCAATGTTAAATGTATACAAAGCATTCTCTAATATATGGTTTAAAAAGTTGATTCCATTTTGGGATAATATCTCAAAATGAATGGTGAATAGTATCAGGTTCTCCTGATTTCCTTTTCAGTAGTGGTAGACGTATAAAGTATTGTATTTGTAGCAGCAGTTGCAGATGCTTTAAATATTTTGCCACTACATTCACGTTTCTTAATTTATTTTGCTTTCATTCACCAAACATACTTTAACGCCAATAATTTTAGTGTTGTCATCGCTTCATTGCCTACTTTCTCAAAGAGCTTTTCAACTGATTGCTTCATATCCCTTTACAATCAAATTTCACAATTTCAATGACGAGTGGATTGACTCTTTTATTCCCTTATCCCACTCATGATAAATTGGTGGTCACTTAACTTATGGTAATTGATCATTAAAAATATTTATCTTTTTCTTTTTCCTCTCAAAAGTCATCTTATTTTACTTGACCTTACCAAGATTTTATATTTTGGGGTAAGAATTATTGACGTGACAGCTGGCTCAATTTAAAGAAAGTATTTAGAAACACTTAGTTTAGCACCTGGACAAATTTAGGACCCAACCCACCCGCGGCTGATTAACACAAGAAATCATACTAACAAATCATTTCGGTTAAAGTAAAGATTGTGTTCTATTGTATTTAAGTTATCTTCTAGTAATTTACCAAATTAAAGGGGTAGTGGCGATGTTAAAAGAGACACATTAAAGATTAAGGTCAACAGGACAACTAAAAGATAAAGTGGGTCAAGCGAATTAGGATATGAAACTATGAAAGAGGAAAAAATTTAGTTTGTGCACTAGTTGTATGATGCATTTTTTTTATCTTGCAACTGTGCAATTTTCAGAATTTTGTGGACCCAGATATGTAAGATATAGATCCACAAATATGTGAGATAAAAAGATGTCTCACACAACTAGTGTAAGTTGTGTGAGACACAAAATAAAATCACTCGGATTGGCTTTTAAAATGTAGCTTATAAGCTAAAAGCCAAAAGCGATAAGAGGGTGTTTGGATTGGCTTTTAAAATGTACCTTGTAAGCTAAAAGCCAAAAGACATAAAAGTATTTGGATTGGCTTTTAAAAAGTACTAGCTTATAAGCTAAAAGCAACTTTTGGTTTTTGCCTTTTTTATTTTTTGTACTTTTCATGCCTAAAATTAAGTGCTTTTAAGCACTTTTTATCATTGCTAAACACAAAAACTAAAAAAGTGCTTTAAAGTCAATAAACACCTAGTGGGCGTTTGGACATAAGAATTGTAAATTTTCAAAAAAAAAGTGAAAACATTTTCAAGTTGGGCCTCACCATGAGGTCTAAGGCATCTTCGTCATCATCCGCGCCGAGCGTACCAGGATCATAACTAGAGGCTGCACGTGCCTTGACACGAACATCCTCAAATTCCACCGCAAAAATCTTCCCAGTCACCTTTAGAGACCTGTATATGTCGAGTTGGGCCGCATCATGGACCCGCATTTCATACAACTCCCGCGGCACACCAGGATCGGCGAAAGTATAAGATGTAAATGATGTGCCAGCTACTACGTCTTCTCGGCCTTCAGAGCGACAACTTGCTCAGTTAACTTACATAACTCCACCTCGAACCCATGATCCGCTCCTCAAACCTCGCCTCCTTAAGTGCCAACGTTTCCGCCTCAGCAGCCGGCTCAGACCTGCAAACACGGAGGGTGTCATCTAGAGCCGTCACCTCAGCCGTAACGGCCACTCTGATTTTTTCAGCTCGACCTAACTCTTCGATCTTGGCACTCAATTCATCCCTAAGTCGATAGCCCTTGCCTCCCTCTACTCAAGTTCAATCATTAAAGACACCACCCGCGCCTGAAGGTCAGCATTCTCGACGATCACTCCCTTGCTCAACTCGAGCTCGTCCTCCTTAGCCTTTAGCGCTCCCTCAAGCACACTGCACCTACTGATGGCCCTCAAAAGTTCCTTGTCCTCCCTCAGCTCATCGTCCTTCTTCTTCATCTCCTCGTCTTTCTCCTTGAGTGTCACGCCCCAAATCAAGGGACATGACCGGCGCCTGACCGGGTTGCCCCAGTCAAGCGGACCTGGGTGCCTTTCATTCCCACGCGTTACCCCTGTGTTGGTTGTTTCTCATTAACCAAATATCTTAATAATCATAAATAATTTTACAATAAACAAACAAAACGATACGAGTGATTCAATAACAGGTTTACAGTTTTTACAATGCCCGACATAACAGAATATATATATAAGATTGGAATCCCACAGTTTACATGTCTACAGAGCCTCTAGGATACAAAAAAAAGGGAATACAATACTTGCCGGTAACAAGGCTCCGTCTATACCTTACAAAACCAAAATGAAATCTAAACAAAAGTGGCATGAACCACACAGGGCCCCGAGGAAGAAAGGGGCTCACTAAAACGGGCAGTGGAAGGTGAAGGATACTACTGCCGATGAGCTGAAGTGCCTGCTACTGATCCACCTACAATCATAACACGAATGTAGCGTCCCCGGCAAAAGGGACGTCAGTACACTTGAATTGTACTGGTATGTATGGACAAACTTTGTCCCAAGTAAACTCAAGCCGTTAAACAAGAATCACGATGACAAGACAGCCAATAGATTATATCAAGAAATCAATTAAGCTAACTAACCATGTTTCCCACCTTTTTCTCATTTTAGATAAGCCTCAACACAAGCACGTTTAAGGTCAACAAATAGAACAACAACCAATCAACCACATAAATTTGCAAGTAGTCAAACAAAGGGTCAATCAGTGCCCCACAGGTTGCAAACTCTCCTGCTGTCTCCTTTCACAATTTCATATCAATGATTTTGTATCAATTTCATTTGCGATTTCGATCGCTTTCCATCCTTATTACCTCGTCCACCCTTATTACCTCGGCCACCCTTATCACCCAACCCACACCTTATTTCTTCATGTTGCGGCGCGCAACCCGATCCCACCGTACAGTTTTCAAACACAATAATCACAAACAGCAGATAAGACACTACATACAAATACAACAAGTTCAAATAAGCAATTTACACATTGGTTCATGTTCTCAATTACTTCTCAAGCCAATATCACAACCAAGTTACAATGTTTCCAAAATCGAGGATGTTCATACTGTTATGTTCAATAACTTACCACACCTCAAGTGTTTCGTTTCTTTTCCACAAGGTACCATATATGCCATTATAGCCATTATTCACAATTCTTTTACCAAATTCAACTCTCATTTGTCTTTCGGCTCATATCTCATATTACATCACTCATAGTTCAACAACAACTTTGAATATCCAACAACAACATCAAGAATTTCACACAACTTGTCAATTTAACACGAACCAAACAAATTTCACACATATAGGCAATTTCACAACAATCAAAATTAGCCATACATACTTGGAATCGAGTTTTCTTCCTCTAACTTCCTACTTTATGCTTACCCAAGCTATCCTAGCTTTGCCGACCTTGTTTCGCAGTTCTTACGCCTATTCACTTCCTCTTTACTAATAATCAAGTTCAAATAACCATGCATGAGTGTAAAATTCTAGTTTCAAAAGCTATTTTATGCAACCTCTCTTTTACCCATTTTAAAACTGAAAATCAAAGAAAACAGTTAGGGTTTTTACCTTGTAAAGATTGGGGAAGTTGAATCTTGGCCCTAGAATCCTTTGGACTAAATGGTTGGAACAATCTTTGAAGATGAAGGACTTCTCTCTCTAATACCCCTCTCTTATCTCTCTAATTTCGGTAAGATGATATGATAAAATGAAGGAGAAAGGCGTTATACTAAAGAAGAGGTCGGTTTGGATTTTATAAAATTTCTGGGCCGGGTCAATTCTGCGGTCGCATCTGCGATCGCAGAATCAACATGCGGTCCGCTTAGTGCCCGCGGAATTGCCTCAAAATTTACACAAGTTTTGTCACGGAATGCGACCAAAATGCGGTCCGCATTCTTGATCTGCGGTCGCATAGTGCACCGTAGATTTGACACTCAAAAACCCTCGAGAATTTATGCGGTAGATCTACGGTCCGCATATCCATTCTGCGATCGCATATCGACCGCATTCTTAACACCAATTTTTGCAAACCTACTGTTAAGCTCTGCGGCAAGAATGCATCCCGCATAGCAGATCTGCGGTCGCATTCCTGATCGCAGAATTGACACTTTTCTGGAAAAATTGACTCTTTACATTTTTGAAACTTAAATCACTACCAGGGGTTCGAACCGCGGCGAGCTACGCATTCCCAACACATTATTTGGACCATGGCACCACAGCTACTAGGTTTCGTGCACAAAAAATTTTACGGGGCCTTAGATCGAGCCCATTACGGAGCGATTGAAACTTGCCATCCTGGCTGAAAAAGTCGACTAGAGTTTGGTGCTTGGAACGGTACTCTTTGTACTCTAATGTCATCTTCTTAAAAATGGTCGTCCTCCGCTCCTCCTGTCGATCGCGCTCGATCTCTATAATAAGGGTCTGACATGCAAAAAAACAAAAAAGAGGTCAATGTAAGCAAGTTACACGTATGAAATAAAACTTAGCCTAACATGGGAAAAGCAAACTTACTCGCAAGGCAATGCCAGATATACCCTACGACATATCCGCATCTTTTAGCGTCTGTAGCATCATATTCTCAGAAGCCGCGCACAGGGGAACGAAGGCCGGAACTGCCCGTTATGAGTTGGCCAAGAGATTGTAATCTACGGGGATGACTATGTGTCGATCGGTTCCCTCAGTCCTTATCTCCATTTGGGTAAACTTCTCCTCAAAAGCCTGCACTTTCACAGGGTCGACGTCAGAACCTGACCCATCATCTTCTACGCGGACGGTTTTGTCCCTTCTTTTCGCTGAAGATGAGCCGACTTCGACTACCCGAGTAGATTCCCTTCTTTCTTAGGTTGCCTCGGCCGATGACGGTCTTTCCTCCGTAATGATAGCCAGCGTGGGAGCAGCTTCAACGTTCGATAAGGGAGTTGCCCCCGCATCCAAACTAATGAGCATTTCCGACTCGGTATTAGCAGCATCGGCCCTTCCAATCTCCACCCTGCATCTTTTCCTGGGTACCACCTCCTCCTTGTCATGAGATGACTCGTCAAGTAGATGTAAAACGCGATGATCAGAGGTCTCAGTAAATGTGATGGCTGTCTGTGGGGAAGAATTACCCGATGGCGTGGCTAGAGTCCCCCCCTCCCGTACAGACTCAGCCCCATACAAACTGCATTCCAGTCGACGCGATTGTCTGTCGGAACGCGGACACTGGAGCCTTCGCCTTCTTGGAAGTCATCGACCTAGAACGGTTACAATCATGTTTAACCAAGGATGATGGCAAGAAAGTAATAAAATATAACGCAAACAAAGGTCGTGGAAATAGAAATTAGACTTACCGGTCAAAGATTTAGGACCAAACCGCTTGTTAAAGGCCATCCAGTTATGAATCCCCACGGTATGAGGCAAGACACGAGTCACCCAGTCCTCAACGTCAGGAACCAAGGTAGGCAGACACTTACCAGCTGAAAGTAAAACGACGAGCGAGTCAGAAACAAAAAAAAATCAAAAATACACGACGAGCAGTGAAAAGCCGTTACGATTGAAGTTCTACTGCTCGGGGAACCCGATTGGATCCGTCACCACGTGGTCAGTCCTGACAAAAAAGTATTTGCACCAGAACCGGCAATTCGCCTTAGCATCCATCCCCGTCACCAATCCTTTGAGCATGCCACTGTAGAAACTGTGCGAGAAGATATGTAGCAGATAAGAAATAGATACTTCGCAACCAGCCAACCCGGTGAATTTCGTCAGCATCAAAAAAGCTTTATATAGGTAAGGGAAAAGTTGTGCCGGGCAGACGCCATAAACGCGGCAGAACTCCTCAATGAGTGGGGGGGGGGGGAAGAGGAAGAGAATAGCCCACCAAAAACGGGTATTGGTAGAATGCAAAATACCCAAGTCGGTGAACTTGTATCGAATCGTTCCCCACCGGAACAATATTGACATGAGAAGGAATGCGAAATTTAGTCCGCAGTTCAGATATCTCCTTCAACCCCATGGCTTATAATACTTACTCAGGAGCGGGGGCTAGCTCTTTCTGAAAGTCTCTCCTGACCGACGGGTTCCGGGGAATTATCTCTTTCACGGTGGGAAAATCCCCGTCCTCCGCAACCGTGGGTTCGCCACCACCATTAGGCATAACCACCGATAAAGGGGTGACATCAGAAACTGTATCAGAAGAGTGAGGAAAGTTTTTCATTTTTGCGAGAGACGTGTGCACAGTAGAACTGGGAGTAGGGTATCAACGAAAAAGTATTTGATCAACGGGAAAGCTAGAACTGAAAGGCAAATGTAAATCGGAAGCTAGGGGGTCACAAAAGAGGTAGAAGAACAAGCAACAATGGCAAATGAGTACAAAATTTTGAAAGTCTCATTTTTAATCTCCTTTGCCTTATTTATAAGGCATTGTGATGCTAAGATCGATGCAAAAAGACTCACCGACGCTGAGAACGAAGTAGCAGAGGCACTGGAAATGACTTATGGCATCGGAAAGACGGGTAATGATGACGCGTGTGGTCATAACGTCAACCTATGTTAGCCACGTCAACCACAACCTTTGAGTTGATCTGTCATTGACACGACCTCGGTCGATTTAGCCCCTCCGCCACGACAGGGTACTTTGTGATTCTATACGGGTAAAATCGACTCATCGAGGACCCCCAAGAGGACGACCTCAATAAGCGGAGGGACTAACTGTAAGGGTCGAAATTAAACACGATTTAACGAATACGGATGGACGAGAGAAGGTCGAGTTCGAAATCGAGTATGGTTCAGTGGCGAGGAGTCGCCTAAAAGGAAAGATCGGCGCCAAAGTCGAGTAGAGAGCAAACTGATGTAGCAATTATAATGTTCCTAGGGTTGCGAGCGGGAATATTATATTGAATACCCCCCCCCCCAAAATTTTGTACTTTTTAGGATTTTCTAAAAAGATCCCTTATAAATAGGAAGAGAGAGAAAACAGAAAGGGGATTCGTGACTTCTGTTTTCGAACACCCTATAAAATAGCAAGAATATACAAAAAGTTCGTATTATCTCTTCTGCTTGATTCCATCATACAACATTCTTCCTTAGTTCTGAAGATGCAAGGGCATATTATTCACTACTATTGCACATTGTCACACGTGATGTCTGGAGAAGAAATTATCCACCTCATCCAATATTTGGGTGATTTATTGCTTCTTATTACATTAAATGTCATTTATCATATCCATTGCATACATTCATTCTCATATTTATATCTAATCATTGGACATTAACTCAGGGTTTATCGATCTTAACACTGTACCGTCTAAGTTATTAAATCTCGGGTCTAGGATTTATTAGTTTTAACTTAGATTCACCCATTATCTATTCATTAAATTGATTTAACTAAAAAGAGCTTAGCACTTTATGGGTCAAACAACTTTCCGTCGGACTGATTTGTATTTGGACGTAAAATACAAGTCGATCATTTCCTTCGTACAAAATGATGTTTTCTTGCCAATATGCAATGAGAGTTGAAATATAAGATATTACTACAAACAAACTAGTATAGAGGAGAAACATGTAATCAATCATATACAAGAAGGCCAAGCATTACTACATACTAAATACAATTACTTATCTTCTGCAGTAAAATCGGGTTCAGCTGGTTTCTGAAGCAAAATGGGTGATATCCTGTCTGCCATCCTTGCTTTCTTTGAAGTATTGCGCCGCAAAGCGCGAAGTGCATTAGCAGCAAATCGCGATGCATAGATAGTAGCACCTAAACTTGGCGAGCTACCACTTCCCCTCGCTAATGCATCTTGCAATCTGTTTTCTTCCTCGCGAAGAGACTCCTCTAGCTTCTTCCTACAATGACGGCGCCATGCTGCTTGTATGAAGCAAGCAGCCCAGGTTCTCCATTGCTGCGAGTAAAACCTAAAAGTATGGCGAAGTTGCTTGCTATGAAGTCTTCGGAACTGAGAGGCTACAAACTTCAAATCATCAGCCACTAGAGCAAATGCTTCAACTTCTGAGAGAGCTTGGACAGTTCGGGTTGAAATTGGGAGGTTATTTGATAGATGAGGATCCAAAGCCCAAGTAAGAAGCTCTTCTCCACAAAAATCACCAGCTTTTAGATAATCAGCGTTAAAAAAGCCTGTCCTCCCTCCATTAGTGGTTACGGTCAATAGTTTGCCCCGCATTATAAAAAGCATCTCATCAACAGGATCACCTTCACGCACAATGAAGCTGTTCTCCGTGTAGAGGACTGGCCTGAGACGGTCACATAGTGCATCCAGGAGTTGCTCATCCATTTTTTCAAACATTGGAACCTTCAAATATTCATATATTTATCAAAATCGAATACTACTATTTAAAAGATTAATACGATTAGTTCGAATTTAAAGAAAAAACTTTTAATCTAACTAGTATCATAAAGCAAGGTCATTTAGGTGCGATGTACCAAGAAAAAATTATTGAGTTGCAAAGCAGGAATAACAGAAATTACCCTCATCAGCAAAGCCAAACAAAGGTGGCGCTTTATATCTCTTCTAAGGTCTTTGGGCAGGTTGTGGATCAGATTCTCTTCATCAACACCCCTAGTTTCTTGCCACTTGTATTGCTCATAGCGCCTGATCCGCTCCCTGAGGTGCTCGGGGAGTAAGCGGTGAGACATCCACTGCTCTGCATCTCGTCTTTTCACCCTCATCTCCTCTAGTCTTATTGTTGTCGACTGCAGATATGTCTGTCACACCACAAGAACTTCAGTTAAATAGGGCCAAGTGAGCACTGGCAATTATGACCACTGAATAAAAACAACATCCTATTATCTACCCTGTCTATAAAACCCTACCACCCCTGTCTATTATATGCAACTGACTTCACAACGATGCTGTTACAAAAGAATATTTTGGATATAGAAGCCCCACAAAACATTTACACAACCTCTAAAAGTTGTTTTAACCAAATAAGGCACATCAAGAATAATCCTAAGTTGACAATCTAATGGATATAATGAGAATTCTATAATAAACATGTTGCAGCTATATTGGAAAACAATTACTTTGGCGTGTCTTTTAGTGTAAACAACAATTTTTGAATTGCCTGAACTTTGAAATAGACCGGAAAGCGAATCTACCTGCATATTTCCAATGAGAAAGGAAAATAGCACCAAGCCAGCAATGGAAATGAAAACCGCAAAGCATATTTCCCAGACATAGGTACTTGTTTGTAGGTTTTGACCGAGGGAACTGCAACATCAAAGAGTAAAGTGTCATTTTGAATGAATAAGAGAAGCTAGTATGAAACTGAGAAAGACAAGGTCGTTGTGTATTAATAGATCTCCATCCTGAGTGCCAATCTTTGGGATTGAATCTAGTTCTTAAAGATCTTTTCAACCTCATTGTATTCAAAAGAAGATGCTTTCACTAAATAAATACCCCACATTTCGATTTCACAGATGCTATAAAATAACTTGTTGAAAAAAACAAAAAATTTAAGGCCGGACTTTATGGACAGATTGAGATATATCTCGCATGAAAAGTATCCATCTCCTACCCTCCCCCTCACCCGAGCATATCAATTTTAGAGACCGATACATCCTTTGAAAAGGGACAACCCCAATGTTCTAGCATCATGGGAAGTGCACTATGCTAAGCCACAGATCACAAATATAAGCCACAAGCTTTGAAAAAGAGTTTCTTACTCTTCCTGCCTCAGTTTACAATACATGGTTAAAGAACATCAATATAATACATACGTATGAGGTTAGACAGAGTGATAGGTACAAAAATATCAACCGCAGACATGCAGTTGAATATGCAAAACTCAAGCAAATATAGCAAGCATACCTCAAGTTCTGCAGACCCCACCAGAAACAATAAAAGAACTTCTGCGGAAAATCCATTGATTCAACAACACCAGACCGGAGGGCATCATGGAATATCCCAAAATCAAAAACCGTTGTGTTTGGTGTCTCTATAGGACATGAACTATTTAGCAATGTTTTAAATCCTGTATGATCATCATCACAGTACAATGAAGCATGATGGCACGCAGATGAATTTCCACATGCTCGTTGCCAACAAGTAGATTCACGTTCTATAGAAAACAGGTACCAAAACGCTCCAAGTACCTAAAAGGCAGAGAATAACTTGTTATCAATGTTTCGGCAATGACCGGATAATGGACTATAAGATTATGACTTAACTACTTGCTATATTATTGAATATTTGTGGAAATCATGTTTACATGTCAGCGAAAACTTAAGAAGAGTGAAAATCCACAAATTTTATTCCTATAACACCAATTGGGACCAAATGTAAAATCAAGGCTTAAAAAGACACCTTTTAATACAACCATCCCACTTTTTTTTCATAACGGTTATGTCTTGGGCAGCTTGCTCGCACCTAAACTATTCCACCGGGTACCTACTACCTCCCACTAGCAAAGGTACAGTAAATTTGCTCACCAAGACAAATGAAAAGAAATCACGGGGTAACAAATTTACTATGTTGGCTTTGAACCCTAATCCCTAAAGTTTGCACCCACTTCTTTGACCACAGGGCAGACCTTAGGTGCCATCCCAAAAGTAATTTTTTTAACACATTAAAAACTATCTGAGTGCAAGTATGATAGCCTTTTATAATCAAGCTTATTAGTTATCACAAACTTACATGACTGGCAAGCATATAAAGAAAGAGATTGAACGCAGCTCCAGCCCATGCTGTTTCAGTGAGTATGCCGGAAGTTCTAGTGACTTCCTTATATAAAGGATAAACTCGAAGGAGCCTCGGAATATATTGGAAGAAGACAAGAAATTTCAGCAAATTCTTCGTGTTCAAAGATCTAGCGCCCCGCAATCTAGGAATTACAACTAAAATTACAACCTGAAAAGACAGAAAAACGACATGAGTTAAAACAATAAATCTAGAATTTGTATTTGCCTAGAAATGACATAGCATGATTATGGTGAGCAACCTAGTCGCTGTACAATCTCTTTCAGAGCTGAGAGTCTAGCTTAACGACATACTAAAAATCCTTAATATCATGAAGCGCATCAAAAAACAGAAGTTTAGAAAATCATTTAATGCCAAAAAAGTCTGCATATCATGAAAATCTACATTCTCCATGATAGACAGATACATTGTTTGAAGCAGCATAAATCTTGCACACAGACCAACCATGTGTTATCCAATAAATAAGAATAGTTTTTAAATCAACACTTCACTAACATTTTTAAAAGAAAGACCAAAGGTGCTGAAGAAGCCAATGCCAAACAAAGCAAGAAGGTTGAGTGAGCCTAAATAGACCGACAGTGAGAACATGACCTTCCAATTAGGCGATGCATCGCCATGGACTAATGGTTAATCAGGACAGTAGATATTGTTGATTAAGCAACATAGTTTGTTGTACCAGACTTTTGATACTGACCATCAATAGTACAGGCTTTCTATGCCACACCTTAAGTTGATATTATCAACCAAAAAAAAAAAGGAATAAGAGAAGTCACTCTAACCTGTGGTAGAGGAAGAACTGCAAGAATATCTATCAAGAAGTAAGAGGACAAGTATCTCTTTGCTATTTCCCAAGCATCTTCGACCAAAACGCCTCTTCCAAATACACGTGACGAAGGGGCGATGAAACCAGTACGAAACTGAAGCACAATATGGAGAAGGTAAAAGATATCAGTGATGGAACGCAAAACACTAGCTGTGACCTCCATTTTTCTATCCAAATGCAGGCATTTGTTGTCATTATCAATCACTGGAATGTAAAAAAACAGAGGATCCAAGGAGACTGCAATCACACAGGATAACACAAATATTTTGTTCCACTTCTGAAGAAAAGGTCCTTGAGGATCAAGCATCTTTTTTTCCGATCCCAAACTTTTGGCCAGAAGGCAACTTAAACAATAATTTAAAGCTTGTAGTATGCTTTTGATCCTTCTAGAACCACATTCCAGGACTTTGTGTAATTCATTAGAGATCATTCTAACTTTGCGCCAGCGTGCTCTATCATTATATGGAAAATTCCCATCTAAGCTTCTCTCTGAGTTCCAATCCTGAAACCTGCATGGCAATCAATTAAGGTGCAGAAACAAGCTTAGAGTTTTCCGAGAAACAGACTCTCTACCCTCCCCAGACCCCCCTAATGTGATTCTAAACAAGCTTAGAGTCAGACATCACAGCAAATTGATCCACGATTAATAGTACCTCATTACATGAAATAATGAAATGATGCATGATTAATTCGCAGCAAGCAGGTTAAAGTTTGTGTTACATGGTTAAATGCATCAAAATAAAGTCATCCCACATAAAACCAGAATAGTGGTCAGATGCCCGGCTTCTTTTTTTTTTCCTTACAATTCCAAAATTAGTTTGCGTTCCAGTCCCTCTAACCTGTTCATTTGTTCGATTTTCTCCTCTTGTCAAATGCTTAACAAGTGAGACTAGTTCAATTTGCTTCAGCATATAAAATAAGTTAATACACAAAAGGGTTTGCCCAGGTTCATAGCAACTGACCTCACAAACTTCTCTTGCCGATGATTCATAACTCAAGGCAATGCATCAAACTGTTCAAAGAGGCAGTCAACTTCCAAAATCCTTCGATGGACGAGAGGTTTCTTCATAAAAACTGCCTTGAGTAATACAACCAGGACCCTACATACCATTCCCCAAAAATGTTATTACACAAGTTTATGGGATATTATGTTGATTCTCTCATATTATAACAGTAAAACAAGAAACAGAGCTATAGAGCTATAGATTTCCTCCGAAAATGGATGACTGAAATACTTTTGAGATGTTTTTGTCACATGCAAACATTTTGCCATAAAAATCATAAAATTTAGAATAGGAACTGAACTTGCTTAGTAAGTTATAACACGGTCTTGTCATGCGAGAGGACTGAGGAGAATGCCACATAGCTCAAAAGGAAATGTTTACACATAACATAACTATAGCAATATAACAGTAACCTAAATTGAATTCAAGTTCAAAGTCATTGAACTTCCAACAAGCTCAACCAATCTAATTGAAGACATCTATAAGGCAATCTCTTTACTTCTCAATGTTAATCACAGATAATTCAACAGGAAATGTTTACATGTAAAATCATTATTATAAACTGTAATAAAGCAATAAAAAAAAAAAGAATCCTCCCCCCCCCCCCAAACCAAAAGCAAGTCATCAAAATAATGTTAAAACTGAATTCTACCATGAAGAAATGACTACCTCGAATGATCAAAGTCTATACACAAGATAACCACTTTGACCAACCACTAATTTCCAATAACAAGGCAATAAACACTGAAGTTAAAATTGGCCAATTTTCAACCACCCAAATGAAACACCTACTAAATTCAACTACACAGATATTAAGAAGGATAGAAATGAAATGATTAAAAATCAAAGCAAGAGAACTGAGACATACCAAATCAAATGTTCCGGAGAAAACTATGACGCCACTCTGTAATAACAGAAACAACTAAGCTTTCAGAGATAGAAGACGAAGACGATGATTGACTTAGAGGGAAGTTTCGCGGAGATTTCTTAGGGTTGATTTTGAAAATTTTCTAAAAGATAGTAATATGAAAGCAACTTTGTCTTGTTTGATTTCCAAAAGAGAAACCAAAAAGTGATGGGTCATATGACTCTATATGCTAGTCCACGCTAGTATTATAGCGCCCCAATTGGGTCCTATATGCATTTTTTCTCGTGTTCCGCTCCTGGATTTTCGAACCGGTGTCATATGTTTCCGGTTCCTCGTTATAACGGTGCTTATTTTCGAAACTAACGGCGACGGCGCGCTTGCTTGTGACTTTTTTTTTAATTGTTTGTGTTGGTTCAATTATTATTCGTGTTGTTGTCTACGATACTGAAATTAATTTCATCTCTTTCTTTAAGCGAAGTATTAAAATGACAATGACGAGTCTTTATTTGCAGTGCTTAGCGTAAAAATAATAATTGTATATTAGTGATGACAGTATTTGTATACAAATAATTTTTTGGGCTTTTAACATATTTTTCAAGCCAAAATAATTATAATTACTAGCCATTTATACAGTAGTTATGTGAAGAATAAGTATATTATATATAAAAATATCAATTCGCTAGCTATTATTTGGGAATCGGCTATATTGTGTATATTTCAATCTTTCTCCAACTCCTTGAGGTTAACAAGTAATCTTCAGCCCGAACTCCACAGGTGTTGCCTATCGGCGTGGGAGTTGGACTTATTGGTGGTTCGGGCCAAGCTGCACAGATCCAGTTTAAAGCCCAAAGTCTGAGTAGCCCAAGGAGAAGAGGACCTGGCCTTTCTTATTTGTTTTGTGTCTCGGCTTTTTGCGAAAATAGCACGGGCCAGCTTTCAAAATGGGATTTGAGAAAGGAATATTTTACCTCCTATTGCATAGGTTTGCACCTTATTTTTTAAAGAATATCATTTTAAAAAATTATATTTTATAGATACTTTTTAATGTTTATAGCAAAATATCTAATTTTAGTTACCTCGTTCTCCTAAGCCATTAAATATGTTATTCAATTACACTATTTTCTTTTTCTCTATACTTTGATACATGTCATTCTCTTTCATATTCCATGAAGATGCCTAATCTCAAAAAATTTCTCACCCACATTACGGAAAACAACGTTAAATCCTCTCTCCTCTCTCTATAGGCTGCCAGGGATACACAGCCCTATCCATCAAGTTAACATCATAAGGGTTAAGATTGAATGTCAAGAGCCTTTGTTTGGATCTCATTTTCGAGTCTACCTTTGTTTGGATCTCAAGAGCTATTGATAAGGCCACGCATAGAATTTTGGAAGATTTGTTAAGATGGAGTTCCAAGAATCTAGTAGCGAAGCAGAAAATTAAAGAGTTTTAGTGTGATTCTGGGAGTTGTAAAGGAACGGTAGCACAACAGTGTGTTAAAGTGACAATGCTTTGTGAGAAAGATGAAGAATAACAGCCGCTGGCCACTTTGACATTTATCAGACCCCTCTTTTGTGTTACCTTATTATTATAGAATTTTTATTCAATTTAGTGTTGAGCAATTTGGTTTTCTATTAATATATTTTCAATGTTTTACGCTGTATTTATATATATATTATTGTATTCGTTGTCTATTTTTTTAGTGTAATTCAACGTATCTCGGTGAATTTCATATATTTTATTGTATTCAATATCTTTTTTCATTGTATTTCAATGTATCCCGTTGTAATCCATGTTTCATGCCATGAATACATTCGAATATAAAAATCTGTCTAGCTACAATCCCTTATTTCATGCCTAAAAATGTTATTGTATTCATGAATACATTAGCTTAAATACGTCAAATACATCTTATAACAACAGAAAATGTATTTACAATCCGTAATATAGCAAATGACATCTATGGATAGCTAATTACCACTAAAAGATAAACTTTCTCATTGAATAGTAGTTAGCATTTGCAAAATTATTAAAAAATAATCACTGCTTTGTTGCAATACGGAAAGTTCCAGCATAATATGCTGGAGATTGGTGCACCTAATGTATGAACTTCTAGCATATTATGCTGGACCAGTATATTATGTTGCAAGTCTAGTATATTATATTGGAACTCTGGTATATAATGCTGAAATATTTTTCGAATTTTAAAAAGTATTTTTGTTCAGATTTATCTCTACATGAAAAATGGCTAAATTTCATTACTATTAAAACTGTGACTATTTTCAATTACTACTTGTAAACCTGTCCATGTTTGAATTTCACCTTACCGTTTTGGTTTCGTTTGTGTGTAGAAATAAATACTTAGCTAAGGTTACTTTTGCAATTAGAAACTTATTCAAATAGTTCATATTAGAGTTTTTTATCAATATTCTGGTCTCTCAAATATAATCTCGAAATGTATAGATATATAAATTTAATATATTTTTCGGCTTTTATTTTTATAATGGCTATATAGTATCATTTTCTCATTGAAAGGGGCCCAAAAGTGGATATTTTCAATTTCAAACTTTAGAAGACATTATCTAAAGGCCGAATAGCTTAAATGACATTCATACTTGTGCCACTTTGTCATCCCGATCCCTAAACTTAGCATTTTGCCAATTGAACATTTATACTTGCCCAAAACCTATATTTTAAACCCCTCTGACCGTTGACCGATCAGATGTGGCAACATCATTGTTGAGTTGGACAAAGTGAGTGTAATTCACGCGGACAATGAGCGTGAATATGAATATTTTGAACCAGAAATAATTAAAAGAAAAAAATCATTAAAATTAGAATAAAAATAAATAAGTAAAAAATAAAAGAAAAAAGTAAGTACAATGTACGCCTCTTCTTCTTCCCAACTCCTACCCCCTCCCCTCCCCAAAAAAAAACACATGTTACCACTTACCAGCACTCATCTACCAAATACCCAAGCACCCAAAATTATAATTCCAATTCACCAAATCAAATGCAGACAAACACATCGAAGCAAAAAGTAGAAAGGGAAGGCTGGCATTGCACACTTCGAAGAAGTAGCAGGTTAGCTCCTTTGAGGAGTTCAATTTAGTTTTTCAGAGACTGCATCGGTGTCGGCAAATAACAGACGGACCACCTGCATTTAATTCGAACAATTGCCTGCATAATGGAGAGTAGTCTAGCTCATACAATATGGAAGAAATTAGGTTCCTTTCAAACATGATTTTCTTGATTTTTGTTTTTGAGAAGCATCCTCCTCCATTTCAATTTGAAGGGCTTTAATAGGTGGTCCGGTAGTTCTGGTGGGACTATGGAGGTTGGGTCCTTTGCCGGGGAGAGAGGATATGGCCATCTTGGAATGTTGTTTTGGTTAGAGAATATAGAGGGTGTGTTCTTTATCTCTCTAGTAAAAGAGCAAAGAATTGACTTTTTTCTTCAATCTCCGTCACAAAAAATGAGAGGAAAAATTACAAACAGTCAGTTTCTTCAAAAATTTTTCTTCAATCTTCTTTAATCCCCTTCACGAAAAGAGCAAATAGTCGGTGCCTCCATTTTCATTTTCTATTCCGCCATTGATTAACCTCCATTAAAGTGAGACGAAAAATTGGGTTTGGGGGATAATAATCATTTTCTTTTTTATTTTGCTATGTGGCCATAACAAATGACCTGGAGCCTACGTCGTTTTATTTTCTTGACGTGGCAGCTGATGTGGGGGATATTGAATTACACGCACTGCATCCTCCTGTTATAAGTATTTATTATATACGTTTTGAAAGAGTATAAGTGTCCAATTGGTAAAATGCTAAGTTTGAGGATCGGGATGACAAAGTGATACAAGTGTCGCTATTCTGCCTTATCTAAAAATAAAAATTAACGTAATAATTTACATTATCCAATAAAAGGAGATGAATCATTTAGATTCATAGCAGAAGATTTGCTTCATGAATCATAGTTGGATAACACCGTTAGTTTTTGAATATATTGTGTTAGTGAGACTAAATGTGCTCTACTTTAGCTAACATAAGGGACAAACTATGCTTAGGGTTATATTTGAAGGTACAAAATAAACCTACCATCAAAGACAAGGGACAATATTGATCAAAAATTCGTTCATATTATCTCTCTTTCCTCATTTTGTCTATTGTTCACATTAAAATTTATAAATCAATGTAAGACACACGAGTGTTGCAACTTGCATTCATTTTAAATTTTTTACTCATATAAGATAAAATTTCATGGTATAGTGAGTTTTCAAACTGGTCAATAAAAAATAGCCACTGTTTATGAAGTCAATGAAAAATAGCCACTAGTTTGCTGCAACAGGGACCGGTCCAGTATAATATACGGGAGTTCTAGTGCATTTGTGTACGAACTCCAGTATATTATGCTGGACTGGTATACTTTGCTAACTCCTATAAAATTTGCGGGAGACAGGAGCACTAGTGCTCCAAACTCCAGTATATTATACTGGACAATTATACTGCTCGAACTCCTGTAAAATTTACGGGAGTTCCAGCATAATTATGCTTTAACTCCAGTAAAATTTGCGGGAGTTCCAACATAGTTATCCTGGAACTCCCGTAAAATTTACAGGAGTTCAAACATATTTATGCTGGAACTACAGTAAAATTTGCGGACATATTTTTCCAGATTTTGAACAGTGTTTTCGCTCAGATTAAAGTGGCTAAATTTTGATGACTTTTGAAACTTGGATATTTTTCAACGACCAGTGGTAAATCTGGTTATTTTGAATTTTATAATACAAGACTACGGAAAAAAATAAATCATCAACAAAAGCATTTATTTGCAAACGTAAGACGACAAGTTTTAGTGGCATTGCCACCTGATGAACTTGGTAATATTTATGATAAGAACTTTTTGTGAGCTTTGCACCATTCTTAATCATAATCTCCACCCAAAAGACATAAATTGACCAGGTTATATAGGAGTAGGACATTGTTTGGCTCAAAAGCTAAATATTATTTTACAAGCTTAAAATAATTAAAAAGACAAAAGGATAAATCATAACCAAATATAATAAGCCTAAAGATATGAGATCAATATAGTTACGATAGATCGGATATTATAAAATGAATAACTTAAGAATAGTCGCTCGTCAAAGTTAAGAAGTAGAGAAAAAATATGAGAGAATAAGAAAGTTGTATTATTAGACAATAACACTAATGCTCTATTATAATAGGGAGGTCCCATTTATATAAGGAGGGGCCTCCCTAAAAATAATAATAAAAGCATTTGAACATAGCCGGTGTCCTCATAGCGAGGACATCCATATTCAAGTAGCATTATCTACACCCTTACGTCCGAACCATACCATTATCGCAGCGGCTATACGTTCAAATGGTGTACCTTTGGACGTAATGTGATGACCCGACCTATCGTCTCATGCGTTACTGCTCCATTTTCCCCATTTTATGCTTTTTCATGTTACATTATCAATAATTAGTGTGTTAGAGTTGATTTTGGTAGAAAAAGGGGCACTTAGTCTCGTTAAAGAAGGCTTGGTTTGGAAAAGTTAACCGGATGTTGACTTATGAGCTATCGGGATCGGATGTGATTTTTGATGATTAGATTAGCTTAGGGGGATAATGTGTGACTTAAGAGCGTGATCATAATTGATTTTGGAGGTCTGGTGTAGAATTAGGCTTGATTTGGCGAAGTTAGTATTTTGGCGAATTCCGGTTGATAGGTGAGATTTTGATCCGAGGGTCGGAATGGAATTCCGAGAGTTTTTGTAGCTTCTATATGTGATTTATGATGTTTGTGCAAAATTTTAGGTCACTCGAACGTTGTTTGGTTGGATTTTTTAACGAATGCGTGTTTCGGAAGTTTTTGAATAACTTAGGCTTGAATCAATTGTGAATTGATGATTTCAGTGTTGTTAGGTGTGTTTTGATGATTGAAATAAGTTTGAATGATATTTTGGGATATGTTGGTGCCTTTGGTTGAGGTCCGGGGGGCCTCGGGTGTGTTTTGGATTGTGATCACGCTCTTATTTGATATTTTAACGTCATTTCTTTGGATATAAAGGGTACCATATTAAGCAAATGAGCTCCAAATTAATTTTTTATTGAATCATTAGCTTTGTATCGAAATTACGAAACCATAGAAAAAAGAATCATCGAATTTGGACATCGTATGAGAAAGTTATGCTCATTTTTACCTCAGGTTTGCACCTTATTTTTTAAAAAATACAATTTTTAAAAAATTATATTCTATAAATACTTTTTAGTATTTATAGCAAAATATCTTATTTTGGTTACCTCCTATTCCTAAGCCACTAAATATATTATTCAGTTACACTATTTTCTTTTTCTCTCTACTTTAATACATGTCATTCTCTCCCATGTTCCTAAACATGTTCAATCTCAAAATATTTCTCACCCACGTTACCTACCAATCCATTAGTAAAGAAAATCATGCTAAATCCTCTCTCCCCTCTCTCTATAAGCTGCCATGGATACACAACCCTATCCATCAAGTTAACATCATAAGGGTTAAGGTTAATCTCAAGAGCCTTTGTTTGGATCTCGTTTTCGAGTCTGCCTTTGTTTGGATCTCAAGAGCTATTGATAAGGCTGCGCATAGAATTTTGGAAGATTTGTTAAGATGGGGTTCCAAGAATCTAGTAGCGAAGCAGAAAATTAAAGAGTTTTAGTGTGATTCTTGGAGTTGTAAAGGAACGGTAGCACAACAGTGTGTTAAAGTGACAATGCTATGTGAGAAAGATGAAGAATAATAGCCGCTGCCCACTTTGACAATCATCAGACCCCTCTTTTGGGTTACCTTATTATTATGAAATTTTTATTCAATTTGGTGTTGAGCAATTTGGTTTTCTATTGATATATTCTTAATGTCTTACGCTATATTTATAAGTATTTTATTGTATTTGTTGTCTATTTTTTTAGTGTAATTCAACGTATCTCGATGTATTCCATATATTTTATTGTATTCAATATCTTTTTTCATTGTATTTTAATGTATCCCGCTGTATTCTATGTATTTCATTGTATTCACTGTCTCGCTATATGTCATAAATGTATTCATATATTTTTTTAATTAATATAATTTATGTATTTAGATGTATTATATAATTTCTTTAAATATTGCTATGTTTTTAGGGTAGTTTTTGGTTGAGAATCTTTTTTATCACTGGAAATACAAAATTTGTGTGTTGTAATTGAGTTTATTGAGTTATTTAGGAGCCAATTATGTTAATTGATTCATTTTCATTTAAAACAGTGTTATCCCCTGTTTCACATCGTGAATACAATCAAATACGATAATATTTCCTATTGTAATTCATGTTTCATGCCATGAATACATTCGAATATAAAAATATGTGTAGCTACAATCCCTTATTTCATGCTTGAAAATGCTATTGTATTCATGAATACAATAGCTTAAATACGTCAAATACATCTTATAACAACAGAAAACGTATCTACAATCCGTAATATAGCAAATGACATCTATGGATAGCTAATTACCACTAAAAGATAGTGCTTTATGAAAATTTATCATTGAATAATAGTTAGCGTTTGCAAAATCATTAAAAATTAATCACTACTTTGCTACAACACGGAAAGTTCCAGCATAATATGCTGGAGATTGGTGCACATATGTATGAATTTCTAGCATATTATGCTGGACCAGTATATTATGTTGCAAGTCTAGTATATTATATTGGAACTCTGGTATATAATGCTGAAATATTTTTCGAATTTTAAAAGGTATTTTCGTTCAAATTTATCTCTACATAAAAAGTGGCTAAATTTTCATTACTATTAAAATTGTGACTATTTTCAATTACTGCTTGTAAATTTGTCTATGTTTGAATTTCACCTTACCTTTTTGGTTTCATTTGTGTGTAGAAATAAATACTTAGCAAAGGTTATTTTTGCAATTAGAAACTTATTCAATCAATTCATATTAGAGTTTTTTATTAATATTTTGATCTCTCAAATATAATCTTGAAATGTATGATATATAAAAAATATATAAATTTAATATATTTTTCGGCTTTTATTTTATAATGGCTATATAGTATCATTTTCTCATTGAAAAGGGGCACAAAAGTGATATTTTCAATTTCAAACTTTAGAAAACATTATCTAAAAATAAGAAATTAACGTAATAATTTACATTTTCCAATAAAAGTAGATGAATCATTTAGATTCAGAGCAGAAGATTTGTTTGAATCATAGTTGGATAACACCGTTAGTTTTTGAAAATATTGTGTCAGTGAGACTAAATGTGATTTACTTTATCTAACTTAAGGGACAAAATATGCTTAGGATTATATTTGAGGGGCCAAAATAAACATACCATCAAAGATAAGGGACAATATTGATAAAAAATTCTTCATATTATCTCCCTTTCCTCATTTTGTCTACTTTCACATTAAAATTTATAAATCAATGTAAGACAGACGAGTGTTGCAACTTGCATTCATTTTAAAAATTTTACTCATATAATTTACTTGTTTAATTTAGTACTACAATACAAGACTACGGAAAAAAAATCATCAACAAAAGCATTTATTTGCAGATGTAAGATGCCAAGTTTTAGTGGCATTGCCATGTAATGAAGTTGGTAATATTTATGATAAGAACTTTTTGGTGAGCTTTTCACCATTCTTAATCATAATCTCCACCCAAAAGACATAAATTGACCAAGTCATATAGGAGTAGGACATTATTTGGCTCAAAAGTTAAATATTATTTTACAAGTTTAAAATAATTAAAAAGACAAAAGTATAAATCGTAACCAAATATAATAAGCCTAGAGATATGAGATCAATATAGTTACGATAGATCGGATATTATAAAATGAATAACTTAAGAACAGTCGCTCGTCAAAGTTAAGAAGTAGAGAAAAAATAGGAGAGAATGAGAAAGTTGTATTATTAGACAATAACAGTGATGCTCTATTATAATAGGGTGGTCCCCTTTATATAAGGAGGGGCATCCCTAAAAATAATAATAAAAGCATTTGAACGTAGCTGATGTCCTCGTAGTGAGGACGCCCAGATTCAAGTAGCATTATCTGCACCCTTACGTCCGAAACATATCATTATCGCAACGGCTATACGTTCAAAGGGTGTACCTTTGGACATAATGTGACGATCCAACCCGTCGTCTCATATGTTACTATTTCGTTTATCTCATTTTATGCTTCTTCATGTTACATTATCAATAATTAGTGTGTTAGAGTTGATTTGGATTGATTTTGGTAGAAAATGGGGCACTTAATCTCTTTAATGAAGGCTTGGTTTGGAAAAGTTAATCGGAGATTGACTTATGAGTTATAGGGCTCAGATGTGATTCCCGGTGATTCGATTAGCTTCGGAGGATAATTTGTGACTTAGGAGTGTGGTCGGAATTGATTTTGGAGGTCTAGTGTAGAATTATGCTTGATTTGGCGAAGTTAGTATTTTGGCGAATTTTGGTTGATAGGTGAGATTTTTATCCGAGGGTCGGAATGGAATTCCTAGAGTTTTTGTAGATTTTATATGTTATTTGTGATGTGTGCGCAAAATTTTAGGTCATTCGGACGTCGTTTGGTTGAGTTTTTGATCGAATGCGTGTTTCGGAAGTTTTTGAAGAATTTAGGCTTGAATCCGTTGTGAATTGATGATTTTAGTGCTGTTAGGTGTGTTTTTATGATTGACACAAGTTTGGATGATGTTTTAGGATATGTTGGTGCCTTTGGTTGAGGTCGCGGGGGCCTCGGGTGTGTTTTGGATTGTGACCACGCTCTCATTTGATGTTTCAATGTCGTTTCTTTGGACATAAAGGGATACCATATTAAGAAAATGAGCTCCACATTATTTTTAATTGAAACATTATCTTCTTATCAAAATTACGGAGCCATAGGAAAAAGAATCATCGAATTTGAACATCGTATGAGAAAGTTATGCTCATTTATGTGTCAGAAAAACTGCTGCTTCTGGTATGTTCGCATGCGAAACAAGGCTGGGAATTACGAACACTATAGTTTCACAAATGCGAAGAAAATGCTGGGAATTACGAAAATACCGTAGCTGGCGGGAATTACGAAAACACTGTAGCTTCGCAGATTCGAAGAAAATGCTGGGAATTGCGAAAACACTGTAGCTGGGGTTGAATGTTTAAAAAAGCATTTCAGTCGCGAAAACACCCAATTTCTCCACCATTTTTAGTCATTTTAAGAGCTTTTGGACGGGCATTGAAGGGAATTTCAACTAAGATCAATTGGAGGTAAGTTTTATGAGTTAAATACATGATTTTATTGAAGAATCATCCTAGAAATTCATGAGATTAAGCCTAAAAATTGAAGAACTAGGGCTTGAGTTTTTAATATTCCAAATTGGGATTTGATAGGTCATTTGAGCTCGGATTTGGGAGTTCTTGGTATATACGGACTCGTGGCGAGACAAGGAATCCAATAATGTAAGTTTTGTAATTTTTTTAGAAGCGGACCCAATGCTCGGGTTTTGCTAGTTTCAAGATTTCTGCTATTTCTCGGTTGTTTTCGATTGGATATTGTTCCCTTAGCATGTTGTAATGTATTCACTATGTTTTTGTTAGATTCGACGTGCATGGAGGACGATTCGAGGGGCAAAGGCATCGCGAGCTTGAGATTTTGCCGATTCGAGGTGAGTAATACCAGAAGGAGGAGGGTTAAAAAATGGGGGAAAGAGTTTCTGGTCGGGGAAGAAGACGAATGACAGTAATTAATTGAGGGTATAACCTTTTTTTTTTGGACGCTATATGTATAGCATATAAATTAAAAAGGGTGTATATGATAGTCAAATCGTTAGACTATATAGTGTTTAACTACAAAACGTTATATCTTAACGGTAAAAATTATTATTAAAGTATAACATTTTGTATTTGGATGCTATATATGAAAATATTTTTTTAACACCTATTAACGTAATAATTTGAGCCAAAAAATACATTATTAAGGTTCCAGACTCTACACAATAGTTGTGGACATCGGTCGGTTCGGTTCGGGTTTGAAAATTATCGGTTTTGCCTATCAGTTATCGGTTTACAAATATCATAACCCGATACCAAACCGATAAGATATTAATTATCGGTTATCGGCTTATCGGTTATTGATCCTTATCGGTTCGGTTATCGATTTACCCGATAAGATAAAACTAAAATTAAAAGTGCTCAATTACTCAAACTGAATATCAAAAAATTGCTACTCCTCTAACCATAAATTTCACTTGAGTAGAGAAGACACCAAGACTGGCGGCAAACAGAAAACATAAATCAGAAGCAAACAAAGACAAAAATCAGAAGCAAACAGAGGCGCAATTCTTGAGCAAACAAAACAATTAACAAGAAGCAAACAAAAAATCTTGAGCCAAAACTTACACGATGCGATTGACGAGTCAGACGTCTGGCGTTACACGATGCGATTGACTGTTTGGAGTTGGGGGCTGTGGCGGAAATACAATGAGAGAGACAAAGACTGAGTGAATTGAAGAGGGAAGGGAATTAGTAAAATAAAACCCTAATATATACTTAAGGGTATATTAGTAAATTACTTCATTCTTATTGGGTTATCGATTTTTATCCAATAACAAAAATACAAACCGAGATCGAACCGATAACCCAATAAAATTTTTTTGTTACCCCGTTATCGAACCGTTAACCTAATAAAAAATTAACGGTCCAGATTATCAGTACCGAATATATGCCCATCTCTACTGCACAAAGAGGCGTGGAAGTACCCCAATCGCATCCTTTCCACGTAAGCTCGTAAATGTAAAATTATTTAGTAAGAAAGAGTAATAAATCTATTGGATCTGGCATTTCAATAAATGGTGGGGTCCGAAGCACAGAGGATTATAAGCATGTAAAGTGGATGCATGTGGAACGCCACGTTGCCATTCTCTCTTCGGTGACAAGCTTCAAACGCCAGGCGTCTCTCTCGTACCTGAGTGAGTTTCTCTCTCTCTCCTCCGCCACTTCACAACAAACACATTCACTTATTTTCACATACACACACACTACTCTCCTCTCTCCATATTATTATCATCATAGTATTACTTTTCTCTAGATTTTTAGGGTTTCCTGATTCTTCCTTTTCAGCTTTCTGGATTGAGAAAGCTTAAAAAAGGCTTCGATTCTTCTCTGTCTCTCCCTCTCTCTTTAATTTATCTTTGGATTATTTTTTATTATTTATTATATATTTAATTTGTGGATCGAGAAAAAAGTTGGAGCTGATTCGATGAATCTGATTCCGGATATACTACGATCTTCTGTGCTTGCCTTTTTTCATCATTCGATTCCGATTTCTGGAGACCTGAACCTGCATGTTTTACACAGATCGATCTGTTAATATTCATTTTTTTTACCTTATCGTGGAATAAAGCCTGATTTATAGGATCTACCGTTCGAGTTATGTATTCGAGATTCACGGAATCTACTCTTTTGATTGTAAGATCAGATCCATCATGATTTTTTTATTTTCTTTTCTCTTTCTGATCTTCTTAAGAAGGAATTAATTGAAGTAGAGACGGTATATTTTTTTTTAAACTGTATTTAATTCACTGAGAATGTGGGGAAATTGGTTAATTCTCTCTCTACTTGTAATTTCATTAAATGCTTAAACAATGTTTAGCAGCTAAAGTGATAGAAACGGTAATTAATAGCCTTTGAGCAATTGTTAGTTTTTTTTTGTTATTAAATTTGTTTAATGGATTATCTGATGATCGTAGGTGCTGGTGTTTTTTCTTCTCAGGTTCAAGTTCCGGCAGTTAATGCGGTGAATTCAAATTTAGATGTTATGCAATAGCTGCGTAAGGTTTGTGGTTTTTCAAGCAGCACATATTGATAGACACATTGTGCAAAGGCAATTTATCAAACTCGTTAAAAGTTTGAATGCAACTCGTAGCATAAGTTATTCTTGGAATAGTGTATATACAGCAAGGAGAACGATGATGGTGGATACTGGTGCAACTGCTAAAGGAGGACCTGTCGTTGATGTTTCACCGGAGAAGGATGATAATAATGGTGGTTTCGCTAGCGGAGGATGGAAGAGGTGATTCATTTTAGCAGATGTAATATTGTAATATTATATCCTTGAGATATGTATTGTTGCAAGATGACCAATAATAGTTTTACCTGATGGAGCATTCATGGATCATAGACTTTGTCATGCAAAACACATAGCATTCTTCGTTGATTCCATTTAGCGTTCTTCTGGCTTATTGAGGTAGTAAGGCGCATACTTTGCACTGCATGGTGCCAATAAGCTCCATGAAGCTTTGTGACTGTGACATATACTTACAATGTTTGACTTGATCATCCAGATGTCTAAGGGGATGAATGCGCTGTCCTTGTCGAAAATTAGTGTCCCTTAACATAACTCGTGTTTTCCGACTTAGATATTAGCCTGCACTTGATGCCAAAAAAATAAAATAAGTTAGCACAGGGTATGGGTGAGTGTGGAGAGTTGATATTCTGAAGTTTAATATTACTCTTACTTTCAACAGTTTCCTCGACTAGATCATTCAAAAAGCTGCTCCCTTGTTTGCCTCGTCTTTGTCGTAATCGACAGCTTTGTCTCACAACTTACTCCTCCTGAGTACAGATGCATGATACTAATGTTTAACAGGCTTGCAACATCAATATTCTACTTATTGATGGAAGAACAGATGGTTTACATGTTAATTTCTCAGCCCTATGGGCTATGTCTTTTGAGATGTACAATTGTTTTTGAACTTCTAGCAGAATATTGTGACAAAATCGACGAAGAGAGCTTAGGGATATCATATGCAGAAAACCGTTCAAAACTATTACTCCTATAAGTTTTCCTTGGTGATAGAGAATTTGTGACCTTCTTCTAAAAATGGCAGGCTTTCGTATGTTCTATTTTAACTCCTTATCTGGTGGAAAAGTAGGGTGTCTAACTGCTTGTAGTATTGGTGCTATTTTCTTCGGAGAGTGAACTTTTTATCATGTATTTGCTTCTTTACCCTTTCCATACAAAGGGATGATGTTGATAAAGGTTTTGAGATTGACTAGGTAAGTGTTATATGCTATGATGAAATTATGTATGTTGTTCGTTGTGAGTTGACAAGATACATGTTTCATTTTTAGCACAATGTTTACTCTACATGTATAATAGATGTTCATTTTTATTTTGCTATGAGCAACTCGTACTTGTTGTCAAAATTCGTTTGTAAAAAATGCTCATACTTATTTTTGTCCATTCCTACTTGGCAGTGAAGACGGAAGACTGAGTTGTGGTTATTCAAGCTTTAGAGGGAAAAGAGCCACCATGGAGGATTTTTATGACATTAAAACTTCCAAAGTTGATGGACAAACAGTTTGCTTATTTGGGATATTTGATGGTTAGAACTTGCCAATCATCCTTCAGCTTGGAACGTGATTTTGGATTTACATAATGACCAATAAGTCTATCATTGCGAATCTTCTGGCTTGAAGCTTGTATTTGCTATGCCTTGTCTTTTTATTAGTAGCTTAATGTTTCGCATGAATACGGGTCGGTGAGCTATTGTTTGCATGAACTGGTGAATTTAAGGGTCTGTTGTTTTACGGAACAAATAGTTATTTTCCTGAAAGCAGTTTTATTTTTGAAAACTGAAAGCTATTGTTTTTTATTGTGCGGGACAGAGCTGTTTTGTTTTCCGAAAAAACAAAAAACTAGCCAGAAGGCTGTTTTCCCGGAAACACTTATTTTAACACACAACTTATTCTTGCATAAACAAATGAAAATCCATATGTAAGATCTTATTGTCTTCCAAAATAAAACCATACAAATACTAAACCAACATCTGACTCCGGTTGAAATGCAAAGGCTACCTACAGTTCAAAATAGAGGGATGCTCTACTGGAATGGAATTGGTAGAACCTCAAACTAGGGAGAGTTTTGTACTCCTTTCTAAAATCACATATCCATCGGTCTAACCGCTTTAATTTTTTTTCCAGTGGGGGCTTTAGAGAGAGGCGGCCCTATGCGAAAGACTAATAATGACCTCCACGTGGGGTTTCTGAAATTTATTTTCCATTAAGTTTCAGCTATTTGATTTCTCTTACTTGGCAGCTAGCTGAACAGTTTTCTGATCTAAAAACTGTTTCTATATTAGTCTCAAATATTTTATGAGCGTGTGACAACTTTGGTCTTTTCTGAGGTTTGACTGTTAAATTCTTACGTTTCTGCAGAGTAGGTAGAATAAGCATTGCTCATTTTTAATCATTATGTCATGTTACTGCAGGCCATGGTGGTTCCCGAGCAGCTGAGTTTCTGAAGAAACATCTCTTTGAGAATCTAATGAAACATCCAGAGTTCCCAACGAACGCCAAGTTGGCCATAAGTGAGTTCATATCTGTTGTCCTACGATTGCATTATATGAATCTCCACTTTTGTACTTCCTCAGTAGGCTCAAAATGTGCAATCCATCCATTGAAGCTGACATATGAGTTCATATCTGTTGTCCTATGGATTGCATAATATGAATCTCCACTTTTGTACTCTCTCAGTGGGCTCGAAATGTGCTATCTGTCCATTGAAGCTGACATATCTAAGTTTGACATATTTATGCTGTCATAAAATCTAAAATGTGTCGCACATGCATGACAATGACAAGGGCAAAGTACTTGAGCGACCCATCAGTTCAAGCATACTGAAACTTAGAAACTTCTCTCTCCCTCCTCCTCCTCTCTCTCTCTCTCTCTCTCTGCCTCTCTCTCTCTCTTTTTCTGTGTGTGTGTTTGGGTGGGGGGTGTCTTCTGTCTCTCTCTCTTTGAATTCTAGTACTTCTGAAGGTGAAGGTGTAGCTGTGTGTCCAATTCATGATTATCTTCACTGGGACAAAGGGGTGTGCGACTCTATTTTGCTCATGACATTAAGTTTGTGGACTACTTTCATCATATTGCAGGTGAAACATATCAACAAACAGACATGGACTTCTTGGATTCTGAAAAAGATACCTTCCGAGATGATGGTTCCACTGCTTCAACAGCAGTTCTAGTTGGTAACCATCTCTATGTTGCCAATGTTGGAGATTCACGGACAATAATATCTAAGGGCGGAAAAGGTAACATCAGATTGCTAACAGCTTAAAAAGTTCTGGAATGTGATAATAGAAATAGTAGCAGATAGTTTCAGCAGCCACAAGGGGCGAGGATACTGAGGAATGAGCCTTTTTTTATTGTATAGGTATCTCTACTTCATGTAAAAATGTGATACTGGCGGGCTCGCTAGATCATGTGATATCTATAATGCGCAATTTCATTTCCTTTAAAGCAGATATTACCATGTAAAACCAGAAACAGCTAAGCAAGTTAGTACAATTATGTAGGGTTTTCCCTTTTTGTGATTTACAAAAGTGGAAGTGATAGTATAGCTGGAAACTGAAGCAATAGTAATTGGTATCCTCCATGGTCCCTAAGTTCTGTTTTTTTCTTATGCCTTATGCTCTATATCATATGGTAATATTTCTCTCGTATGTTATAGTTAATAGCTTATCGTCACTCTCGTCATTTTGTAGCCTAGAATCTTGAGACAACTAGCATCTTGGTTAGATACTTAATTAATTCAGTTTCATGCTTGACAGCAATTGCTCTATCTGAGGATCATAAGCCCAATCGAACTGATGAGAGGAAGAGAATTGAAAGTGCCGGAGGTGTTGTGATGTGGGCCGGTAAGCAATTTTCTCTGCCTGTAAGGCATTGCTCAAATTTGGGTTGCTTACCTGTTAATTAACAGTTCCAACTCGTGGGTTGTCCCGTCAGAAATGGACCATCGTAGTGAATTTTCTGATGCTTTTAGAGAATGCGTTTTGTCATCAATTAGTCATCTGATACAAAGACTCAAGTTGCATGCCCTCCATTTGTTTTGCATTGATGTAATTCATTGTGGTGCAGACAGTTGTGAAAGGGAAGAGTTTTAGGCTACATGGATGTAATTGTAGAGGTTTAAAATGTCTGTGAACCATGGAGACTGGAAGAGAGAAGCTAGAGGAAGGAGACTTCACTGTTGTCATAAAGTTTGGCTTGAGTTTTTCGGTAGTTCCCCAGTTTTGTCGTTCGATTCTTTAGGTTGTAGATTGGGTAGAGTGTTATAGGTCGTCATGGAATCAAGTTACTCTTATAATTTTGTTAAAATATTGCATGTGTGCATGCTACAACTATGAGATGTTTAGTGCGTGGGAGTGGAGCAAGGTGTCCATCTGGAAATAGATGCATTGCCTATGCGGATGTCCACTTGCATGCATCTAACTAACTACTATTTGTTTTATTGGAATAAAGAATCTAGCAGAAGGAGACTTCATTGATGTCCACTTGCATGCATCTAACTAACTACTATTTGTTTTATTGGAATAAAGAATCTAGCAGAAGGAGACTTCATTGTTGTCATAAAGTGTGACTTGAATTTTTCGGTAATCCTCCAGTTTATTCTTACCTTTCTGTTAGTGGTAGATTGAGCAGAGTGGTATAGGTCATGTGGGAATCAAGTTACGTTATACTTGTATTAAGATATGGTTGCACGTGTGCATGCTACACTTCCATCTTGAAATTGATGTTTTGCATTTGTGGTAATGTCTACTTGCATCCATCTAACGGCCTATTTGTATTCTTGGAAAACCGTATTTACTGCTGGATTAACCTAATGTTCTCACATTTAATGAACGTCTTATTTGGTGAGTGGACCCTTGCTGCTGTCATATTTGTTGCATGAGCTTTTGTATAATCTCTACGTTAAACACCATTTATGCTTTCTGTTTCTGTATTATCAGGTACCTGGAGAGTTGGTGGTGTGTTAGCAATGTCACGTGCTTTTGGCAACCGTATGTTGAAGCAATTTGTTGTGGCTGAACCTGAGATTCAGGTAGATTTATCTATTACAGTATCTATTCTTTTGCTTCTTTAGATGTGTAAAAATGAAAGTCATAGTGGCTGGAGGACTTGCGAATTGCGATACATTGCTCCCCCACCCAACCAAAAAAGAATATAGTTGCTGGGCTATTGGATTAGTAGGATGCCCTGTCCCATCTGGCAAAACCTGCAGCCTACCTGCAAGCAATTACGGTACTGCATTATTTTCAGGTTTCATGCACTGGCATGGATTGTAGCCTATATGAGGTGCAGGTCAGTGCATGTGCCCTAAGGGATTGTTAAGAGTTTAGATAACTGGGAAATGTATGCGATTTGTGCCCAACACTTGCACTTCATGAACAATTTATCTAGCGCCGTCGTCTTCACTACAGTCCTGCGTGTATGAGTTATGCATCGTAATATTGTTGTCTCTTTTGGCTATAATAGATAGATGTTTTAATTTTATTATATTTCTATTCAAAGAGGACTTGACTACTTTGCTTGTGCAGAAAATCTTCAATTTCCTTTTTCTTTTTTTTGGGGGGGGGGGGGTTTGGAGCTACAGAAGCAACAGCTTCCTAATGAAGAGTTAATACAAATTGTCATTTCCACATCTTCGGAATCTTTTTTCAGTTGACAGGGCTAGTATCCGACACACGCCCTTTTTAACAGTCTAGTCCTTAGTGAAGTTGGCCTGTAAAGAATTAGTACCAAGAACGATGCACTTTTAAGGATTAAAACAATTAGACCAATTGGGTTGTGGGAGGATAGAGGGGAGAAGGGCTGCTAAGTTGGACGGATTTACTTATGAAACTAAAGAGTTGGAAAGGGGCGGATTTACTTATGAAACTAAAGAGTTGGAGCCTTGAAGGCATTTGATATTTATCATCTCTGTATATGTTTCAGGATCAAGAGATTGACGAGGAAATAGAACTACTCGTGCTTGCCAGCGATGGGCTCTGGGATGTTGTACCAAATGAGGTAAATCCTGTGCGTGTCGGCACGCTTGTTTGCTCTTTTTTCTTTCCGTATCTTTTTCCCCTCGGAATCGCGCTGTTTCCAGTTTTCCTGGCCTCCTTTCGGTGGTAACTTGAAGATTTTTAGGCTATATCACAGCATTCTGACAGATTGCTGTAATTGTTGTGAAAACTCACAGCCTGAACTTCTAGACTGGCTTCTCTTTTGTGGGTGATCTCTTTAGATATCAGTGTTTTTTCTTTTAGTTGCTGATTTTTGTCTTCCTTTAGGATGCTATTTCACTTGCACAAGCAGAAGAAGAACCAGAAGCAGCTGCTAGGAAGCTAACAGAAACTGCATTTACTCGGGGTAGTGCTGACAATATTACCTGCATAGTGGTGAAGTTTCACCACAAGAAGATTGAACCAGAGGGGAGCCAGCAAGGCTGAAGAATTTGTTATGCTGCATATGCCTTTTCCTGGTGGAAGGCTGCTTCAATGCGACGATGCCAGTGCAAGTTGCTGACGATAGCATCAACAGGGGCTGTCATTTTTTCATTCATTTCTTTGCGTTGTTTTTCCCGTCATCCCGTTTAACTGTTGTATTTAAGGTGTCTGCGTTTGTGCGTCTGATTTCTCCTTTTCTGTAGAGGTATTGTCTGGATATAAACTTTACTGTGAAACGTAGTTAAAAGTGAAAAAAAAAACTTGGTAGTTCTACTTTTACGTACTACCTGGCTGCATGGAGCCATTGAAGGATTTCCATGCATTCCTTATGATTTGCCATGTTACCTTTCACAGAAAGATGATTTGATGAATGACTACTTTACTAGTGTTTTGAAGTGATTGGATGTGTATCGATAGCCTCAGTTTTAAACCAGGTTGGTAAATGACAGCCTTCTGGTGAGTGACATATTGTCCTTGCAGGGGGAGGGAGGTGTCGAAAGTGTAGCGTGTGAGTATGCAGTGTTGTTACTTAGAGTGTAGTTGTGAAGGAAACAGAAAGCTCTTAATGTATACGTGCAGTGTTCATGCTAAGATATACATGCACAAGCTTGTGCTTTTATGCAGCGAGTTTATGTTAAAAGTTATTTACAGTTCGAAACCATGTCAAACCAAGCAATCCTGAAATTAAAGTATTCCCGCGTAACTGTGGATGAGTTGTTGCACCAGTATAGTTAAAACACACCATGGGAGTTCATCTCTTTTATCTTTTTGATGATGCTTCAATATGTCCTGGATGAGTGAAGTGAAAATCGAGTGACTTTGGAGTTGGAGTGCAGGAATTTGGCTTGCCTTACTACAACGAGTCAAATCAAAATAGCTCATAGTGATAAGTGCAACATAATTGCAGTAAGTCAACCTAGCGACCAATGTGTAGGGTTTTATAGTAATTGAAAATAGATTAGATTCTTCTGTACCACCTTGCACTCAACGAGCAGCTTATAAATGATAAATTTAATTCTACCACGGTTAAAATATGGATATTTGACGCTTGAGGTCTCACACACACACACACTTTTGACACTTGTTGCTCAATGCAGTAAGCTGTCGAATGGAATATATCTCTATGTTTATACATGTATTTTGATTTGAATATTGTTTAAACGAAGATCGCACTTCCATTATTTATTTTTTCCTTCCCGATATCTGAAGTGCTGTATTTTTCTGATACACCAAAACAACAACAACTATCCAGTATAGTCCCACAGGTGGGGTCTGGGGAGGGTAATAAGTACGCAGACCTTACCCTCGCCGGAAAGGGCAGAGAGACTGTTTCTAATCGACCCTCGGCTCAGGACAAGGAGAAGAGAAGAAAAAGAAAAAGAAAAAGAAAAAGAAAAGAAAAAGAAAAAAGGCATTAGTACTTCCAACATGAATCCCATAAATAATTATGTAAACATAAACCATTGGAAAAGATAAACAAAAACAAAAACACAGGGGGCACATAGATAATTATATGACCATATAAACCGTACATACAATTGCATGCAAAAGCAACGCACCCAACTCTGTCCAGCCCCGGTAGAGATTTTTCTGATACACCATGCCTAGAAATTCAACAATGATTGTAAGCTTTGACTAAGAAGCCAGAATTACAAACATATCTAAACTATAACTCCCTGAATATCCAAATTTTTAAATGTTTTGAACAAGCAAGAAGTTCACAATTTTTAAAGGTTTTATGTAAAATATATATATATATATATATATATATATATATATATATATATATATATATATATATATGTGCCAACCTAGATCACCATGATTCATAAATGAAATATCCCATGTTTATTTGTTTATTACTTCACATGTTGCATTCTATGTATCACAGTTTTCGTTTTAGTTGATCCTTATTTTTACCTCCAAATCTTTTCAAAATCTTTCCTTGCGTATTTAATTATTTTCTTGTTGTCTCATTTCATAATATGGATTTGTTTATGAAGAATAAGTGTTTCTTCTTCTGACAATTTCACATTGACGAGACGTTAGGATCGAGAATTCAGGTAGTACAAAATTTAGCTAAATAACATTATAATAATAATATAATAGTAATGCAAGTTGATAGCAATAGTAACTAAAGAAGATAAAGAAAGGCATATAATTTAACGTGATTCGATTAAGGTGATCTATGCCCACAAGCAGAAAAGAGCAATTTCACTATAACAACTGGTGTACAAAAAAGAGTACAAAATTAGAGATGAAACTTTAATTATCCCAAAATCTATTCCAAAAGAATAACCTCGCTGCAATCACTCACAAAGAAAAAATTCACTCAAAGTGTTTCCTAACATTAATTTTATGGAATATAACAAAACTCTCTATTACAAGAATACTCGAAATGAGTTTCTAATTAAAATATGGAATGATTCAAATGAAGCAAGATGACCCAAAGGCATATTTACATGGACCCAAACAGTGTCACGGGTCACCGCTTCCTTAAAGCTTTTTAATATATATATATATATATATATATATATATATATATATATATATATAAAAGTGAACAAAGTGCACGAACACTGCATCTGAAAGTTGTACAACTTGTACGGTAAACTTGAATTTCTCTCCTTGGTGATTAAAGAGAATTTTTCTTAAAGAGCATTCATAAAGACCTAATTAGTAATAATTAGAAACCATTTATAATATTATATGACATAGGAATATTTTACCGTATTCTATAATGTATTTAGTTTATTAAACAAGTTGTATTTAATAATACAACATTAAGATCCGCCGCATAAATTGGGATTGATATAAATGACAAACTGTATTTAAGTGTATTAACATGTATTTAGCATAAAAATAGTAACGGGTAAGCGTAAATTTGGGGAATTTGAAAAAGATAAAAACGGAAAGATATCCAAGAAAATTTGATTTCCCCTAATCTAGTTAACTAACTTAAAGAAACAAAATCCATACGAAATCTGCTATATTTTTACCCAATTAACGAGAAAAAACAGAGCAGTAGAAGTTCTTCTTACGTATACAATTGCAGAAAATACATATGGCTAGTTTAACAGTGTTGTTGCGACATTCAGGAAAGTGGAACGATGATGGAGATTATGTCGACTTTTCAATTGAGGGAATACTTATTAAAGAGTTTGGTTCCTTCAAAGATCTTGTATGTTCAATTTCGAATCAACTGGGTATTGATTTGAACTCAAATACCATTAAAATTCGATATAGTGTGGATGGAAATCGCACACCAATAGAAATACACAATGATATGGGATACAAATTGTATGTAGAATTGAAAAAAGAAAATCAACAATTTGGGATGTATCCTCTTTGCATAACAACAACAGAGAAAGAAATTAGCGAAGAAGATGGTGTAAATCAAGGGAATATAGTGCAAATTGAAGAAGTACCTGGAAGTTATGATGTTGAAACAGATGATACTATGGCTATAGAGCTAATCAAATCTGGAGAAACAATTGGAATTTTGGAACAAAACACGGATTTGATAATAACAAAGATTGATCAGAAGGAGGTTATTGCTGGACAAGTATACAAAGATAAGTCGACATTGAAAGAGGTGATGGAAAATTATGCTATAACTCAAAGGTTTCAATTTCGTGTTGATAGGTCTAATGCTGTCAGGTATGTTTCGTTAACTTAATTGTATTTATATGTATCCATATGTATTTGTAATTAAAAATAATTAACAGAGGAACCACATATATCTGGAGCAGCATGAATTTCACAATAATATATATATGTATATAGTTGTATTTTTTTGTATTTAGTCAGTTTTATAATATTGAAATATAATAGTATACAACATTACATATACACCGATATAATAGTATATAACATTACATATACACCGATATGAATTTGTGATATATTCATAGAAATTTTAAAAGTCATGATGGTTAATGTTGTTTATGTATTTTTTTTCCAGCTATGCATTAATTTGTAATTCAGAAAATTGTGATTGGAGGTTTAAGGCATCAAGTATTAACAAATCCGAATTATTCAAGGTGAGAGAATTCAATGACAACCATACATGTCCGTTGAAGGATAAAGTATACGAGCAACGGCAAGCTAGTAGTAGCCTGATAAGTGGTATTATAAGGCCAAAGCTAACAAATCATAAAAGGAAATACACTCCGAAGGACATTATTGATGATGTGAAATCAGATTTAGGTGTAAATGTTAGCTACATATTGGCGTGGAGGGCAAAAGAAAAAGCAATCAATTTTATTAGAGGTGAACCGACTGAATCATATCAAAAATTACCTGGGTACTTATACACAATGGATAAGACATATCCTGGTTCTCACATTAGAATGGAAAAATCGGCAAAGAATGAATTCAGGTACGTGTATATATCATTGTATGCATTTATAAGGGGGTTCGATCATTGTAGACCAATTGTTGTAGTGGACGGGAGTCATCTGAAATCATACTACACCGGGACATTTATTTCTACAAGCACGTTAGATGGTGCAGGTAAATACATTTTTAATAATACAATTTTTGTTATTTTAAATTCTGTAATAACATATTTATGTATAAAAAATTATTTACAATTGTATTTAACAGGTCATATATTGCCATTAGCATATGGTGTTATTGATTCAGAGAACGATGCTGCTTGGACGTGGTTCTTTGAACAATTCAAAATAGCATACGGTGTGAGAGAAAATATGTGCATTGTTTCTGATAGAAATGAGAGTATCATTAAGTCTATATCGAGAGTGTATCCAGATGTACCACATTTTGCTTGCATATGGCATCTGTGGAATAACGTTTACAAGAAATTCAAAAAGAGCCATTCCAAGTTGAGCGAAATATACTTCTCGATGGCAAAATCATACACACAGTCTGAATTTGATAGTTTTATGGAGAAGATTGAAAAGGTAGATATTAGGGTGAAAGAATACTTAGAGTTAGCTGGATACGAAAAGTGGGCGAGGTTGTATGCACCTGTTAATAGGGGATTGACAATGACTTCAAATATAGCTGAGTCAATTAATGCAGCATTGGTTTCAGCAAGAGAATTGCCAATATATGACTTATTAGAAGAAGTTAGAAAGATGTTTGGACGGAGGAATTGTAGTAACCGTAAAGAAGCTACACATACGTACAAGACCTTGGGGAAAAAGTACCAGGAGATGCTCGAGTTGAATGAGACAATGTGTACTCGTATGACTGTAAGTTTGTTGTTTAATGTCATATTCCACATAAATAAATGTTAAAACTGTTAGCAGCATATATAGTTTGAAACTTTTCTGATATGCAATTTAATACACTCGAATACATGTGTATACATATGCTGCTAACAGTTGATTTTTACAGTACTTGGATGAAGCAATTTAATATTTAAATATATATAATTTATTACTGTTTAATGTGTTCAAAATTATATTTTTTAATGTAGGTGATACCTTCAACTGAATACTTATATACTGTCAACGATGGTGGGAGGTATTACACAGTATGCATGCTCGAGAGAAAATGTGTTTGTGGGAGGTTCCAAGTTGATGAATTGCCATGCCCACATGCATGGGCAGTATTGAAGAGCAAGTTTTTAATGCTAGATGATTATTGCTCCAACTATTACAAGCCAAGTACAATTGTAATGACATACGATGTGCCAATTTACCCGTTACCAGAAAAAAATGATTGGAGTATACCAGAACATGTTGCAAATGAGGTTGTACTACCACCCAAATGGAAAAGACCTCCTGGAAGGCCAAAGAAGAAGCGCGACAAAACTTTAAGTGAATTGTTGTTGCCGAAAAATCAACATTCATGTAGCATATGTGGTCTAAGTAGGACATAACAAGAGAACTTGTAGGAATGCTCCACGTAATAAATAAGTGTATACTCGAATGTATTGTTTTCTCAATAATTTGTCTGAATGATATGTAGTAGAATTATTCATGATCATACATATATGAGTGAAGTGTTTATGAGATTATATTAGTACTATACATATATTAGAGCATGGGTGTTTATAATTGAATATTAATAAAATACAGATTTTGAATAAAACTTAATACATTTAGATAGTACATGAACACTATTTATTGATTTATATTAACTAACAATTGAAATTACATGGCAATATACACTTAAATACAACTAAACAACAACTAAAACTTAACTGTTTAATAATACTTAATACACGTGAATATATATATTATATAACCGAAGAATATAACCGATGAGTAAAACTTAAAACAACTAGACAACACTCAAATATAAGTTATGAATACAACTTAATACAACTAAACAATAATTGTGAAAATAGGTGATGAATATAACTTAAAACAACTGGACAACAGTTGAATATAACTTATGAATACACCTTAATACACTGTAGCATAATTTATGAATACAATTTAATACACCTAACCATAAGTTATGAGTATAACTGATGAATATAACTTAAAACAACCGGACAACAGTTGAATATAACTTATGAATACAACTTAATACACTGGAGCATAACTTATGAATACAATTTAATACACCTAACCATAAGTTATGAGTATAACTGATGAATATAACTTAAAACAACTGAACAACTGCTGATTATAACTTATGAATACACCTTAATACACTTGAACATAACGTATGAATACAACTTAATACACCTCAACTTAAAACTTATGAATACAAGTTAATAAGCACTGTATATTACACAACTGATGAGTATAACTGAGTAATATAACTGATGAGTACAACAGTTGAATATAACTTATGAATTTAACTTAATACACCCGAACATAACTTAAGAATACAACTTAATGCACCTAAACTTATAACAATTGAATATAACTTAATAACAACTGTATATTACAGAATGAAACTGATATTAATGAAGGTAATATACAACTGAACCCAAAATGTACAAAATGTACCTTAATTGCAGGTTATCATTCAAAACTAAAACACGTTTTAGCTAATTAGTTAGTACACAGTAAACCCAAAGTTACTGGAACGAAACAAGTAAACTAACATAAAACTATTCTAAAACTATCTGTTTGTGTGCATCCAATTCAGATATTTGCCTTCCAATCTTTGAAGGTGCTTCACTTTCGCTTACTGCACCAGCCTCTATCTTGCGTAAAGCATAATCCCATAACAAAGCACCATATCTTTGACGGAGAAGAGTTGCATCAAATGGTGTTTTTTGTGTAATATCTCCAACAGTGCAAAGAAACTCCGCATAAGCTGCAACATGCACCCCACAATCCCTACAATAATTTATGATTCAAAAAAGAGGATTAATTGAATAAAAAGAGTAAATATGTATATATAAAAAGTGATGATTGAATACTTACATGCTAGACACTTTTTGTTTTGGCAAATCTGGAACAAACACAACTTGAAATGGTTCATTATGGTCTGGATTAGTGTTTGCCGGATATGAAGACGAGTCTATGCCTTGACTATCTATGTAAAAGCCACTAATAGACAAGTACATAGGCAGTAACTTGGCCAGCTTTGCAATCTCAAATATAACATAGGCATCATGACCGGCGAATGTGTAAGAGTCATACACTCTAATACATCTTTCTTTGAAATTAACAACAACCAAAACCCAGTGAAGCTTGTCCTTCAAGTTGACAGATATCAACACATTATCCAAAGTATTCCAAGGTACATTAGCATGCATTCTGTATCCCTTAATGTACTCACAAACAACATCTTCTTGTTTAGCTACATTCGCATCGCTATCTGTATCTTCATACCTAGCATATATCTCATCTATTCTCATCTTGAAGATGCAGTCAACTGTGGTATATATGAAGCCCTTGTGCTGGTTGCAGTTGCCCATTTTTCTCAAATAATAGAATATGACGTCCATGTGCTAAAACCAAAAGAAAAGAAAAAGTTATAATTGAACACATGATTTGATACTTTTTTAATACATGTTTATTCGATATATGTTTATTCAATTATATAGAACACTTTAAACTAGAAAACAGAGGTGAAATAAAATAAAAAAATAGATGAAACCATAGTATAATACATTTTAATACATGTTGATACATACTGTTATATATATAGTCCCTCAATACAGCAAGTTTGACACCTCTTTCATTTTATTCAGCTATTAAAAATGAACCCCAAAAAAATAAAACTCAAGAACTTTTCAAATACAGCCAATTATAGCACATATTCATCAAAATCACTATACGGATTATCAATAACTGCTTAGCAGCTAATAACTACAAGCTTAGCTAATGTATTAACATATGAAGAAGCAGTTAAGCATTCAACTACTAGCACTTGAATACAGATTAATACATGTTTATTCAATATAGTTTTGACAGAAGGTAAAATCAGATTATTCTTGTAATGAAAACAGAATATATCAATAATGAAAAACTTACGCTGTCATCCCATAACTTCCCATCGATTGACAGAAGGTAAAATCAGTTTTTTGAAATAACTTGGTCAACACCAAAATCCATTGGAATGTGAAGTGTAGACTTGTTTTTCTTGTAATGGTCTTCAAGATTACCTCTGCAAGTATTGTATAACATTAGTTATTTCTAGAGATTAAACTACTGAAAAACATAACACAACAAATTATGTTAAACTCACTTCTGATCATGTCTTGCTAGTAGACCATCACGAACCCACTTTACATATTCTTGGATGAGCAACATAGGTTTAGGCCCCATTATTGAATATTCCTCAAATGGGTGTCTTTGCTCAAATATTGGTGTCAACTTAACAGAGGAACATGCTGTACAAGTTGTTTTTGGTTATGAAATAATATAAATATTTCAATAACATTGAAAGATGAATATTACGTTTGATAGATCACTAACCTCCTGAGTCGAAGTTAGATTGGTAAGGCGAAGAGTTCCATCTACTTGGTCGCCTGTTCCTTTGGACTTGCACAGGTGTAACTTCATCCTTTAAAGCACTGCTATGAACCACTATTCTAGTTTCAGGTATTTGGCTGGGTAGAAACTTGTCGTCCAGTTCAAATTGTGAAACATAGAAGTAAGTAGTGGTAGATGGTATTTTGGATGGTTCATCCGGCTTGGAAGTCTGCTTTTGTGATATATAAAGCCAAAAATATACATGTTAATACAGTTAAATACATTATCGTTATATGTTGAATCATCCTGATATAAGTTCACATTTACCTCATGATTATCTCTGGCCTCACTGTGAATGCCACCATCATATCTCCAAATGGGCTCGCTTGGCTGATTTTGTTGAAGATGGTGTGAAATCATCTTGAAGTTATCAGATATCAATGTTCTAAGAGAACTAAACTCACCAACAACCTTAACAGTATAAAACAATTATAAGATTAATACAAAATATAGCATTAAACTCTAATAAACAAATCTAAGAGAAAATACTTATATATTCTTTGAATTCATTAAAGTCTTTCCTCAAAGCAGATACTTCATCTTGCTTAACATCTGGGAGCTGATCGTCATTCCCACTTTTGTGTTGCATATCTGACACACCAACAGGAGAAACTTTTTGATGATATACCCTTTCTCCTGTAGAAATCTTGGCCTTTTCCTTGAACTTCTTATTTGGTGATGTTGATGAAGGACCAACACTCTCAGAAAGCTTTCTCTTAGAACGCAAATTGGGTGTAGAAGAGAAGTCATCACTATCATCTTCTGTTTTGTGTGAATGAGCAGCATTTTGTATTTTCTCATCATCTGTACACCCATGGGAAATCTGTAGTGCAGCAAGATCTATTCCTTGAGGCTTAATATTATTGAAAACAATCTGGAGAAAAGTAAAAGAATAAATTAAAATACAGTTCTATATCCCTGTATTTAACTGTATGAATATAAAATGAGAGATATGTATTAATATGTATTAATATGTATATAACAACTATGTGTATGAATATATAACAGGAGAATATTGATAAAAATATAATAACTATTGTATATTACCTTGTTTCCAGTGTCACTGAACATTCCATTCATCAGATATGAAAAAGTTAGCGGATTTCCAGTTGTTCTCCAGTTGAGAATTCTTGGGACAACATCGCCAACATGAACAACAATCTTGGAATCAACCAAAGAAGAACACTCGTAAAACCAGACTTGCATAGCTAGGGGCATCCCAACTATCATGCAATATTTCTTGACATTGTCCATCTTCTTGCTAATAGAATTTATCAACATATCAAATGCGCTAACACCCCAATGATATTCAGAATAACGCCCCAACTCTACTAAATCAAAATGCAACTTGGGAATAGACGCAATGCTCTTCTCAGATGAAAATATGAAGGTATGAATGAAATACAACAATGCGATCTTCAGTGCATCCTCGTCATTATCAATACCCCATGCCTTGTTGTTGAAGCATTCAATTAGATCTTTCTTCTTGACTATATTAGCACCACCAAAATATTTCACAACAAGCCTGTTAGGAATACTTTCACCGAACTCAAAATCTACATCTTTGCCTACACATTTTAATCCAGTCACGATCGCAAACTCCCTTAATGTGAAGTGCAACTCAGTACCATTTACATATAATCCAAATACATTGCTTGGGGTTCCGTTTAACTGTAGAGACATGAAACATCTAAACAGTTGATGTTGAACATCACATCGCTTCATCTGAAGGAATGGCCTAAAGATAGTGTGACTGAACTGTTGGTACTGTTCGGGAGTAAGTTTGTCTTTTAGGTGGGATACTATCTCAGTATTAGTATAACTACTAATATGGGGTGTTAATCTTGGCTGGTTCTTAACAAATAAATCTAATCCCTATAATTAACAATAAAAAGATATAAGTTAATACATATAAATACACTACTAGTATATGTTGTATAAAACTACTCATAAGTCCATTTATATAAGATGAATACATTTAAATACATATGCATACAAGTATTATTACTACTGGAATAACACTTCGAATTGGAAAAAACTTGGCTATGCATACTGGGAATAACACAGATTACAGGAAACATTAATTAGTACAAATGCATACAAATACATATGAATACAATTTCATGAACAGAACATCAAAATGAATAATTTCGAAAGAAAATAATAATCGATAAATAGCTATGCATAGTGGAATAAACATAACTAAGACACGATGTATGAATCAAAAATACCCAATTATACATATGAATACAATCAAACACTTGAAACTTCAAAATTAAAAATTTTAAATAAAATAGCCGAAATCGATAACTGTATATTCAACATAGGTATTACATTTTTGTTTCTTGAAGTTTTTATAGGGGTTTTCCTTTTTGACCCAATTTGATTTTTGGTTTCTTTTGGAGATTTATCAACTTGAACTTCTTTAGACTTGTCATGTTGTGATTTACTCCTCTTTTCAACAAATTTTGAAGCCGAAACATCCCCAAAATCAGACTCGGATTGTGTCAATTGCAATGAGAAAGATGGCCCATCAAAATTGAGAATTTTGGTGGGTACACCTCTTGGTAATCTCTTAGATGGCGTTGCATGTGTCATTATAGAAGAATCCTGTTGATTGATAACGAAATTATGAAAATATAAAGAAAAAAATTAACGAAAAAAAGAAAAAACAAAGGACAATGGAGGATGTCAACAATGGCAGAAAGCAACAATGGAGGAAGGGAACAAATACACAAATATACCTGATAATACTTGTATTTCTGTAGAAATTGGATGAAGAAACTTAAACCCTCGACAATGGGAAAAGATGGGTGTCGGATGAAGCGGGAGAAGAGAAGAAGAGTATTAGGGGAGGAGAGTGATTTGAGAGATACAACATAACTGTGTTTGGTAAGTTTTAAGAAAAGATGTATTAAGATGAAAGAGAATATAAAATTTTACGGGGGAGTTATACTGGATTGAGAAAAATAAGGCTTAAATATAGGAAATCATTAAATTTTGATTTTTTGCTACAAAAATAGAAAAAATTATTATATTATATAAATTTTTGAAAAAGTATTTTATATGTTATAATTACGTCTTAACCTATAAAATTTACGTGATTAAATTGTGGCATTTTCTCTCATAACCACGTGTATTTCAGTTGCAAACATGTGTACTTTGAAAATTCATCTTCTTCCCCTTTCATTATCAGACCCCAGGTTGCTAACTTCTTTTCTCTACTACAACTCTACGTCTGCTTCTTTTCTAACTCAGTATTAATGTTGCTTCTCGAATACCACCGGGTAGTCTTCTAATTTCACCAATTTTCTCGCGTTTTACAACTTAGAGAGTGAATCTAAGGCATTTGTAGAAATTCAACCATACACCTTGCTCATAGTAAGATTTGGAGATGATAACAAGAAAGAATGAAGATTGAAGAATGTAAAGAAGAAGAAGAGGAGGAGGAAGAAGAAGAGGAAGGAAGGAAGGAAGGAAGAGAAACAGAAATATGATCGAGTGACACTAAAGTGAGTTTTCTCCATTGATTGATTTCTGAGTATAATTATATGTATATATAAAGAATCAAAGATTCACAGCAGCTCCAAGAGCACTGCTACTAACTGTAACCGTGTAACTAATTGCTTTAGTGTCACTCGATCATATCTCTGCTTGAAATCTAATTGCTCTTGTTATTTCTAGAATATGTCTATATTTTTTTTCTACTAAGCCATTTTGCTGAGGTGTATAGGCATAATACCTTTGATGTATTATTCCTAATTATTGAATATATTGTTATGAACTTCATTAAGGAACTCAGTACCTTTGTCTGATCTAACAGCTTTAACCATAATATTGAATTGAGTTTGGACATATTTTAGAAAGAATGGAATGACAGTACTGGCTTCAGATTTTAATTTTAGCAAGTAAAACCATGTCATTATAGTGTAATTAACTACTATGGTTAGAAAGTATTTGCTTTCATCAAAAGTTTGAACTTTGTAAGGTCCTCATACATTCATGTGAACGTGATCAAATTTAACAGTGCTTCTACTTAAGCTAGTAACAAAAGGTAGTCTACACTATTCTGCACATGGACATATGCTACATTTTTTGAGAGTTTCTACTATAATCTGACTGCTAGCTGGTATAATTTTATTTAAAGTGATATTGGATACATGGCTAAATCTCATATGCCATAGTTTTATTTCTTTTGCACTGACAACAGTAGCCTCATGGACATTTAAGCCTGTTTCTCCAAGTTTTCCAGTTGACTTATTTAATAGGAGGTATAAGCCATCACACTCCTTACCAATATCTTTCACCTTGCCATTACAAAGATCCCGAGACACACAAAAGTTAGGATAGTGTAAAGACCGGGCCGGTCGTTTCATGAATTATCACTCTATTTTCCCTATTTTTGCTTCTTTATGTCTTCTTCAGTCATATTGTATAGTATCGAGTTTGTTGGTTTGAGTTCGGGATGGTTTTGGGAAGGTTTGAGACACTTAGTCTCTTAAGTTGGTCTTTTAGTTGGAAAACTCAATCGCAAGTTGACTTGTGAGCAAACAATCTCGAAATTTGGTTTTTATGATTCAGATAGCCTGGGGGTGATTTGGGAATTTGGAGCATGATCAGAATGTGTTTTGGAGGTCTGGAGTAAATTTAGGCCTGAATTGGCGAAAATAAATATTTGGCATTTTTGAATTGATAACGGAGATTTTGATATAGGGGTCGGAATAGAATTCCTAAAGTTGGAGTAGGTCCGTTGTGTTATTTGTGACTTGCGTGCAAAATTTCAGGTTATTCGGATGAGGTTTGATAGAATTTTTTATCGAAAATGGAATTCGAAAGTTTTTGAAGTTCTTAGGCTTGAATCCGTGGTGGATTTGATGTTTCGATGTTTTAAGTGTTTCGAAGATTGGTATAACTTTGGATGGTGGTATATGCTTGTTCTTACTTTTAGTTTAGGCCCAAGGGCATCGGGGTAACTTCAGACAGTTGAAGGGAGTTTTGGAGTTGGAAATTTGAGGCTGAAGTGCTGAAGCTCTTGTCATAACCACACTTGCGGCTTGGGGACCGCATGTGAGGGATCGCAGAAAAAGACAATTAGCTGTAGATGCGGAATTGGGTGTGAAGAGATGAAGGCGCATGTGCGGTAGTTTATGTGCAGGTGTGGTTTTGAGGATTTAAGTGGAAAATACAGAAGCGGTCGTCTGGCCGCAGAAGTGGCTCCGCAGGTGCGAAAACCCTGGGCCAAGAAAGTATATAAGGTTTCCTTCGCGAATATTTGGTTATTTTATCATTTTTCTTATACGGGTTTGAGCTTGGAGGAGCAAATTGAAGAGGGATTTTGTCACGACCCAAATTCCCAAACATGGTCGTGATGGCGCCTCTCGTAAAAACAAGGCCAGCCAACTAACCCAAATCGCCTTTTTAATAATTCTTAAACATATCGAATAGAAAATGCAACTTAAATGACGTTGATTAACAATATATATACAACCCAACTCAGTCCGATCGGGGTGTCACAAGTCACGAGCATCTAAGATGTAGGAACACAACTACAAAGTCAACTATATATATATGAAACAAAATCTGAAGTTCAAGATGAAGTCTGGTGCCGTGAACGCTGGCGGTCACCTTGCTCAGTTATAACAGTATTACCTTCAATCTGCTAACAACCCGCTACAGAGTGATCAATACCTGCAACTGCACGCGAGGTGCAGGGAGTAGAGTGAGTACTTCCAACTCAGTGATAATAAGAGTAAATAATGATGAGAGGCAAGAAATCACGTAAAAGCACTACATCATGCTATAAAGTACGATACAACACTTATGAAAATTAGTAGTTCCACGAAAATCCTTTATAAAAATATCTTAAATATAATACTATCTCAAGCAGTAAAATCAATTATACCATAAAAACCATAAGGTATTAGTTCATTCTCTTTTTAAAATAGCGGAAACAACAATTTCAACAATTAAGGAACAATCAAAGGTCTACCCCTCGGGCTCAATATCAAACTCTCAGTATAGTATCAGCCCCACGGGCTCACTCCCAACTCACCAGCACACAATATCAGCCCATCGGGCTCACTCCCAACTCACCAGACACAAACAACATCAGCCCCTCGCGCTCACTCCCAACTCACCAGACACAAACAACGGCCTCTCAAGCCCTCTCTCAACTCACCTAAGTACCCTGCGCTCACTGGGGGTGTGTACAGACTCCGGAGGGGCTCCTACAGCCCAAATGCAATATCAATAGGCCTGAAAGCCTTCACACATCACATACGAGGTCTGAAAGCCTCATCACATAACACTCGAGGCCTGAAAGCCTCCTCACATCACTTAACATATCCTCACAGATGGCCCTTGACCTTAATCAATCTAGAAAATAATCATAAGCCTCTTGGGCTTCAGTAAAACAATAGTGCTCATCTCATTAACATTTTAAATATCATTTAAATCTTAAGTTGAGTATAAACGTAGCTGAGTTCACCAAATAATATAATTCAATTGGACTAAATTCAGATAATATTTCAATTACTGAGGATAATAGTGATGGAAATTCACAAAAAAATTCAAATAATTTGGCACGAAGCCGAAGTATGGCAATAAGCCCAATTTATGATAACAATCAATAATTCTTTATCAAATACGCGGTAAAATCAACAACCGGGATGGACCAAGTCACAATCCCCAACGGTGCTCTACCTCACGCTTATACCTGGCGTGCAAGTCACCACAATACAGCACTATGATGTGCAAGTCCGAGGTTTCAAACCCTCAAGACATCATTTACAAGTATTACCTACCTCGAACCGGTGAAATCTCCGGCCCGCGATGCCTTTTCCCCTCAAACCGGCCTCCACGCGCGTCAAATCTAACCAAAGTCGGGCCAAATATATCACAATATGCTAATGGGACATAACCCAATCGAAAGAACTAGAAAAATACTAAAAATCACGAAATTGGCAAAACTTGAGCCCCGGTCCCACGTCTCAAAAAATTTCGAAATTCATATTTATGTAATCCTTGTCTCTCCACGAGTTCGTATATACCAAATTCACAAAAATCGGAGTTCATTTGACCCCTTAAATCACCATTTCTATCCAAGAGGGTTTTCTACCATTTTCAACAAAAATTCTCAAATTAAACACCAAATCTTGCAATAGATTCGAGTTATACAACCAAAATTGAGTTAAGAGTACTTACCCCATTGTTCTCTATGAAAATCAGACCAAAAATCGCCTTATCCGAGCTCCAAATTGCACCCCATAGCGACTAATAAGCCGCGTATTTTGATTTAAATCTTATGATATTCTGTATTTTAGAGATTGATACTATATGTTGGGTTGTATGCCGTGTTTGGGGCCTTGTGCTGACCTGTTTAGAACCTTAGGGGTATTTTTACTACTTTCCTCACTCTATTTATGTTTGAAAATATATCCTTAGTCATGTTTTACCTGTTTATTATTTAAATTCGGTTTAATCACTCTATTTCTTAATATGTGAAAAACTGTTTGGGTTGAGTTTCCTCATTTTATCGATATGCCCGAGTGGCCGTGAGATTAATGACTGAGAGAGGTTTAGGACCAAATGGTGAGGATTATATATCTATTATGGATCGGGCTGCACGCCGCAACGATATTATATATATATATGGATCGGGTTGCACGCCGCAGCGATATATATATGGATCAGGCTGCACGCTGCAATAATATATATTAGATCGGGTTGTGTGCCGCAACGATATGACGCTTGGGCTGTAGGAGCCCCTCTAATGAGCGTAGTCGAGTGTAAACTACGATCGGGATGAACACCGCAACGATTACTATTATTATCATAGCTATTATGAGATATCTATTGAGCGAGAGTGCTGAATGTGAGTATTGATTGACGAGAGATGAGTCACAAGTGACTCAGAGCGTTGACCGATAGGCTATACTTATGAGTGGTACCTTGCCCGAGAGGCTTGTCTGTGACATTATGATGTTTTCAGTTTTCACTCTTCCTTTATATTGAGCCTCTTTTGAAAAATATTTAATAAATGTTTTTCCAAGGATTTTTAACTGAAACTGGAGTTTTATGAGATGATTGGCTAATAAATTGTAGAATTTTGACTTGATATTTCTGTTGAGACTTTTATGTGATTTTAAATGCTCGTCACTGCACTCAGACTTTATTTACTTTAGTTAATTACTAAGTTGGCGTACTCAAGTTACTCCCTGCACCTTGTATGCAGATCCAGGTGCCCGAGCATCATACTGAGACCTTTGAGCACTCTCATAGGTTTACCGGAGACTACAAGGTAACTGCACGGTGTTTGCATCCCTGTTTTCCTCGTTCCTATCTTAGTATTCTATTATTTCTGATGTATTATTCAGTTAGTTTGAGTTGTATTTAGAGGCTCTTGACTAGTGACACCAGATTTGTTTGGGTTGTGTTGGTATTATGTATTGGTTTTCTGCATATTCTATTTTATTCATCTATTTCATATGATGAATTTGAGACTTATTCGATACTAGAAAATAATTTTTATAAAAGATTTTGATGTGGTAAATGTTTGGTTGTCTTGCCTAGTACTGTGATAGGCGCCATCACGATCGGGTATTTGGGGTCGTGACAGATAGAAAACAACTACACGATTCAATTTTTTTAATACTTGTGACACTGACATAAGATTATATTTGAATTAAGGCAGTAAGAACACACTAGTTAGAGTACTATTATCAGAAATTGTGCTTGAACCAATATGAGCTACTTGGTAATTCCACATTTTTTGTGTTTGTACTTTTTAACAAAAAGGCTTTATTTAGCATACTGATATCAGACACCATGTGGTTTGTGGTACCAGTGTAAATGATCCAATCCCTGAGAATTTTGGATACTAATATGGCCTTACTGCTACTAATACATGTTTCTTTACCTGCTACATTGGTTGAAGAGCCAGTGTGGAAATTTGTACTTTGTTGATGGTTTTGATTCAGCCGTTGAACAATCTTTTCATATTGAGTCTAAGTGAAGGTACATGCTCCAGTTTGAGTAATTTGCCCCAGGAATTGGTTCATTTGAGCCATTTGTGCAGGAGTGTCTGTGTAGTGAACTATGCTAGCTTTATTGTTTTCTTGATTATCCAACCGTGTCAGCTATTAATTTGCTTCTTCTGAGAACACATTGTAAGTAGCAGATGACCCTCCCGATTCTCCTTTTCTTTTGGACTTAGATTCTTGAGGATATCCTTTCAGTATATAGCAATTTTCTCTAGTGTGATTTCTCATTTTATAGTGATCACAATGCATATTGTTGGTTTTTCTGAACTTCTTGTTTTGATATCCTGTTTTTGGATACATGGTAGTAGGATCAAAGCTGGGCATAGTACCCAATAGATCCATAGCCTTTTGTGATTCATTACTCACTATCATAGTGTACACTTGATTCGCTGAAGGTAGTGGTGTCATAAGAAGAATTCAACTCCAAGCTTGTTGATAGTTATCATTCAGCCTCATTAAAAATTGATACAACTTCTATCGTTGGAGATAGGAAACAAATTTACGTCCAAGTAGTGGCACTAAAGTCTCTAATTCAACTCACAACTCTTTCAACTTTGTGAAGAGTTGCTACAGAATCTATTCTGTGGGTTAGTCTTACAATTTCTTAATGTAGACTGAAAGATCTTGATCCATCCACTATTCATTATCCAAGATTGGACTATGGAATTACACCTTTCCCGCTGGTACCAGAATTCCTCTCTAAAGTTTTCTTTCTTCCAAGAACCATCAATAAATCCGAACTTGTTACTTCCTAGTAAAGCTATTCTCATATATTTGCTCCATAGAGAGTAATTGTCTAATCCAGTTAATTGTAAAGAGATAAGGGAAATGCTACCCACATCTGTTGAATGCATATACACGAGATGATTATGATCCATGATTGGTATGATTCATGGTGTAGACTGAGTTCCATTTACATGAACTTGGATCACATGTGGTGTGGTCCCAGATTCCTGAATAGTTGATTGTCATGTCTTAAAGATTGAACCGTTTTTCAAAATTGCAATAACCAACAACACTTGCTTTGATATGAATTTCCAGAATGTAGATTCTCAGAATTCTTTAAGAATGGAAGAAAGATTTTGACAGAATTGGAAAATTTCAAGAACTGTAGATTTTGCGGAAGTAATTGGATTTTACTTCTCTGATACAATGGAAAATTTCAAAGATTCACAATAGCTCTAAGAGCACTGCTACTAACTGCATCTCTGTAACTGATTTTCAACTAACTTAACTAACTTCTTGAACATGTAAGATGGGTTAGTGTTAGAGATAAAGTTCAAATCTCTATTAGTTAAGGATAGCTATGTTCTGTTAGCTATATTTTAGGATATATGATTCTTCTATTAGTTACCTTAACTCCCTAGTCTTCTATAGTGTGTTGTAGACTGTTGTGTATATATTCAACAATGTACTCAATAGAAAATTATCGAATTCTCTCAACATCGTATCTAATAACATGGTACCAAAGCCTACCATGACATCAACTTCTCAACTTTCAGATTCCACCAACTCTACTGCAATAACCTTAACCACTCCAAGCCTTTTTGCTTCTTTACCTCATGCTCAACTCTCTTTTTCAATAAAACTCAAACCAACAAATCTGACTTGGAAAACTCAGTTTGTTCCTATCATCAAATACTATAATCTTTTCCATCATATCAATGGTACACCAGCGCCTCCCTCTATCATCATCAATGCCACAAAAAATCAGTCATAACCAAATTCTGATTATCTAAAGTGGTTACAAGACGACCAACTCTTACCGAGTTGGATCTTATCATCATTAACTGAGGAAATTTTTCCTTATGTGACTGGTTTAGATACTGCCTTTGAAGCTTGGGAAGCTCTCTCAAATGCATTTGTGTATGAGCAACAGCGCTAGAAGAGTCCAATTGCACATCACCTTGCAAAACATGACTCTTGGTGACAAACCAATGACTCGATTTCTACGCGAAGCTAAAGCTACTGCTGATGAGCTTATTGCTACTGGAACACCAGTATCTCTTGATGAATTCAGTGCCACCATCTTTCGATTATTTCCTTCTGATTATCATCTTGTCCTTGCAACACTATCTGCAGAAAAATCACAGGTATCATTTTCTGATCTTTCTGGTAGACTTATGGCTCATGAGATCCTATTGTAGCACTCTCGCATACTGATCTCTGCTTTGCCAATATTGACAACACACTCCATCTGCTCGCCAATTCCACCAAAGCTCCTAGAAATATAATGGTAACAAAAACAATGCTGCTTCCTCTAAAGGAAATAAGAAGTGGTTTCCTAATCCTTGCCAGATCTGTGGACTCAACAATCATCAAGCGAAGTGGTGTCGCAAACGATATGATACTAATACTGATAAAATCACTGCCAATGTTAATGCTTCTTCCAATGATTGGTTTGCTGACACTGCAGCTTCCAATCATATGACACCTTATTTGTCTGCACTTGAAATCTCCGAGGAGTACAAATGGCCTGACAAAGTTACTATAGGTAATGGACATGCTTTGCACATTAAAAATATTGGTCACACTACACTATCTTCCGGTAATGAGATTCATACAGATGATACTAAGTATTATAGCAGTAAGCTTGATATGGTAGTACTAATTTCCATGTTAGTAGAGGTAGGGAATATGAATATATATATATATATATATATATATATATATATATATTGGTTGTGACCAAAAAAAGAACCAAAAAATTAGTGATGTGACTGTAGAGTGAAGAACATGAAAGGATCAAAGACGAAAATTTCCAACTTCATTTAAGTATCATTTTAGCTAACACGTTTGCTCATAATGTGAGAACAAGCAGGCATTTCAAAGAAGAAAATTCTCATTACTTCTATTTAATGAGTTATTTTTTTGTGTGGTGAAACTGCAGCAAGGACTTATAATTAAGTTCCTCATCTAATATAAGAGATACTAGTAGGGGAAAGCCCGTGCTACGCCTGGGCCTAGGAGGATTGGCATTTGGCCAAGATGTGATCTATCTCTTTCCTTGGTTGCAGTGGAACTTTGGTTTTATTTAGCGAGGAACCGTTTCACTCGGCGTCGAATGATCAAAGCTAAAAGCTTTAGGCATCTTTTGAGCATGTTCAGCTATCTGCTTTCTTGAGAACTAACGAACGAAAGGGTGAAGAAGAAAATAGAAATTTTACCACATCAATAGAAACACCATAAAGATCAAAACTGAAAAGTAACAAAGAAAAAGAATGTTGAGAAACTCACCGGAAGAGAACTTTGAAAATATCAAAGAAGAAAGAGTGGTTGATATTCCAGAAGAGACTCCAATTGTTTTCTTTGTTTTCTATTACTCATTATTACTATTAGATATTAGAAATTAAAAAAGATAATACTCCCTCCGGTCCAAAATAAATGATTTTTTGGATGTTTTCACATATATTAAGAAATTTACCTTTTAGCATTAATTAGCAATAGAATTGATCATTTTAACCTTATTCCAACACTATTTACTCCAAGGACAATGTAGGAAAAACATCATTATTTTATTCTTGAAATTCGCCAAAAAATCACGTATTTTTTGACCGGGAGTATATGAAAGAGCCTATACGTGGTTTGCTAGTAAAGAGAATTAGATATGCGTGTTGAATGGGCAATTTAATAGGCCTGCAAGGGGCACGAAATCAGAAACCACTAAATAAACATACATTAATGCTACATCAGCTTTTTGTATAGAAGCATCCGTAATGTGGGGCCTTTAGTACAACTAAGACTACTATATGTATAATAGTTCAATGCTGTGTTCGTACAACTTGGCCATTTATACCGAGTGGGAGGTGGAGGCAGAAAAGTATACTGATAGACGAAGAAGGTGATGGGAATTGGGATTCCTTAATTAACAAAAGGACGTTTAGTAAGTGAAAGAGGAAAGGGCAGTACACGTGCTTATAGAAAATCGAGTACACGTATATCTAATTACAAGATCTACATACAAATTTTCATGCTATTTGTACAATCAAGTAAAGTAGTGTTCGTCCACCCTTGCTCATTTATATATAGTAAAAAAGAAATATGTTCGATATTACTACAACAACAACTCAGTATAATCCCACTTAGTACGGTCTGGGGAGGATAGTGTGTACGCAGATCTTACCCTTACCCTAGGGTAGGGAGGCTGTTTGCAAATAGACCCTCGGCATACTTCCCTCCAAGAACTTTCCACCTTGCTCTTGGGGAGACTTGAACTCACAAACTCTTGATTGGAGGTGAAGGTTGCTTACCATTAGAGATATATATTCGACAAGATAACAAAAAGGATGAGCAAGAAAAGGGATTCATGGAGTACAAATACCTTTCTGACATGCTCTACTGTATCTGCACATATAGTTCTAATAGTTGTTTTTCAATTGCTTCAAACTCACAGTTGGTTTGTAGCCATACTCTTTTGCTCCAAGAATATATTTACCCTTTTTTCCATGTTGAGGTATGTATTGCTCCAAGAGAAATATGTTAGAAATTACCGTCTCTTCTAGAGACTTTTAGTATGGCCAACATATAAGATAATGTGTTATTTACCTTGTCTCCCAAAGAAAATAATATATCAGATAATATTCTGTAGTTATGTATATACGGTATTTCTTTTATGGAAAGAAATTACCATATATTAGGAGTTCCTAGGGTAATTATGATTTATGGAGAAGTCTCCAGGCTAAAATATTTGCCTAAGAGTCCCTAGCCTACCTATAAATACGCATGTGACTCTATTAGTCTGGCATCCTATGATAGGCGCATGCTAGAAGGCTCCATTGGTTTTCTACTAAAGGTTCCAAAAGCAATTCCTTACATTACTTGAACAATCATGGCTGAAGGTACGTTCCTTGTTTATTTCCGTTGCGTTGGCTCTGTGTTTATATTCGAATTTCAACATGTGATATCAGAGCCTGCCTTTAAGCTATGTTGTTCAGATGATTACGAATATAATGTAACATCCAGTACCGTCATGTTTATGTAACTTGGATTTCTCTAGTCTATAGAGAAAAACTTAGGTTTTTTGCTTTCCAGTATGTTGTCATTGGAGTCATTTGTGATTCTGTTAAGAAAGAGGCACTGAAAACTTAACAATTTTGTGTTTTACCTATGAAAAGAATCCATAATACATCGTCTTGTATTAACTGGTAGCCAGAAGCTTAATTTTGTTTATATTTGAAGTTGGCCAAAAGCCTTTGTTAGGTGAGTGTTTTTGTAAGTTTATTTCAATGTTAGATCTATATATTTATTGTGGCTTAAAGCTTTTCTCTTCTTTGTAATTTAGCAAGTACTTGGATATATTAAGTTTCCTAGAAAGCTAATACGTCTAATGGTTGGATATATGCTAATCCATTTAGTTCTAAGTGACAATATTCACCCAAACAGTATATATATTGTGAGTTTTTCTCACCTTGGATATAAACCAATTATTGTTTTCTCGGTTATATAGTATTATTGAACTGTCTAATTTCCGATCCTTGCTCGTTCAAAGTTTAGGTGAAAGCTTTAATTAGGAGAAAAGTATTTATGTGTAATATAACATGAATTTGTGTTCATTAAAGTTTTAAAGCCACACAAAATGTATTCTATAAACTTGTCTGTCACTTTGTTATTTGGCAGCTATGGATAGTTTTCCTATTATTTCAAGTGATTCTAATAAATTAAGATTTATTATTACAAATATTACTTTCTATTAAAGAGATCTTGTAGCCATTATGTTTATATTCGGTGTGTCCATTGTGAAACCAATCAATATTGGCTTAAATCAATAACTGATATTAATTATTCTGAGATGTCATTTTTAAGCTTTCTTTTATGTGATGTACTGAGTAGCCACGACATCTTGATTACTTGATATAAAAGAAATTAAGTTGTTTAATCACATAAAGTTTAGTGATTAAAATTACAATGACATCTACTTAGTCCAATTATCGCATTAAAATGGAAACTCGACCATACATGAATGAGATAGTAAACCTTTAAGTTGGAAATAATCTTATGCCCACAGGTACAGATTAATTTTGGTATATCTTGGTTTACTAATCTACTAAAGTAAAGTAAATTCTATGCATGGGTTGCAACCTCTGCCCATAGGAAGGTTTAGAATTTACTTAGAATTGGTATTTCACGGTATTCACCATTGATGGATTGTACTTCATAGCTTATGTATGTTTATCCTTATTTTGCAGTCTTTTTCGCTTTACCGCTATTTTTAATGAGAATGCTCGAATTTTAATGCTTTCTGGTGACAATTATACTGAATGGAAGGAGAAAGTCCTTCTCACTTTAGGGTGCTCGGTTCTAGACCTGGCACTCCGTGTGGATGAACCACCTATCCCCACAGAATCAAGTACGCCAGCTGCTAAGGTTAATTATGAGTGGTGGGAGCGATCTAATCGCTTAAGTTTAAGATTATCTTATTTTAATGTGTGGGCCACGTGGGAGAATGTTAGAAATTACCGTCTCTTCTAGAGACTTCTAGTATGGCCCACATATAAGGTAATGTATTATTTACCTCTTCTCCCAAAGGGAATAATATATCAGATAATATACTGTAGTTATGTATATATGGTATGTCTTTGATGGAAAGAAATTACCATATATTAGGAGTCCCTAGGATAATTATGATTTATGGAGAAGTCCCTAGGGCTAAAATATTTGCCTAAGAGTCCCTAGCCTACCTATAAATACGCATGTGACTCTATTAGTCTGGCATCCTATGATAGGTGCAAGCTAGAAGGCTCCATGGATTTTCTACTAAAGGTTCCAAAAGTAATTCCTTATATTAATTGAACAATCATGGCTGAAGGTACGTTCCTTGTTTATTTTCGCTGTGTTGGCTCTGTGTTTGTATTCGAATTCAACAAAATAAGCGTGCTCTTAGCTTGCTCTTGTAGCATCTGTTGCATTTGATATTCAAGTAGAACTAGGGATGGATTTTGGCTTATGTCATGTGGTATGTTGTATGAAGTATACATCTTGAATAAAACATTTGTATGGTTATTGGTTTACATCTAAAAGCTCTCAAGCTTCTATTGCTTGCTTAGGCCTGATTTACTTGGAAGATAAATAATTCATACGATGATAAGCATTTAAGATCGCCATATGAGTTTGAAGCCTTGTATGTGGGTTAGAATCCGACTCCACGATAATTAACGTAGTTAATTTCATCTTGAGATAATCCATATTTAATAAGTGGTATGACCACTTATTTATAACATTACTCGACACTTATTCGGTTGGATCCACGAAGGCACGACCTATCTCCCCCTCTTGTAATGCCCCATAAAATTTTTGTGCTTAAAACCTAGTAGATGTGGTGTCATGGTCCGAATAATGTGTTAGGAATGCGTACGGTTCGGACCCTTGGTAGTGATTTAAGTTTCAATAATTGAAAGAATAAATTTTTCAGAAAATTTCGATTCTGCGGTCAGGAATGCGATCGCAGATTTGCTATGCGGACCGCATTTCTACCGCAGAGCTTAATAGAATGTTTTCCAAAAATGGTGTTGAAAATGCTGTCAAATATGCGATCGCAGAATAAAAATGCGGACCGCATATCTACCGCATAATTTCTTGAGAATTTTTGAGTGTCAAATTTGCGGTGCATTCTGCGACCGCAGAACATGAATGCGGACCGCATTCCGGTCGCATATCATAATAGAACATGTTCATTTTTAGGGGCAATTCTGCGGTCCATTATGCGGACCGCATGTTGATTCTGCGATCGCAGATGCGACTGCAGATTTGACTCGGCCTAGATTTTTTATAAAATTTGACCCGACCCCTTCTTTAATAAAACACCTCCCACCTTCATTTTTCTCACATTTTCTTACCCAAACTAGAGAGAGGAAAGAGGGGTTCTAGAGAGAGAAATCTAATTACCTTCAAGAATTGTTCCAAACATTTGGTCCGAATGATCCTAGGACAAGGATTCATCTTCCCCAATCTTTACAAGGTAAAAATCCTAACCATTTTTTTTTTAGTTTTTAAAATGGGTAAAGAAAGATTTGCATACAATAGCTTTTGAAAAGAGAATTTAACACTCATGCATGTTATTTGAACTTGAATTTTAGTAAAAAAGAAGAAGTGAATAGACGTAAGAGTCTGCAAGAACGAGGTCGGCAAAATAGGATAACTTGGGTAAGCATAAAGTAGGAGGTTAAAGGAAGAGAACCCGACATCAAGTATGTATGGCTAAATTTGATTCTTGTAAAATCGCCCTTATGTGTGCAATTCGTTTGGTTTGTGCTAATTTGAGAGATTGTGTGAAATTCCTTGATTTTGTTGTTGGGTATTCAATTGATGTTGAACTGTGTGTGATGTAGTATGGAAGATGAACCGAAAGATAAAAAGGAATTAAAATTGGTAAAGAATTGAGAATAATTCTTGTGATGGCATATACGGATTCTTGTGGAAAGAAATGAAACACTTGAATTGTGACAAGTTGTTGAACATAATGGTATGGGTACTCTCGATTATGGAAACATTGTAACTTGGTTGTGATATTGGTTTGAAAAGTATTTGAGAACATGGAACAATTTGTAACTTGCTTGTTTGCACTTGTTGCAGTGCCAACTCTAATAGGTATGGGAGTAAGGCAAGTGCCTTAGGCCCCCAATTTTGGGAGGCCCCATATTTTAGCAATAATATAGTATATTGTATAGGTTTATAGGTTTTTTTAAATAAAAAATATTATATATCTAGTATTTTTGTACTTTTCATATAAAAATAAAGAAAAATTTTAGGTATATTATTAAAGTAAAGCTTAAAATTGTAGAAAAATAATTTTTAATTTGACTTGATTTGACAATTCTACTTTTTACTCATCTTTTTCCAGGTAATCACAACATTTTAATTTCATTTCACTCTTCATATTCCATATATTAGACATACTCTTCTTCCTTTCTCTTTATTCATGGTCATCTTCTTTCGGCTAGATTTCTTTCTTTCTTCAAGACTCCAACAAACCAACAACTAGATATTTGGAAATCAAAGTCTTCAAAGTTCTTGAATTAGTCCGTCATTGGGTGATATTATTTTAACTTTCTAGTATTATTTTTATTTATTATTTATTATTTTGTTAATTTTACTCCATACATATTGTTTAATTTTTTTTTAGAATATAAATATCTTAACAAGAAACTATGTATTCGGTTATTCAAAAATCCAAAAGAAAAGAAAAGTTGAAGAGTTAAAAACAATTAAAAAAATTTAAGGCCTCACTTTTTATTTTTGCCTTAAGCCCCATATATTATCGAGCCGCCCCTGACTTGTTGTGATCTTGTGTAGTGCCTTGTTTGTTGTTTGTGATTGTTGTGATTGAATATGTACGGTGGGATTGGGTTACGCACCGCAACACGAAGAAATAAGGTGTGGGTTGGGGTGATAAGGGTGGCCGAGGTAATAAGGATGGAAAGCGATCGAAATCGCTATTGAAATTGATATAAAATCATTGATGTGAAATTGTGAAAGGAGATAGCAGGAGAGTTTGCAACCTGTGGGGCACTGATTGCCCCTTTGTTTGACTACTTGTGTTTTACGTGATTGATTGGTTGTTGTTCTCCTTGTTGATCTTAAATCGTGCTTTGTGTTGAGAATTATTTGAAATGAGGAAAATGTGGAAAACATGGTTGGTTGGCTTAATTAATTATTGGTGTAATTTATTGGTTGTCTTATCATCATGATTACTTGTTTAATGACTTGAGTTTACTTGGGACAAAATTTGTCCATACATACCAATACAATTCCATTGTACTGACGTTCCTTTTGCGAGGGACGCTATATTCGTGTTATGATTGTAGGTGGATCAGTAGCAGGCACTTCAGCTCATCGGCAGTAGTATCCTTCATCTTCCACTACACGTTTTGGTGAGCCCCTTTCTTCCTCGGGGCCCTGCGTGGCTCATGCCACTTCTGTTTTAGACTTTATTTTGATTTTGTAAGGTATAGCCGGAGCCTTGTTATCGGCACGTATTGTATCCTTCTTTGTAATCCTAGAGGCTCCGTAGACATGTAAACTGTGGGGTTATGGCCTATGTATATGTAACGACCCGGCCCGTCGTTACGGGAATTTACCACCCCGTTACCTTGCATTTACATATGTTATGCTTTTAAAACAGTATATTAGAGTATATCGGGTGAGTTAGAAGTGATTTGGATTGAAAATGAAACAAATAACATGTTTGAAGAAAGCTTGAATATGAAAAGTCAACCAAGAGTTGACTATTGAGTTAGAGTGCTCGGAACCGGATTCTGATGATTCGACTAGTTCCGGGGGATCATTTATGACTTAGGAGAACAATCGGAATTGAATTCGGAGGTCCGGTGTAGTTTTAAGCTTGAATTGGCGAATGTTGAATTTTAGCGAAAACCGGATAGTAGGTGAGATTTTGATCCGGGGGTCGGAATGGAATTCCGACAATTTCTGTAGCTTCGTTATGTGATTTTGGATATGTCTGCAAATTTTCAGGTCATTCGGACATCGTTTGATCGGGTTTTGGGTTGAATGTTAGTTTTGAAAGTTTTTAAGAAATTTAGGCTTGAATCCGTGGTTAATTGATGATTTTGATGTTTAGGATGGTGTTTTTATGATTGGAACAAGTTCGAATAAGGAGTTAGGATGTGTTGGTGTGTTTGAATGAGGTCCCGGGGGCCTCGGGGTGTTTTCGGATGGTTAATCGGGAGAAATATGGAAAATTGCAGAAAATAGTGCACTGCCTCTGTTGTTTCCGCTCCTGCGGAATTATGGGCGCAGGAGCGGGTGCGCTGAAGCGGAAAGGAGCCGCAGAAGCGGCGACCGCAGAAGCGGAAAGGGAGCCGCTGAAGCGGAAGCGCGGAAGCGGACGGGGAGCCGCAGAAGCGGCCTTCGCAGAAGCGGAAGGGGAGCCGCTTGGGCGAGTCCGCAGAAGCGGACGTCTAGCCGCAGAAGCGGAACTATCCGCAGAAACGGTCCAATCTCCGCAGAAGCGGACCCGTAGGAGCGGAAATATTTCCGCAGAAGCGGAAATCGCTGTAAGTTAAGTGTATCAGAAGTAGAAAATTTCAGAAATATTTTAACATTTGGGGGTCTCGGCTTAAGGGCGACTTTGGGCGATTTTGAGGAAGAAATCAAGGGAAATCATCGGGTAATCAACTATGAACTCATATTATGATTAGTATTGATAATATCATGCAATTATATCATGAAAATGGAGGAATTTGGGGTAATTATGGAGGATTTAACCCTAGGTTTGAACTTTAGAGAATCAAGGTTTTGAATGAGCAAATGGAGTCCGAATTTGGTAAAATTGATATGCTTAGACTCGTATTGAGATGAGGGTTCCGAATATGAGACTTTCGTAATTTTTCGAGAATCGTACCGAAAGTCGGGTTTTACCAACTTGGTGTAATGTTGAGAATTTCATATGAATTGAAGTGGGTTATGATTCTTTGACCCGTAATTGATACAATTATTGTTATTGGACTAGATTCTACACACGAGGCATCGAAATTCAAAGGAAAAGGCATCGCGGACGATTCTACTACCGGCTAGAGGTGAGTAGTTTGTGTATATTGTAGCTTGAGGGTTCGAAACCCCGGCTTAGCACATTGTGACGCTAATAGGGCGTGGCTCGCACACCGTGGCAGGTGCGGGATTGATTGTGATTGGGGATTGAGACTTGGTCCATCCCAGGAAATGAATAATATGTTGTTAGTGTTGGAAATACACTGTATTTGCTATATTTGTGGGCTGTAAGCCTTGTTTGGGGCCTTGTGCCGATCTGTAGTGTCCTTAAAGGACAATATTTATGTGATAGCAAAAATTGCTTAAATCACTGATCTCAGTCCTGAAAATTGAAATCACACTTTTGAAATGCTAAGTCACCGGCTTTTACAAATCTAATAAAGATAAAAGTATTTTTCATAAATTATGAATTGAGAACTGGAATTAAGGATAATGAATTGTTTTGTGACTTATTTGCTTATTGTGGACTGAGCATGGGATCGGGCTGCACGCCGCAGTGGTTGATATGAGGATCGGGCTGCACGCCGCAGCAGTATTGCGCTTGGGCTGTAGGAGCCCCTCCGGAGTCTGTACACACCCCCAGTGAGCGCCGTCGACGTTAAATGGGATCGGGCTACACGCCGTAGCAGTTATGTGCATTGCATTGCATCCGTATTTGTTGGATTACTCTGTGGTAGCTGTATTGTATTATTGTTGCTAGTTCGTAGGAGATTCGGACTGTAGTGTAGCTTCATTTTGTGGTATTTTGTGGATTTCTTACTGTCAGCTACATGTATATATTTGTTACTCACCGAGTACTTAGTACTCACCCCTACTCCCTGCACCTTTTGTGTGCAGACTCAGGTACACAGGAGCAGTAGGCGGACATCTCCAGCGGTTACATTGTCACATCGAGTTGCTGAGGTAGCTGCCTACGTTCGCAGAGCCTAGCTTCTCCTCTCATTCCAGTTGTTATTGTATATTTTGTATTCAGACTTGAGTACTTCTATATCGTACTCTCTATTTCCTATTGGGTTTTGTTAGAGGCTCTAGACTTGTGACTCCGGATCTTTGGGAGTGTCAGTATTTTGTTCAGTATTATTATTATTGGAGTTCTTAAACTCATATATTCTTCTTGGGTTGTCCATTTGGGACGGATACCTATGTGTTAATTGAATTGTTGGTCTGGCTGGCCTAGTTTGATTGTTGGGCGCCATCACGACCGGATTTGGGTCGTGACAAGTTGGTATCAAAGCTCTAGGTTATTAGGACTCGCGAGTCATGAGCCGGTTTAGTAGGCTTTCGCAGATCGGTACGTAGACGTCCGTATCTATCTTCGAAGGGCTACGAAACTTTAGGAAAAACCTCATTTTCTTGAATTCACATCGTGCGATTTGTGTTATCATGAAATTAAATCTTTCCATATTCTATTCTCTCGCAGATGGCGAGAACACGAGCTAACGGACGTGGCGGACGACCACCATTGGCACCCGGAGGCCGTGGTCGTGGTAGAGGTAGGGCAGCAGCACCCAGCACCTGCTGACCCACCAGCCGATCAGACTCAGGACCAGATTCCGGCGGTGAACGCTCCGGCAGCTCAGGTTCAGGCACCGGCAGTGCCTATTGTGATACCGGGTCTTCGGGAGACCTTGGCTCGGATCTTATCGGTGTGCACGAGCTTGGCACGGTAGTTGTCGCTCATCGCTGCGCATCATCTTCACGGGCGGGGGAGGGAATCGGACCCCCGTGGCTCGCACACCCGAGCCGGTAGAGCCAGTTGCGCCGGTTGCACCAGCTCCTGCATATGTGGTTCCGGTTATGCCCGACGATGAGCGAGCGTCGTTTGGAGAGATTTGAGAGGCTACGGCCCTCCGACATTCGGTGGAGCCGAGAGCGAGGATGCCCGGGGTTTTCTTGACGGATGTCGGCCGTATGCTTCGCACCGCAGGTATTCTAGAGTCCGGCGGTGTTTCATTCACCACTTTTCAGTTCACAGGTGCAGCATTTCCAGTGGTGGGAGGATTTTGAGAGGCGTAGGCCCGCCGGGGCAGTGCCCCTCACTTGGCAGCAGTTCTCCACGGTATTTTTGGAGAAGTACGTACCTCAGTCTCAGAGAGAGGAGCTGCGACGTCAGTTCGAGTGGTTGAAACAAGGAGAGATGACAGTTAATCAGTATGAGATGAGATTCACACAGCTGGCCCGTCATGCCATGTGGATGGTTCCTACCGACAGGGAGAGGATCCGAAGATTTATTGATGGTCTTATTTATCCCATCCGTATATTGATGACCCGGGAGAGAGTTTCTACAGTTACCTTTGAGGAGGTGGTTGATGCTGCCCGTCACATTGAGACGGATCGCCGCAGAGAGCGAGAGGAGAGAGAGGCTAAGAGGCCTCGTGGTACCGGCAGCTACAGTGGTGCTCCGTCTAGGGGCCAATTTCAGCATAGCAGAGGTCGCTCCTTCGGATCTCATCAGTCTGGACGTACGGAGTCCGGTGGGGTTTCATCCGATCGTGGTCGTCGAGGCCGACGCAGGTTATCGTGGTCGGCGAGGCCGCCAGCGAGTCGGCCCGCACCGAGTGCTCTTCCAGCTCGCAGCTCGCTCCCGTTTCCTCAGCACAGATTCATCGGTAGCGAGGGGTCCTCGGCAGCCCCTTCTTCCATCTTCGGGCCGTTGTTTTGAGTGCGGTGATTTGGGTCATATCGGGAGAGAGTGTCCTCGGTGGCTTCGTAAGAGGTCACGGCGGAGGGATCGGCCTTCGTCTTCTACTCTCGTTTCTTCAGCGCCGGCACGGTCGGCTAGGACCGGTGGCCAGGTATCTAGAGGTCGCCCCAGAGGCGAGGATCGTACCGGTGGAGGCCAGGCTCGTTTCTATGCTCTTCCGGACGGGAAGGATGCTAGTGCCTCAGATGCGGTCATTTCAGGTATTATCTCAGGTCTGCCACAGGGATGCTTCCGTCTTATTTGATCCCGGATCCACCTATTCTTATGTCTCTACTTACTTTGCACATCATTTGGGTATGACCCGTGGTATTCTTGCGTTGCCCGTACATGTGTCTACCCCAGTGGGAGATACTGTTGTTGTGGATCAGGTATATCGATCCTGTATTATTACTATTGGGGGTCTGGAGACCCGAGTTGATTTATTACTACTGGGCATGGTAGATTTCGATGTAATTCTAGGCATGGATTGGCTATCTCCTTACCATGCGATTCTGGACCGTCATGCCAAGACAGTCACACTAGCTATTCCAGGTAATCCGAGGATCGAGTGGCGTGGCTTGACTGATTATGTGTCCGACAGGGTGATTTCTTATATAAAGGCTCGGCGAATGATTGGCAAGGGTTGTTTGTCTTATTTGGCCTTCATTAGAGATGTTGAGGCCGAGACACCCAATCTTGATTCGGTTCCCATTGTGAGGGAGTTTCCGGATGTATTTCCAGCAGACCTACCAGGCATGCCGCCTGACAGAGATATTGATTTTGGTATTGACTTGGTGCCGGGCACTCAGCCCATTTCTATTCCTCCTTATCGCATGGCACCGGCGGAGTTAAAAGAATTGAAAGAACAGCTTCAGGAACTCTTAGATAAGGGTTTCATTCATCCAAGTGTGTCACCTTGGGGTGCACCGGTGTTGTTCGTGAAGAAGAAAGATGGCACAATGAGAATGTGCATTGATTACAGGCAGCTTAACAAGGTGACAGTGAAGAATAAGTACCCATTACCTCGTATTGAGGACCTATTTGATCACCTACAGGGAGCTAGTGTATTTTCTAAGATTGATCTTCGATCGGGCTATCATCAGTTGAAGATCAGGGACTCAGATATTATGAAGACAGCGTTCAGGACGCGATATGGGCACTACGAGTTCCCGGTGATGTCTTTCGGGTTGACTAATGCCCCAGCAGCCTTCATGCACTTGATGAATAGTGTATTTCGGCCGTACCTTGATTCTTTTGTGATTGTGTTTATTGATGATATCTTGGTATACTCACGCAGCCAGGAGGAGCATGCACAACATTTGAGAGTGGCATTGCAGAGGTTGAGGGAAGAGAAGCTTTATGCAAAATTCTCTAAGTGTGAGTTCTGGCTTGATACTGTGGGTTTTCTGGGACATATAGTGTCCAGTGATGGTATTAGGGTTGATCCTCAGAAGGTTGAGGCAGTGCAGAATTGGCCCAGACCTTCCTCAGCTACAGAGATTCGGAGTTTCCTCGGCTTGGCAGGTTATTACCGTCGGTTTGTTCAGGATTTCTCATCTATTGCTTCACCGTTGACTAAGCTGACACAGAAGAATGCTCCATTTGTGTGGTCCGATGAATGTGAAGAGAGCTTTCAGAAGCTCAAGGAGGCTTTGACCACGGCTCCAGTACTTGTGTTACCATCAGCCTCAGGGTCATATACGGTGTATTGTGATGCTTCTAGAGTTGGACTCGGTTGTGTGTTGATGCAGGAGGGTAGAGTTATTGCATATGCTTCTCGTCAGCTAAAGCCCCACGAGAAGAACTACCCTGTTCATGATTTGGAGTTAGCTGCTATTGTTCATGCCTTGAAGATTTGGAGGCATTACCTATATGGTGTATCTTGTGATGTATATACAGACCACCGCAGCCTTCAGCATTTGTTTAAGCAAAAAGATCTAAATTTGAGGCAGCGGAGATGGCTGGAGTTGCTTAAAGATTATGATATTACTATCTTGTATCATCCCGGAAAAGCCAATGTAGTGGCTGATGCATTGAGCCGGAAGGCTATTAGTATGGGCATTTTGGCATATATTCCAGTTGGGGAGAGACCCCTAGCAGTTGATGTTCAGGCGTTAGCTAATCGGATGGTAAGGTTGGATATTTCTGAGCCCAGTCGGGTGATGGCTTGTGTAGTAGCTCGTTCTTCTTTATATGATCGTATTCGAGAGCGTCCAGTATGATGATCCACACTTGCTTGTCCTTAAGGACAGAGTTCAGCATGATGATGCTAGAGATGTCACTATTGATAGTGAGGGTGTATTGCGGATGCAGGGCCGGATATGCGTGCCCAATGTTGATGGCCTTCGTGAGTTGATATTGGAAGAGGCCCATAGCTCGCGGTATTCTATTCATCCAGGAGCCGCGAAGATGTATCGGGATTTGAAGCAGCATTACTGGTGGAGAAAGATGAAGAAAGATATTGTGAGCCATGTGGCTCGGTGTCTAAACTGTCAGCAGGTCAAGTATGAGCATCGGAGACCTGGTGGTGTATTCCAGCGTATTGATATTCCGGAGTGGAAGTGGGAAAGAATAACTATGGACTTTGTTAGTGGACTCCCTCGGACAGCGAGGAAGTTTGATTCAGTTTGGGTGGTGGTGGATAGGTTGACCAAGTCAGCTCACTTCATCCCAGTGTGTACTACCTATACCTCGGAGCGGTTGGCAGAGATATTCATCCGTGAGATAGTGAGATTGCATGGAGTTCCTATTTCCATTATATCAGACAGAGGTACCCAGTTCACATCTCAGTTCTGGAGGACATTTCAGCGAGAGTTGGGTTCACAGGTAGAGTTGAGCACAGCATTTCATCCACAGACGGATGGGCAGTCTGAGCGTACTATTCGGATATTGGAGGACATGTTGCGTGCTTGTGTCATTGATTTTGGTGGTTCATGGGCTGATTATTTGCCTTTGGCGGAGTTTGCTTACAATAATAGCTATCGGTCCAGCATTCAGATGGCACCGTATGAAGCTTTATATGGGAGGCGGTGTAGATCTCCAGTTGGTTGGTTCGAGCCCGGCGAGGCTAGGTTGTTGGGGACAGGAGTTAGTCCAAGATGCCTTAGACAAGGTAAAGGTGATTCAGGAGAGACTTCGCACAGCTCAGTCGCGTCAGAAGAGTTATGCGGACCGGAAGGTCCGAGATGTGTCTTATTCAGTAGGTGAAAAGGTGTTGCTGAAAGTTTCGCCTATGAAGGGTGTTATGAGGTTTGGAAAGAAAGGGAAATTGAGCCCAAGGTTTATTGGACCTTTTGAGGTGCTTAGGAAAGTTGGGGAGGTGGCTTATATGCTTGCTTTGCCACCCAGTTTGTCGGGAGTTCACCCGGTGTTCCATGTATCTATGCTCCGGAAGTATGTCGGAGACCCGTCTCATGTGTTGGACTTCGGCACGATACAGCTAGATGAGGATTTGACTTATGATGTGGAACCAAGTAGCCATTTTGGGTCGACAGGTTCGTAAGCTGAGATCTAAGGATATAGCTTCGGTGAAAGTGCAGTGGAGAGGTCGTCCCGTGGAGGAAGCAACTTGGGAGACCGAGCAGGAAATGCAGAGCAGATATCCACACTTGTTTGATGCTCCGGGTATGTTTCTTAACCCGCTCGCGGACGAGCGTTTGTTTAAGTTGGGGAGAATGTAACGACCCGGCCCGTCGTTACGGGAATTTACCACCCCGTTACCTTGCATTTACATATGTTATGCTTTTAAAACAGTATATTAGAGTATATCAGGTGAGTTAGAAGTGATTTGGATTGAAAATGAAACAAATAACATGTTTGAAGAAAGCTTGAATATGAAAAGTCAACCAAGAGTTGACTATTGAGTTAGAGTGCTCGGAACCGGATTCTGATGATTCGACTAGTTCCGGGGATCATTTATGACTTAGGAGAACAATCGGAATTGAATTCGGAGGTCCGGTGTAGTTTTAAGCTTGAATTGGCGAATGTTGAATTTTGGCGAAAACCGGATGGTAGGTGATATTTTGATCCGGGGGTCGGAATGGAATTCCGACAATTTCTGTAGCTTCGTTATGTGATTTTGGATATGTCTGCAAATTTTCAGGTCATTCGGACATCGTTTGATCGGGTTTTGGGTTGAATGTTAGTTTTGAAAGTTTTTAAGAAATTTAGGCTTGAATCCGTGGTTAATTGATGATTTTGATGTTTAGGATGGTGTTTTTATGATTGGAACAAGTTCGAATAAGGAGTTAGGATGTGTTGGTGTGTTTGAATGAGGTCCCGGGGGCCTCGGGGTGTTTTCGGATGGTTAATCGGGAGAAATATGGAAAATTGCAGAAAATAGTGCACTGCCTCTGTTGTTTCCGCTCCTGCGGAATTATGGGCGCAGGAGCGGGTGCGCTGAAGCGGAAAGGAGCCGCAGAAGCGGCGACCGCAGAAGCGGAAAGGGAGCCGCTGAAGCGGAAGCGCGGAAGCGGACGGGGAGCCGCAGAAGCGGCCTTCGCAGAAGCGGAAGGGGAGCCGCTTGGGCGAGTCCGCAGAAGCGGACGTCTAGCCGCAGAAGCGGAACTATCCGCAGAAACGGTCCAATCTCCGCAGAAGCGGACGCGTAGGAGCGGAAATATTTCCGCAGAAGCGGAAATCGCTGTAAGTTAAGTGTATCAGAAGTTACAAAATTTCATAAACATTTTAACATTTGGGGGTCTCGGCTTAAGGGCGACTTTGGGCGATTTTGAGGAAGAAATCAAGGGAAATCATCGGGTAATCAACTATGAACTCATATTATGATTAGTATTGATAATATCATGCAATTATATCATGAAAATGGAGGAATTTGGGGTAATTATGGAGGATTTAACCCTAGGTTTGAACTTTAGAGAATCAAGGTTTTGAATGAGCAAATGGAGTCCGAATTTGGTAAAATTGATATGCTTAGACTCGTATTGAGATGAGGGTTCCGAATATGAGACTTTCGTAATTTTTCGAGAATCGTACCGAAAGTCGGGTTTTACCAACTTGGTGTAATGTTGAGAATTTCATATGAATTGAAGTGGGTTATGATTCTTTGACCCGTAATTGATACAATTATTGTTATTGGACTAGATTCTACACACGAGGCATCGAAATTCAAAGGAAAAGGCATCGCGGACGATTCTACTACCGGCTAGAGGTGAGTAGTTTGTGTATATTGTAGCCTGAGGGTTCGAAACCCCGGCTTAGCACATTGTGACGCTAATAGGGCGTGGCTCGCACACCGCGGCAGGTGCGGGATTGATTGTGATTGGGGATTGAGACTTGGTCCATCCCAGGAAATGAATAATATGTTGTTAGTGTTGGAAATACACTGTATTTGCTATATTTGTGGGCTGTAAGCCTTGTTTGGGGCCTTGTGCCGATCTGTAGTGTCCTTAAAGGACAATATTTATGTGATAGCAAAAATTGCTTAAATCACTGATCTCAGTCCTGAAAATTGAAATCACACTTTTGAAATGCTAAGTCACCGGCTTTTACAAATCTAATAAAGATAAAAGTATTTTTCATAAATTATGAATTGAGAACTGGAATTAAGGATAATGAATTGTTTTGTGACTTATTTGCTTATTGTGGACTGAGCATGGGATCGGGCTGCACGCCGCAGTGGTTGATATGAGGATCGGGCTGCACGCCGCAGCAGTATTGCGCTTGGGCTGTAGGAGCCCCTCCGGAGTCCGTACACACCCCCAGTGAGCGCCGTCGACGTTAAATGGGATCGGGCTACACGCCGTAGCGGTTATGTGCATTGCATTGCATCTGTATTTGTTGGATTACTCTGTGGTAGCTGTATTGTATTATTGTTGCTAGTTCGTAGGAGATTCGGACTGTAGTGTAGCTTCATATTGTGGTATTTTGTGGATTTCTTACTGTCAGCTACATGTATATATTTGTTACTCACTGAGTACTTAGTACTCACCCCTACTCCCTGCACCTTTTGTGTGCAGACTCAGGTACACAGGAGCAGTAGGCGGACATCTCCAGCGGTTACATTGTCACATCGAGTTGCTGAGGTAGTTGCCTACGTTCGCAGAGCCTAGCTTCTCCTCTCATTCCAGTTGTTATTGTATATTTTGTATTCGGACTTGAGTACTTCTATATCGTACTCTCTATTTCCTATTGGGTTTTGTTAGAGGCTCTAGACTTGTGACTCCGGATCTTTGGGAGTGTCAGTATTTTGTTCAGTATTATTATTATTGGAGTTCTTAAACTCATATATTCTTCTGGGTTGTCCTTTTGGGACTGATATCGTTGTGTTAATTGAATTGTTGGTCTGGCTGGCCTAGTTTGATTGTTGGGCGCCATCACGACCGGATTTGGGTCGTGACAGTATATATACGTCAGGCGTTGTAAATTGTAAACTTGTTGGTAAATCAATCATATGGTTATGTTTGTACATTGTGAAATCAGTTATAATCGGTAAGATATTTGGTTTATGAGAAATAATCAACACAGGGGTAACGCGTTGGATAGAAAGGCACCCAGGATTGCTTGACTGGGGCTACCCGGTCAGGCACCGGTCATGTCCCTCGATTTGGGGCGTGACACCTCCCATGGGGACAAAATCTCAGCATGGACACAACCACTTGCTGCCAGCTCACGGAGCTTACAACTATAAATACAAAAAGAGGGAGCCCTAGTAAAAGGGTACTTCTTACTCACCACTATTCTCAAAAGATAAGAGAAGAGAGAGAAAGACAAAAGGTACCCATCTTGTGGGGAGATAAAACACCATTGTAAGATACTGAACCTCTTCATGGAGAGGCAGACCAAATTAATATCATCAATAAAAGATGTTAATGTTTCCTCTCCTAATCTTGAGTATTATTACCATTTCTTTCAGTTGGTCCATGGATTATTACGATTTGCTATTATTTTTCCCATAACTCATTTACATTGTTTTGTATTCATAAAGTATGTGATAACTTTTGTGCAAACCATTTGGCGCCATATGTGGAAATTTCCTAGCAAAATCGCGTAGTTCTTCCCTGGAGCAAAAGGAAAGAAATGCCAAAAAAAGGAAGAACAACCCTGCTCAAACAAGCCTAAAATGGCACCTCCGACAAGAGGAACTTGAGATCTCAAATCAAGATCCAACTCCTCCCTCTCTCCAATCTTCGACAGTGCGAACAAGAAGAAGAAGTCTCCCTTAAGGGAGAATCCCCGTGAGCTATCTCCCGCATCCCAGATACAGGATCCGGCCGAAAAACGGCATTGAGATATCTCGAGCCAAGAACCACCTCAAGATAGCTTACATGCCCCGATTGGGAAAACAACGCATAAATTGCTCAAAGTCTCGAACCAAAAGCGAGCTTCAACACTCGATACCCACAACGTGAAAACTCAGGCCATGCGCCTTCGTCAACAAGTTCAACAACGTTCGAACCAAGACTCAAGCTATGCCCAATCGCCATCAAAATTGATAAAGTTTAACAATAGTTAAACTGGGACTCAGGCTACGTGCCTTCGCCAACAAGTTCAACTACGGTTGAAGCAAGACTCAGGCTATGCGCCTTTGCCATCAAAATTGACAAAGTTCAACAACAGTTGAACTAGGACTTAGGCTATGCGCCTTCGCCAACAAGTTCAAATATGGTTGGACCAAGACTCAGGCTATGCACCTTCGCCGTCAAAATTGATAAAGTTCAACAGCAGTTGAACTGGGACTCAGGCCATGCGCCTTCGCCATCAACTTCAACTACGGTCGAACCAAGACTCAGGCCATGCGCCTTCGCCATCAAAATTGATAAAGTTCAACAACAGTTGAACTGGGACTCAGGCTACGCGCTTTCGCCAACAAGTTCAACTACGACTCAGGCTATGCGCCTTTGCTATCAAAATTGATAAAGTACAACAGTTGAACTGGGACTCAGGCTACGCGCCTTCGCCAACAAGTCTAACTACGGTTGAACCAAGACTCAGGCTATGCTCATATGCCATCAAAATTGATAAAGTTCAACAACAGTTGAACTGGGACTCAGGCTATGCGCCTTCGCCAACACGTTCAACTACGGTTGGACCAAGACTCAGGCTATGCACCTTTGCCATCAAAATTGATAAAGTTCAACAGCATTTGAACTAGGACTCAGGCTATGTGCCTTCACCAACAAGTTCAACTACGGTCGAACCAAGACTCATGCTATCGGCCTTCGCCATCAAAAATGATAAAGTTCAACAATAGTTGAACTGAGACTCAGGCTATGTGCCTTCGCCAACAAGTTCAACTACGGTTGAACCAAGACTCAGGCTATGTTCCTTTGCCATCACAATTGAGAAAGTTCAACAACAGTTGAACTGAGACTCATGCTATGTGTTTTTGCCAGCAGGTTCAACTATGATTGGACCAAGACTCAGGCAATGCGCCTTCGCCATCAAAATTGATAAAGTTCAACATCAATTGAACTAGGACTCAAGCCATGCGCCTTCGCAACAAGTTTAACTACGATCGAACCAAGACTCAGGCTATGCGCCTTCGCCATCAAAATTAATAAAGTTCAACAATTGTTGAACTGGGACTCAGGCTATGCGCCTTCTCCAACAAGTTCAACTATGACTTAGACTATGCGCCTTCATCATCAAAATTAATAAAGTTCAATAATAATTGAACTGGGACTGAAGCTATGCGCCTTCACCAACAAGTTCAACTACGATTAGACCAAGACTCAGGCTATGCGCCTTCACCATCAAAATTGATAAAGTTCAATAGTAGTTGAACTGGGATTCAGGCCATGCGCCTTCTCCAACAAGTTCAACTACGGTCGAACCAAGACTTAGGCTATGCGCCTTCACCATCAAAATTGATAAAGTTCAATGGTAGTTGATTTGGGACTCAGGCCATGTGCCTTCGCCAACAAGTTCAACTATGGTTGAACCAACACTCAGGCTATACGCCTTCACCATCAAAATTGATAAAGTTCAACAACAGTTGAACTAGGGCTCAGGCCATGCGCTCTCGCCAACAAGTGAAACTACGGTTGAACCGGGACTCGGACCAAGCTCTTTCACCATTAAACTCAGCAAAACTCAACCGCTAACGAATCAAGACGCGGGTTAGGAACCCTCACCATTCAAGTAAGTACATCCAACTCGAATTAAGATTAGGGGCATGAAAAGTTTGGCCCCGGTCGAGCCACAAGGTCACATTTTTATCATCACGGCCAGTAATTCGACCGCGCCCAAACTGAGACTAAGGCTAAGCGTCGCTGTCGCCAAAAGATAGTTCTGACTCACTAACCCCGAATCAAAGAAGGAAAGACGTCAACGATAAACCAGCATACCTACCAAAGCCAAACTCAAAGGCAAATCGCTCCCACGAATGCATGCAAAGAAAAATCCAAGGAAGAAAGGGCGAAGTACAAAATAAGTACAAGGGAAATAACGAAAATGAGACTTCATTTATTCACAAAGTTAATTGTGGGTCATCCCCACTTACACCCAGCAAAGACCGGTCAATATAAAAAAGAGAAGAAGAAAAACAAAAAAAACAAAAATAAAATGCCAAACGGCAAACAAGACAAGAAAAATGTATCTTTCACTCGGCACCATCCGCGCCACCATCTGCACCATCGCCAGCCTCTAGCAAAGCCGCATCAAAACTATAGTCAATACGGGCCTCACGAGCCTTTTGGCGCGCCCCCTCAAAAGAAGCTTCGGCCACGATACTGGCCTACTACAAATTCTTATGTACATCACATTGGGCCTCAACAAAAACCCAAAGTTCGCGAGTCTGGCTGGAAGAAGCGGCCTGGTCCCGTAGGCGCTGATTATCTTCCTCCAAGGCTGTAACCTGGTCCACCATAACTTGGTCATTCTGATCAAACACACCAATCCGCTTCTCAAGGTTCGCTTCTTTGAAAGCTACAACAGCCCTCACCAATGCCAGCTGGGACTCGTACGTGCGAATATCCTCATTCAATGCCTCGACCCTCGAGGAGGCATCACTCACTTGGCGTTTCAAGGCTGCGACTTCACCCTCCAATGTAACCACCTTCCTGCTCTATGCCGCTGCGGCCTTCGCCGCCTTAGGCAGGACCTGGATCTCACACTCGGCTACGGACCTCTTCCCCGCCTCGAGCTCCTCGTCCATCTGACGAAGCTGCTCCTCAAGAGCACTTATTCTGCCAAGTGCTTGCTGCATTTGAAGCTCCCGCCTCGCCAATTCCATGACCAGGGCCCGGCTACAGGGATCATTTCTCAAGCACGTGTGCATCTCCCAGCATTGATCCCAGCAGCGGTTATATTTCTCCATCACCCGCAAAAATATCACCGAGTGGATGTTAGCTCGACGGGTGCCCTCCACCTCCAGCAAATAAGACTACAAAACAAAGGCCACGATTAAGATAAAAAGCAAACTAAGGCAAAAGAAGAAGCAAACCAACATCAGATTACGTACCCTCAAGCCCACTATGACTACCTCATTCATTAGCTCGATATCTGTGACATCCCTTAGCGACGCATTCTCGGCTTCCGAGCATATCAGCCTAAATTGCAGCACCAAACTCTCCTCTTGGAGCAGTAAGTTTAAATCCATGGGGACCCTAATAAGGTGAGACCTTCCTTATATGTGCACAACCAAATTTGTAAAGCATTCCCAGAATATGTGGACATCCTCGGGGTTCAAATCAGATTCAGACTCATACTCATCTCCTACAGCGTTTCTTCCTCCTCCCACCACTAGCAAGGTAGAATCACCTGCCATAATCGCCAACGGAGCTCTAGCCTCACCAACCTTAGCAACTACTAAGGAACTACCCCCATCTCAATGACTGAAGCCACTAACTGAGTCATCGAAGCAACGACATCATCATGACCTAAGCCAATCGGGGCAACCCTCACTATTTGTTCGCTCTCAAGGTCGGGCACCACAGCCGCACTCTCTTCCGCATCCTCTGAAGGGGAGTCCAAGTTAATTACCATAGGAGGAGCCGGTGTGAAAACGATGCTGCATCTAATCAACAACCTCTCCTCCTCCTCCCCGCCTAATGGCGATTCCGCACTAGGGCGTACAACCCCCAACGACCCCTGTCCCGAAGTGCCCGTGGTGGGGAAGGAGTCGCCAAAGATTCAACTGATGCCGCCCTCGGTACGGCACAACACCGGCGCTACAGTAAGCCGAGCAACTGCACTCGATCACCGGAAGGCCAACTGCGTGGCCCTGCCACGACGTGCCTGTGACGACCCGGACCGTCGTCACGGGAATTACCACCCAATTATGTTGAAATTGTATGTTTTATGCTTTTATATCAGTGTTAAAGTCTATCGGGTGAGTTAGGAGTGAATTGGATTGAAAATGAGGCATATAGCCTTTTTGAAGGAAACTTGAATAAGGAAAGTCAACCCGGAGTTGACTATTTGGTTAGAGGGCTCGGAATCGGATTCCGATGATTCGGTTAGTTCCGGGAGGTGATTTGTGACTTAGGGGAGCGATCGGAATCGAATTTGGAGGCCCGGTGTAGAAATAGGCTTGAATTGGCTAAGGTTGAATTTTGGCGAAATCCGAACGGTAGGTGAGATTTTGATCCGGGGTCGGAATGGAATTCCGACAGTTGCAGTAGCTCCGTTAGGTGATTTTGGATGTGCCTGCAAAATTTTAGGTCATTCGGACGTCGTTTGGTCGGGTTTTTGATCGAATGTGTAATTCAGAATGTTTTAAGGAATTTAGGCTTGAATTTGATGTGAATTATGGGTTTTGGTGTTATTAGACGTGTTTTGAGGATTGGAGCAAGTTGGAATAAGGTATTAAGATGTGTTGGTATGTTTGGATGAGGTCCCGGGGGCCTCGGGGTGATTTCGGATGGTTAAACGGGAGAAAATTGTGGAAAAATTGCAGGTTGGGATCCTGCTTCTGTTGTTTCCGCTCCTGCGGAATTTTGGACGCATGAGCGTGTCCGCAGAAGCGGACGAGATGCGCAGGAGCGGCTGGTTACGCAGAAGCGGAAGCCATTCCGCTGAAGCGAGGTCGCTGGTGCGAGCCAGTGATCGCAGAAGCGGACGGGGAGAAAATGGGCATGGTCCGCAGAAGCGGACACTCGACCGCTTGGGCGAGACCGCAGAAGCGGTCAATGGTGCGCAGAGGCGGATGTTTCCGCAGAAGCGGAAGTTCCTTCGCAGAAGCGGGCCCGCTTAAGCGGCCCTTTGCTCGCAGAAGCGGAAATGGCCGGCCAGGCCTAGAACCGCCGAAGCGACCCTTTGGTCGCGGATACGGACTCGTAGGAGCGGAAATTCTTCCGCAGAAGCGAAAATCGCTATAAGTTAAGTGTATCCGAAGTTAGAAAAATTTCAGAACATTTCACACATTTGGGTCTCGGCTTTAGAGGCGATTTGGGCGATTTTGAAGAGAAATTCAAGGGAAATCATCAGGTAATCATCTATGGACTTAAACTATGATTAGTATTGGTAATATTATGCAATTATATCATGAAAATGGAGGAATTTGGGGTAATTTATGGAGGATTTAGCCCTAGGCTTGGACTTTAGAAAATCAAGGTTTTGAATGGGCAAATGGAGTCCGAATTTGGTAAAATTGATATGCTTAGACTCGTAGTGAGATGAGGGTTCCGAATATGTGACTTTCGTAATTTTTCGAGAAACGTACCGAAAGTCGGGTTTTGACAACTTTGGAAATTTTGATGTAAATTGAGTTGTATTGATTGGGTGTCGTCCCATTGGCCTAATTTGTTGTATTTATACTGTATTTGATCAGGATTCTACGCGTGCGGAGCTTGATTCTCGTGGCAAGGGCATTGCGGAGTAGTCGTCGCGCCGTATTGAGGTGAGTAATATATGTGGGTGATGACCAGCGGGTTCGAAACCCCGGTATACCACTTTGTGACGCTGTATAGCGGCGAGACACGCACACTCTTGAGAGTGCGGGGTCGATCATGAACTGGAGACTACATATTAGTCCGACCTGTTGATACTGTATTATTGGCTATTCTCGAGCCGTCGAACCTCCTTCTCGGATGGTTGCATATATATATATATATATATATTGTGATAATGGCCACTCTTGAGCCAAGGAACCCCCTTCTTGGGCGGTTGAGTATACATGTGGGCCGTGAGCCAGTTATTGGATCCCGCGAGGATCGTTATCATTGTCTTATCATATAGACATGCTAGATTACTACTAGTCCGCAGCTATTTTGTTATTATGCTAATTCCAATCTCTGGAACTTGATATTACTGTTTTCCAACTGAAAAATGATAATAGAGTTTTCAAAAACTACTTTTGAGCCTGTGAGGCTGTATCTGCATATTAGCTGACTAGTAGTGGATCGGGCTGCACGTCGCAGCGAGATATATGTTGGATCGGACTGCACGCCACAGGAATATCTCTATGAGATGTGCTTGGGCTGTAGGAGCCCCTCCGGAGTCTGAACCCCCACAGTGAGCACTGGTACCCAAAATTGGAGTCGGGCTACACGCCGTAGCGGTCATATCATGCATTGCATTGCATTTAGCTACATCTGCTAGCTGTTATGCTATTTATTGGTATTTGTTGGTACAGGTACAGTGAAGATTGATTCTATGACAGGGTAGCTGATTATAGCTTTACATAGTGATTTATTGCGGATTTCTTATCTGCGTTGTCTTACCCTTGTTTATTACCACTGAGTCTGGCAGTACTCATTTTACTCCCTGCACCTTGTGTGCAGATCCAGGTACCTCTCAGCAGTGATCCAGTAGCCGTGCGAGGCGACATTTGTGGATATTCGAGGTAGCTGCAGAGTCCGCAGGACCCGATATTCCTTCTTACTGTCTTTTGATTTTGTATTGACATTTCTTTCCGCACTTGGTATTTTTGTAAACCTTTATACACTCATGTTCAGTAGAGGCTCATGACTCTTGACCCTTGGTCTATGGGAGTTGATATATTATGGGACTTGGTTCCCTGTTTTCGTTATTTGTGTCGCTATTGCTTCGTGATTTAATATGCTTAAATGGGCTAAAAGAGAGCTTCTAGCTCCGTTGTTTATATTGATTGGTCAGGCTGGCTTAGCAATGTGCTGGGCGCCATCACGACCGGATTTGGGGTCGTGACAGTATTGGTGTCACACCTCAGTCTTGAGCCGGTTAGTAGAGTCTTGTGGATCGGTACGGGGACGCCTGTACTTATCCTCGGGAGGCTGCGAACCTTTAGGAAAACTTCACTTTTCTTGAACTCGGTCGTGCGATCTTGTTGTTCTGAGAACTGAACTTCTATATTCTATTCTCTCGCAGATGGCGAGAACGCGAGCGTCAGGACGAGGTGGACGACCTCCATTGCCACCTGTTTGAGGCCGTGGGCGCGGTCGTGCTAGAGTTAGAGGTAGGCCGGCTGAGGCAGTGCCAGCTGACCCGCCTGTTGTACCGAGCTCGGAGCAGCCCCAGCTGGTTGATGCCCCGGCAGCCCCAGTTCAGGGCCGGACTATATCTATTGCTATTCCCGGTCTTCGGGAGACTCTTGCTCGGAAATTATCGGTGTGTTCCGGTTTGGCTCGTGTAGTTTCAGCCTACCACCACCGTAGCGACATCTCGCTCGGGGGTGCTCATCGGACCCCCGCGGCTCGCACACCCGACCCGGTTGCTCGGTGACTTCGCGACGCCAGAGGCGGTCCCCGCTCGTGTGGTTGCACCCGGTTATTCCTCCGCTTGCCCCGGCTCCGGCCTCTGCAGAGCATATGGTTCGAGGTTATGCCCGACGACGAGCAGCGTCGTCTTCGAGAGATTTGGTAGACTTCGGCCACCCGACATTCGGTGGGGCTGAGGGCGAGGATGCCCGTGGTTTCTTGGATAAGTGTCGGAAGATGCTGCGTACGGCTGGTATTCTTGAGTCCAGCGGAGTTTCATTTACTACATTTCAGTTCACTGGTCCCGCATTTGATTGGCGGGAGGAGTTTGAGAGGCGTAGGCCTGCAAGAGCAGCACCTCTCACATGGCGGCAGTTCTCTACTCTCTTTCTAGAGAAATATGTACCTCGGTCTCGTCGCGAGGAGCTACGTCGCCAGTTCGAGTGGTTGATTCAGGGCGACATGTCTGTGACCCAGTATGAGCTTAGATTCACTCAGTTGGCTAGGCATGCCACATGGATGATCCCCACTGATAGGGAGAGGATCGGGAGGTTCATTGATGGCCTCAACTACTCTATCCGTATTCTTATGACCAGGCGAGCGAGTTCTGTCATCATCGTTTGAGCAGGTTGCCGATATGGCACGCTCCATCGAGGCGGATCGTCGCCGAGAGAGAGAGGAGCGGGAGGCCAAGAGGCCTCGCAGTTCTGGCAGTTTCAGCGGTGCTCCATCTAGAGGGCATTCCCAGCAGAGCCGAGGTCGCTCATCTAGACCTTCTCATTCAGGCCGCCCAGAGCAGAGCGGAGGTTCTTATGGTCGTGGTCGACAGGGGTTTCAGCAGGGTAAGTCATCGCTTAGTGCCCTCCCAGCCTAGAGTGCAACACCTACTTCTCCAGCACCAGGTGCATGTTATAAGTGTGGTAAGTTTGGCCACATGAGGAGACATTGCCCTCGACTACGTAGGGCAGGACTCAGCAGAGGGATCAGCCCTCCTCTTCAGCACCATCTCAGTCTAGTAGAGGTGGAGGTCAGTCTTCTCGTGGTCGCCCCGGGGGCGAGGAGAGATCTGGTGGAGGCCAGGCACGGTTCTATGCACTTCCTGACAGGCGTGATGCAGTTGCCTCCGATGCTGTGATTACAGGTATCATTTCTGTCTGTCACAGAGATGCCTTTGTCCTATTTGATCCAGGGTCCACATATTCTTACGTGTCCTCTTATTTTGCACATTATTTGGGTGCAACTCGTGGTAGTCTTGATTTACTTGTTCATGTATCCACCCCCGTGGGTGATACGATTGTTGTGGATCATGTCTATAGATCCTGTGTTATATCTATTGGGGGTCTGGAGACCCAGGCCGATTTGTTATTGTTGGGGATGGTGGACTTTGATGTTATATTGGGTATGGACTGGTTGTCTCCGTACCATGCTATATTGGACTGTCATGCTAAGACAGTTACGTTGGCCATTCCTGGTATTTCTCAGATTGAGTGGCGGGGTTCGACCGATTTCGTCCCTAGCCGTGTTATTTCGTTCCTAAAAGCTCGGAAGATGGTTGAAAAAGGGTGTTTATCGTACTTAGCTTTTGTGAGAGATGTGGGAGCTGAGTCTCCTAGCATTGATTATGTACCTGTTGTGAGGGACTTCCCGGATGTATTCCCCTCAGACCTGCCGGGCATGCCGCCGGACGGGGATATTGATTTTGAAATTGACTTGGTGCCGGGCACTCAGCCCATATCCATTCCTCCTTATCGGATGGCACCAGCTGAGTTGAAAGAACTGAAAGAGCAGCTTCAAGAGCTTCTGGATAAGGGTTTCATCCGCCCTAGTGTGTCTCCGTGGGGTGCACCGGTATTATTTGTTAAAAAGAAAGATGGTTCCATGCGGATGTGTATTGATTATAGGCAATTGAACAAAGTGACAGTGAAGAACAAGTACCATCTGCCGCGCATAGATGATTTGTTTGACCAATTACAAGGTGCAAGGGTGTTTTCTAAGATCGATCTTCGTTCAGGCTATCATCAGCTGAAGATCAGAGACTCAGATATATTGAAGACCGCATTCAGGACCCGATATGGTCATTATGAGTTTCTTGTGATGTCGTTTGGGCTGACCAACGCCCCAGCAGCATTTATGCATCTGATGAACAGTGTGTTCAGGCCTTATTTGGATTCATTTGTGATTGTGTTCATTGATGACATTCTAGTCTACTCCCGTAGTCGGGAGGAGCATGCTCAGCATTTGAGTATTGTGTTGCAGAGATTGAGGGAGGAGAAGCTATATGCTAAATTCTCCAAGTGCGAGTTTTGGCTCGAGTCCGTAGCATTTCTGGGACATGTGGTGTCTCGTGATGGTATTCAGGTTGATCAGAAAAAGATAGAGGCGGTGCAGAGTTGGCCTAGACCAACCTCAGCTACAGAGATCAGGAGTTTTCTTGGCTTGGCGGGATATTATCGCCGGTTTGTTCGGGGATTTTCATCCATTGCTTCTTCATTGACTAAATTGACCCAGAAGGGTGCACCATTCGTGTGGTCGGATGAGTGCGAGAGAGCTTTCAGAAGCTCAAGACAGCTTTGACCACAGCTCCAGTGTTAGTATTGCCATCAGCTTTAGGTTCATATACCGTTTATTGTGATGCCTCGAGAGTGGGGATAGGTTGTGTGTTGATGCAGGAAGGTAAGGTAATTGCTTATGCTTCTTGGCAGTTGAAGCCACATGAGAAGAACTATCCTGTTCATGACTTGGAGCTAGCCGCCATTGTTCATGCATTGAAGATTTGGAGGCACTATTTGTACGGTGTGTCTTGTGAGGTGTATACCGACCATCGTAGTCTCCAACACTTGTTCAAACAGAAAGACCTTAATTTGAGACAGCGGAGATGGCTAGAATTGCTGAAGGATTATGACATTACTATATTATATCATCCGGGGAAGGCAAATGTGGTGGCCGATGCTTTGAGCCGGAAGGCGGTCAGTATGGGGAGCTTGGCATATATTCCAGCTGAGGAGAGACCATTTGCTTATGATGTTCAAGTGCTAGCCAATCGGCTAGTGAGGTTAGATATTTCGGAGCCCAGCAGGGTATTGGCTTGTGTTGTATCTCGGTCATCTCTATATGATCGTATTCATGAGCACCAGTATGATGATCCACATTTGGCTGTCCTGAGGGACAGAGTTCAGCATGATGATGTTAGAGATGTCACCATTGATAGTGACGGCATATTGAGGGTGCAGGGCCGGATATGTGTGCCCAATGTTGATGGCCTTCGTGAGTTGATTCTGGAAGAGGCCCATAGCTCGCGATATTCTATCCATCCAGGAGCCGCGAAGATGTCTCAAGATTTGAAACAGCACTATTGGTGGAGAAAGATGAAAATGGACATTGTAGCACGGTGCCTCAACTGTCAGCAGGTTAAGTACGAGCATCAGAGGCCCGGTGGCGTATTTCAGCGCATTGTTATTCCTGAGTGGAAATGGGAGAGGATCACTATGGACTTTGTTACTGGACTCCCTCAGACAGCGAGGAAGTTTGATTCTGTATGGGTGATTGTGGATAGACTGACCAAGTTAAAGGACAATCGAGACGGGATTAGTTTATTTAATTCAGAGTCGCCACTTGGAAAAATAATGGTGTTCCAAGTCACCGGTTTAATCCCGAACCGAGGAAATTTATGGCTCTGTAATACAGTCCGCGAAACTAGAAATCTGGATAAGGAATTCTGTTAACCCGGGAGAAGGTGTTAGGCACTCCCGGATTCCGTGGTTTTAGCACGGTCGCTCAATTGCAATTTTTGTTTCTATCTGATTCTTTTATATATTTTAACTATGTGCTTTCAATGTTCCGCTCTTATTTTTAGAAGAATTGCGACGTTACGAAAACACATTTCGAGCCGCACCGTAACCAGTACGCCTGCGACTCTAATGTATTTCAGTTTCGCCGAGAATAAGATTCGGGTCACATAAATGCACACCCGTATTCAGGAAAGTAATTTTATTTCAAGTCGTGCCTAAAGAGTCTACCGTCTTTATTAACTTCGGAAAAGACCGTGAAATTAACTAAACGGTCTTTCCAAGGCTAAGTTTTCACCACAACTGATTAGAGGGCCCCGCGATTGTATATTTGCGTTTGGCGAGGCTCATCTCATTATTATTAGGGCCGAGCCTAAGATGAACTATATTCTCTACTTGATTTATCTCTAACAAAGAAAAATGTTAATCGTTTATCATTACCTACTAGTTTGATACTTTCTTTTATTTGGGCCATTCAATAGAGCCCCGACTCAAAATTGAACGCTAGAAGGCGATTTCCTCTTTACTATGCTCTTAAACTACTTAAACTTAGATTTTTATTCAAATCGGCTAAGCTAATTTAGTCAACGGAAAACTTTTGTTTTATTTAAGGAAAGAATATTGAACATGTTTCCGATTTTAATCTAATCTAATTGATAACCAGCTTTCGTGTAAAGGATCTAGATCATAGTAGACATACACGAGCTAAAGTGTACTGATAATCTAATAGCAACGGAGTGATACATCAATCGTCATGATTCCCCTTTTGAATGAACTATAGACAAAACAGGATTTACACGCTTATTGTTACAATTAACTACTTGAACATTGAGCGTGGTACTTACTAATTCATAACTTTCGATCAAACTACCATCATTATGCCTCTATTTACTTCTACACTGGGTGTTAGTTATTATACACTTTTAACTTGAACAAATTGACACCTATAACAATATGTATTTCACTGATTCATCTATCTATTGCATAATGTGTTTCCAATAGACCATTTCTACTATAACAGGCTAGGGAAATATGAAGTTAACACAGTTTACAACACATACAACTTATTACATATTCGGGTTCTCCTTAATGAGTACACATGTATTTAACTAAGTTTCATTGCTTCCATTCATGTCTACAACTTCAGGCAGTAGTGAAATACCTGGAAATTGTCAAAGCGAGAGAAGGGAGATCAGTTAAGCCGGTGAAACACAGCAAACAGCAGACCAACAACAACCAGTGGCAGTTACTGCCACTATATGCACAGCAACAGCAACAACCAAAAAAATAACAGCAACCAGTGGCCAACAACAATCCCAACAGCAGGATTAACAACCAATCGACACACCACAGCAAACAACACCAGGCAACAACCAGAAGATAGAACCAAAACAAAAGCCGAGATGCAATCACAGCAACAAAATCCCACCAGTGAAGCAAACCAACAACAGTAGCATGTGAGCTAAGGACTAACAGCAGAGACAACCACAACTAAATGACCAACAGCAACCACACAACAACCCCAGGCAGCAACAAACTCAATCACAGCAGTAGCAATGCAGCAGGAGATCAGTAACACCAACGCAGGAACAACAAGCAACCAAATGACCAACACTCAGCTACTCCCAACTAAAACACACGAAAACAGTACCCAAAGGCCAATCGAAACAGTCTCTTGGCCTATACTTACTAGCTTTCTCTATCTATATTCTTGTGTATGTGCACTCTCAGCCCTTACTGTATGTATTTCAATGTTCTTTTCTCTCCAATTACTCTGGTTCTCTCCAATTCTGACTGTCTGTCTTTTGCTCTCCAACTCTCCAATCTATCTCTGTGTGTCTCTGTTAAACTCCAAGACTCTTGAGTATATCTCTCTATTTCTCTGTTTAAACTTTTAGTCTATTCTGGTGTCTTTCTCCTTATTCTTTTTTTCTCCTCTTTCAGGTGCCTATCCGTGTCTATATATATCCAAACTAAAGGCCAGGCCAGCCTGTTTACCCTCCACATGTGCACTGACTGTCCAGCTCTTAGGAGCACTTAACAGTGTAAAATAAGCTTCTTGCCCTAATATTCTCTGCCCAGCCCATCACTTAATGTCTAAATCTCATTTTTTAATCCACAAGTGTACTAGTAGCATGTTTTTCTATTCAAAACCTCTTACCCTGCCAGATGGCTCCCATGTTACTTATGTTTTCCAATTACACTGCACACACAGTGATAATCAGACCTACTGACAGTCCCTCCAACATGCTGGCCGGGTTCATTTGAATTAACTCTAAACCATATGGTCCCAATTCAGCTATAACCAATTTATCCTAAACCTATTTCAATTTCAAATCACACAGCACCCCAATTCAATTCAATAGTGCTTAATCAACTATCCAGAATTTCAAACAATCAAACCTACGCAATTAGATGGCGACATTCGTTTAATCAATTACGAGCTATACAATCGATAACGAATAATCGATATTCAACTGTGCCTACGGGCAGAATCAGGGGGCAACAATCCGAGTCAACTATTCGACGATCTTAACTAAATTGAACACAATATAATCACAACAACAACAATGGGCCGAACATACCAGAAAGAAATGATTTGACCAAATAAAAAGGTCTTGATTAGGAGGAGAAACGAAAGCAGAGAAAGTAGCTAACTAACTAAAAGAATGGAATCAATAAACACTTATACTAATAGATAAAAATCGGAAAGAGACAGACAGATACCTTAAACAGTGAGAAGAATATGAAAACGCACGGACTTGGGCTCGAGGAGACTTGAAATTGCCTTCTTTTGAAGTTAATAGATTTTAATTGAAATATTTTCAAATGAAAACCTTCCAATTAAAATCTATTATCTTCAATTTGTTTTAATTCCGACCAAATCCCTAGTTTTCGAATTCTAGGGTTCTTGAAGGCTATTTTGGGGTTCGACCAATTCCGGTTGGATTCGAGCCGGACCAACCTTGGTGGGGTCGTGGGGAGGGTCTGGGGAGGCTGTGGTGCAAAGTTGGAGTTGATTGGGATGGTCTTGACTTTGGCTCGAATCTTCGATTGAAGATTCGAACCATTTGGTGATGATTCGAGGAGAGGGAGTTATGGATTCGGACTCAGGGTGGTTTGGTGGTTCAATGGTGTTGTTTTGGTGACCGGCGGCGTTGTTGCCGCCGGGTTTTCAGGCGGAGGGCGAGGGGGCGGCGCTAGGGTTTGTATCATGTGAAGGTTGAGGGAGAGAGAGATGAAGGGGATGGGGGGGCGTCTGAGGACTGGGGGACGGGTTGGAGGTTTGGGGGGGGGTTTTGTGTATTAAAATGCCAAGGTTAACGTGGGCCGTTGGATGATGAGAATCCAACGGCCAGGATCAAAAGATGGGGGGATTAATGTGATCCATCCGATCAACACAGATCAATGGCCTGGATCTCTTCACTTAAGACGGAACGACGTCGTTTGGGGTGTAACGGGTTGGGACGGACTGGACCAGTGGTTTGGGCCTCTGTATGGAATTGGGTTTTGGCCCAATCTCTTCATTCTTAAAAAACTAGACTCCATGATGTGTGTATATATATATATATATATATATATATATAAATTTTTACTGCAATTATCCTACATGGTTACATATCACTTGATTTTGATATTAAACACTAAAATGCAAAACATAATATATATATTTTTGTATTTTACTAATTTAAATAAATAAACACGCACGCACAAAAATGCAAAAATGTAAGAATAAAAATAACACAAAAATCACAAAAATCATGCTTAACACCAAATTATTTTATTTTTGAATTTTCTGGGAGGGATTCTCATGTAGGGCAAAAATCACGTGCTCACAGTTCCCTCTTTGCGCGTAAACATGAAGAGTTTTCGTGCAAAGATAAATGAGCGGATATAAGCGATTTTTGCCCATTCGAGCACTCCGTATGAAGCATTTTGGAAAAGTTTTGACCGAACCTTGCTTCAAAGGTCTCCTACATATCCCTGGCTAACAGGGAATCAGGTCAATGTAGTTCGGGAAGTTCTGGTAGCTGGGACTACCATGACTGTTGCGATCTCGCTGTTACTGCTGTTACTGTTGTTACTGCTGTTACTGCTGCTACCACCGCTTAGCTGATCTCCTTGTTACACCGTACTAAGCAACAAAACAAAAAGCTAGACTAAGTTACAGTACTACAAGTTCTCGTCTATCTTTGTAACTTGATCTTGTCGCGCTCCTTGCCATCCTGTCTGACTTGGTGTTTCTTCTGACGCTTCTTCTCTTCTGTCAGTTGTTATTTCGGCCTATCTTGATTGCCGAACTCCGACCATTACCTCCTTCTTTACGATCTTTGAACTATTCTCCTTCGCAATCTGAGTCTATCTGTTCTGATCCTTGTTGCCTCCCTTTGCTTACGAACTTGGATTCATGCCGGGGATTTCCGTTACATTCTACCGCTTTCCTCTACCAACTCAAAACAGCTTGCCACTCCATTCTCCGGGCGGGCTCCCTGACTTCAACTACTACTTCGAAACAAAATCGCCACTCCATTCTCCAGGCGGGCTCCCTGACTTCAACTACTACTTCAAAATTAAATCGCCACTCCATTCTCCGGGCGGGCTCCCTGACTTCAACTACTACTTCAAAATTAAATCGCCAATCCATTCTCCAGGCGGGCTCCCCGACTTCAACTACTACTTCAAAATTAAATCGCCACTCCATTCTCCGGGCGGGCTCCCCGACTTCAACTACTACTTCAAAATTAAATCGCCACTCCATTCTCCGGGCGGGCTCCCCGACTTCAACTACTACTTCAAAATTAAATCGCCACTCCATTCTCCGGGCGGGCTCCCCGACTTCAACTACTACTTCAAAATTAAATCGCCACTCCATTCTCCGGGCGGGCTCCCCGACTTCAACTACTACTTCAAAATTAAATCGCCACTCCATTCTCCGGGCGGGCTCCCCGACTTCAACTACTACTTCAAAATTAAATCGCCACTCCATTCTCCGGGCGGGCTCCCCGACTTCAACTACAACTTCAAAATAAAATCGCCACTCCATTCTTCGGGCGGGCTCCCCGACTTCAACTACAACTTCAAAATTAAATCGCCACTCCATTCTCCGGGCGGGCTCCCCGACTTCAACTACAACTTCAAAATAAAATCGCCACTCCATTCTTCAGGCGGGCTCCCTGACTTCAACTACAACTTCAAAATTAAATCGCCACTCCATTCTCCAGGAGGGCTCCCTGACTTCAATTACAACCTCAAAATTAAATCGCCACTCCATTCTCCAGGCGGGCTCCCTGACTTCAACTACAACTTCAAAATTAAATCGCCACTCCATTCTTCAGGCGGGCTCCCTGACTTCAACTACTACTCACTGATTTCATCCTATCTCGATTACCTTCCTTTGCCTCTTGTACCCTATCCTTGTTCCTGCATTACCTCTCGGACCACCTTCTCTTCTGAATTATCCTGTCTTGGAATTGCTTTCCCCTAGGTCGTGTTACTTTTCTTCTGGCTGCTGGGGATATTATGGAACTGTTTGCTCGCCTGCTGGGGGTGATGCTGCTGAGGAAGTATTCTTTGTTTCCTTCACCCCTCATTCTCTTCCTTCTTCCCCTACCTCTTTCTGGGACTCACGCTTTTGTTTCCTTGATCAAATTATAGGATGTAATACTGCTGGGGGAATCTCGAAGCCATTTTTTTCTTTTTCCAATAACTGCTGGGGATGATACCAGGCTCAAAGATCACCCCATCTTGTGTCGCTTTCTACCCTTATCCCCTGGGTCCTTGCTTTCACGAAAATTTTCGCAACCGGAGAAAATTTTCTGCCCCAGTTTGATAAACTTCTGGACGGTATGCTTTTCTGCCAACGAACCCTCTTTTCCTGCTTTAAATCAAAGAAAAATTGTTAGTTTCAAAACGCCGCGAGTGGTCGTGCCACTCTTGTTGAGGCCATTCTCTTTCAGCTGCTTGGCCTCTCTCGAACTTTGAGGACGACGTTGACGCTTGCTTGGGAAGATGCTTTTTCCACGAACGACCTCTCATCTTTCCTTTTATTCCACTCTTTGGTTTGATCCGACTCTTTTTAGCCGGTGATCTGTTGCGTGAAATCATCTTTCGGACATGCCACATGTGTCCATCATACTCCATAATTCTTGCGAACCTTCCACTCAGCCTGTCATCCCAATCTCACTATCGTAACGACTTCCGTCTCATTGCCTTGTTCCATGCCTATTCACTTTCAATATACTGCTTTGGGAGACTTGGTAGTAAGCTTTAAAAAATCAATTTTCGAAAATGAAAGAAAAGAAAAGAATACTGACCGCAAATGACAAAAGAAGAGAAAAACTTTTCCGAACTCAAAAATAGGAAAACTTATCTGAATGTGTGCCTGATCCAATGTTATGCCGCGCCTTTGAGATTAAACTACCCAATCTATTCATATCAATCACTTTCTGATGCCGCGTTCTGCTAGAGGTAAACGGATGTCCAAACCTTGTCTCATGCAGACATCTTGTAACCATCTCGTCCTGTCACCTCACAGTGCCCTTCAAGGGTTTTCACTAATGAGATTCTCTCATTTCTCTCTATCTCCCGTCGCCTTAAGGTGCCCGTAAAGGTTTTCACCGTAAGACTCTCTCATTTTATTTCTCTCAACTTCCTTCGCCTTAAGGTGCCCGTAAAGGTTTTCACCGTAAGACTCTCTCATTTTATTTCTCTCAACTTCCTTCGCCTTAAGGTGCCTGCGAGGGTTTTCACCGTTAAGACTCTCTCATTTATTTCTTTCCCTGCGGTGGGGTATCACCCCTGAGATTCTCTCTAGAGCGTTATCCCCTTTCGGCTTGTGCATCCTGAATTCAATCGAGGGTCGGGATGTCACTCTTGGCTTTCATTCACATGCCTTGGCACTTCTCAAATACTGATCGAGAGGTCTTTCTGGTTCTTGATATGGTTTCTGCGCGTGAAGCTGAAGAAAGGGGTTTAGCCTCAACGGTTAGCTTATTACAACTTCGGAATCCACACTATCTTTCCAACGAAACAATGACTTCTGCCCCAGTTTTGTTGCTTGGGGGATTTTTTGATTTTTATTTTATTATGACCGAGCCGTGTGGCGCCTACGTATCCTTCTCGAGGAATCAGGTCGAACGTAGTTCACTTTTTCTTGTATTACTTCTTTGTTTCTTTTCTATTCTGTTACACATCTCTCTTGATGATTCCGAAAGAGGGTATATGGAAGAATAATTAAGGCTCAAATGGGGAAACAAAGGTTAAAGTGTTTGGGTAGTAGAAAAATTGCCTCTGTCCTTTCATTCTCCGAAAAATGCCAAATACACACAAACGAAACCAAACGTTGACAAATGCGTTAAAGAATTACACATAGTATCTCTTGACTGCATCAGAATTGATAGCCATATCGGTGCATCTTCCCTCGACATCCGTCAGACATAGAGCGCCGTTGGATAATACTCTAGTCACCACAAATGGTCCCTGCCAATTTGGAGCGAACTTGCCTTTCGCCTCGGCCTGATGTGGTAGAACTCTCTTCAGCACATGCTGTCCCACTTCAAATCTCCTGGGACGTACCTTCTTGTTATATGCTCTCGCCATTCTCTTTTGATACAATTGGCCGTGACATACTACTGTCAATCTCTTTTCATCGATCAAGCTCAATTGCTCTAATCGGGTTTTGACCCACTCGTCGTCATCAATCTCGGCTTCAGCGATGATTCGGAGGGATGGAATCTCAACTTCTGCGGGTATTACTGCTTCAGTCCCGTATACCAACAAGTAAGGAGTTGCACCTACCGAAGTCCGGACGGTAGTGCGATAACCCAACAGCGCAAATGGTAACTTTTCATGCCACTGCCTAGACCCTTCTATCATCTTCCTCAATATCTTCTTTATGTTCTTGTTTGTTGCCTCGACCGCACCGTTTGCTTTTGGGCGATACGGTGTGGAATTTCGGTGTGTAATCTTGAACTGTTGACATACCTCTTTCATCAATCCACTTGTTAAGATTTGCACCGTTATCTGTAATGATCATCTTTGGAATTCCAAACCTACAGATGATGTGGGAGTGTACGAAGTCCACTACCGCCTTCTTGGTCACTGATTTGAATGTTTTGGCCTCTACCCACTTGGTGAAATAATCAATCGTTACCAGAATGAATCTGTGGCCATTGGAAGCCGCAGGCTCAATAGGTCCAATAACATCCATACCCCATGCGACAAACGGCCATGGTGCTGACATTGTATGCAATTCAGTTGGCGGGGAATGAATCAAATCTCCGTGTATCTGACATTGATGGCATCTTCGCACGAAACTTATACAATCCCGCTCCATAGTGAGCCAATAATATCCCGCTCGAAGAATCTTCTTTGCCAATACGTATCCGCTCATGTGTGGTCCGCAAACTCCCGAGTGTATGTCCGTCATAACTGTTGTGGCTTGACTTGCATCTATACATCTCAATAATCCCAAGTCTGGGGTTCTTTTGTACAGCACCCCTCCACTAAGGAAAAATCCGTTCGCCAACCGCCGAATAGCTCGCTTTTGATCTCCGGTTGCTTGCTCTGGGTATACTCCTAACCTGAGGTATTCCTTGACATCATGAAACCATGGCTCACCATCCACCTCTTCCTCTATCACATTACAATAAGCATGTTGATTCCGGACATGGATATGTAACGGATCGACACGAACCTTGTCCGGGTGATGTAGCATTGATGCTAAAGTAGCCAACGCGTCGGCAACCTCATTATGCATCCTTGGGATGTGCCTGAATTCTACTGATCGAAAGCGTTTGGTCAAATCATGCAAACACTGACGATATGGGATAAGCTTTAAATCTCTGGTTTCCCATTCTCCCTGAATCTGATGTACCAGAAGGTCCGAGTCCCCCAAGACCAAGACGTCACGTACATCCATGTCCACCGCTAATCGCAACCCCAAGATATATGCCTCGTATTCAGCCATATTATTGGTGCAATGAAAATGCAGTTGAGCAGTAACAGGATAATGATGTCCTGTTTCAGAAATGAGCACAGCCCCTACTCCGACTCCTTTTGCGTTCGCCGCTCCGTCGAAGAAGAGCTTCCACCCTGGATCCTTGGTCAGTTCTAACCCCTCAATTTGCAACACCTCCTCATCCGGAAAATACGTCCTCAAAGGTTCGTATTCGTCATCAACAGGATTTTCAGCTAAGTGATCGGCCAGGGCTTGAGCTTTCATAGCCGTCCTTGTCACGTATATGATGTCGAATTCCGTAAGTAATATTTGCCACTTTGCTAACCTCCCCGTAGGCATGGGTTTCTGGAAAATATACTTCAACGGATCCAACCGCGAAATGAGGTACGTGGTGTAAGAAGACAAGTAGTGTTTCAGCTTTTGGGCTACCCAAGTCAGGGCGCAACATGTCTTTTCTAGATGAGTGTACTTGACCTCGTGTACTGTAAACTTCTTGCTGAGGTAGTAAATGGCCCGTTCCTTCCTGCCAGTAAGATCATGCTGCCCCAGTACGCAGCCAAACGAATTCTCCAAGACCGTCAGATAAAGAATCAGGGGTCTACCTGGCTCAGGCGGAACTAGTACGGGTGGATTTGACAGATACCCTTTGATCCGGTCAAACGCTTCCTGACATTCTGCCGTCCATTCTATCGCGGCGTCTTTCTTCAATAGGCGGAATATGGGTTCACGAGTTGCCGTAAGCTGGGCAATAAACCTACTGATGTAATTCAACCTTCCCAACAGACTCATTACCTCTGTTTTATTCTTCGGCGGGGCAAACTCCTGAATGGACTTGATTTTGGAGGGGTCCAACTCAATGCCCCGTCGGCTGACGATGAATCCTAGCAGCTTTCCTGATGGAACTCCGAATGCGCATTTGGCTGGATTGAGCTTGATGTCGTACCTTCGAAGTCTTTGAAAGAACTTCCGGAGGTCGGCAACATGGTCTTCTTGACGTCTAGATTTTATGATCACATCATCCACGTACACCTCAATTTCCTTGTGTATCATGTCATGGAATACCGTAGTCATCGCCCTCATATATGTTGCCCCTGCGTTCTTCAAACCGAATGGCATCACCCGGTAGCAATAAGTCCCCCACGGTGTGATAAAAGCCGTCTTTTTCGCGTCCTCTTCATCCATCAAGATCTGATGATACCCCGCATAACAGTCCACAAAGGATCCGATTTCACGCCCGGCGCAATTATCAATCAGGATATGGATATTGGGAAGCGGGAAATTATCCTTAGGACTTGCCTTGTTGAGATTGCGATAGTCCACGCATACCCTGATCTTTCCGTCTTTCTTTGGCACCGGTACTACGTTAGCCAACCATTCAGGGTATCGAGTGACACGGATGACTTTCGCCTGCAACTGCTTGGTTACCTCCTCCTTAATCTTCACACTCATCTCCGTCTTGAATTTCCGCAGCTTTTGCTTGACGGGAGGATATGCCGGATCAGTGGGTAATCTATGAACCACTAGATCAGTGCTGAGTCCCGGCATGTCGTCGTACGACCATGCGAAAATGTCTTTAAACTCCATGAGTGTTTTGATCAGTTCTCCTCTCAGATTGGGTTCAATATGGACACTTATTCGGGTTTCTTTGACGTCATCCGCATTCCCTAGATTAACGGCCTCAGTATCGTTTAAGTTCGGTTTGGGTTTTTCCTCGAAGTGACTTAATTCTTCACCGATTTCTTCTACGGCTTCATCATCGCCGTACTCTGACTCACTCTCGTCACTTCTTATTTCATGTGTTATTATTTCCAAACCCGATTGACTTTCTAGACTGGGTTGATTAATCTTTAAGCACGCCATATCATTAAGATCGGTTGCAAGAAGGCTGTTCAGAAAAGTAAAAAGAAGAAAAGATAAACAAAATTAGACACGAAGGAACCACATTTCATTGATGGGAATTGTACAAAGGGAAAACAAACTGCAAACTTAAATCAAAAATGAACAAAACAAACGGGATTTTACTCCGGGGACAAACCCCCAATACAAAATTTCGAAAGAAAAACAATCCAAGACAAACTACCAAGACTCCTTCCGGACAGGGAGAGGAGCAGCCTTCCAGTTATTCAGTTTTGCCTTTGGTCCCACAAATTGTATCTCGGCGTGACTAGATCCTTCACCGTCCTCGAGCATACATACATATGTGAATAGGTCTTCGAACTTCCTGACGAACTCTTCGTCTGGCCTGACCGTAGGACCGGGAATCTTTGTCGCGGGATGTCCTCTTGCTCCGGACCTGACAAAAGATTGGGAAAGGCGTGGAACAGGCTTTGGGAGCACCCATGTTTTCTGCTTACTCCTCTTTGCTCGCCGGATGTCCTCCGAGGTTGGCTGGAATCCCAAGCCGAAGGTTCCCAAGTTCTCGACCACCGATACCGGTTGTATGATTCCTTGCAGAGATGCACCTAGACCTTTACCGGGTACGAAACCATGTCTCAACATTTCATGCGCCACCATGACATCCGCAGTAATTGTTCTGTCGCCGGGAATACATTCCCCTTCCGGAACTCGGTGGGCGGACACCATATCGCAGACCTGATACACCCATGGCCCAACGTCTTCTTCCGTTTCAACAAAGGGAATGATGGTGCCTGATTGTGGATCGTTCTCTCCATGGACGACGATCTCCTGCTGGTCCCATTCAAATTTGACGAGCTGGTGTAAGCTGGATGGAACTGCTCTTGCGGCATGAATCCATGGTCGCCCTATTAGGAGGTTATATGACACCACCATGTCCAGCACCTGGAATTCCATGGTGAACTCCACCGGCCCGATTGTCAAGACTAGCACTATGTCACCAACCGACGCTTTGCCTCCTCCGTCGAACCCTCGGACACATACCCTGTTCTCGCGTACCCTGCCGATGTCTACCTTCAATTTGCCCAGTGTAGAGAGAGGACAAATGTTAGCACTTGGACCCATTATCGACCAAGACTTTGGTAACCACCGCCTCTTCACACTTCACCGTAAGATATAAAGCCCGATTATGCTCAGTGCCTTCCTCAGGCAACTCGTCATCGGTGAAGGTGATCCGATTTGCTTCGAAGATCCTATTGGTGATCTTCTCCAAATGGCTCACTGAGATTTTATCCGGTACATGTGCCTCATTCAGGACTTTCATCAATGCTTGCCGATGTTCTTCAGAATGTATCAGCAAGGACAACAATGATATTTGTGCCGGAGTCTTCTTTAACTGCTCTAAGACAGAGTAGTCATGCAGCTTCATCTTTTTCAAGAATTCTTCTGCTTCTTCATCAGTGACCGGCTTTTTCAATACTGCCGGAGTGGTCTTCCTCAATTCCGCAAGGGCAAAACATCTCCCCGAGCGGGTCAACCCTTGGGCTTCACAAACTTCCTCTTTCACCTCCTTTCCTCTGTAGGTCGTTGTAATCCGAGCATAATTCCATGGAACAGCCCGGCTATCAGTTACTGGCAACTGTGTTGCCGGCTGGATGATGAAAGGATCCATTCGAACGCCTGCTACTGTCAAGATGGGCTTGATTGCTGCCCCTGGTACAACTATCTTGGCCGGCTTCACCGGTGCTTCGTTCACACTTTCCTTTCCTGCTTCCGACTCTCCTGGTATGTCTTTCTTGCAACTGGGCGACTCATCACAGCTTGGCCCTTTTCTCGTTCCTGCCCCGCTAGACTTAATCATCATTACAGTCTGAGAGGCTTTCTCCTTTCCTTCCTCTGCCCGTACCAACTCGATCATATTGGTCTCATGATGAGTTGGAAGCGGGTTTTGGTTGATGTTGGGCTCTGTTGGAGTCTGGACCTCGATCCTGCGGGTGTCAATGAGCTCCTGGATGGCCGTCTTCAGGCCTCCAACACTTTTCTGTATCATGTCCCGGACATCCCGAGCAGTAGGCACAATTTACTGAATGGTCCAGGTTTTTCGGAAGAGGGTTTGGCAGCTTAGCTTCAACCGGATTTAGCAAACCTACTTGCTTCAACCGGTGGAACAGACTGGTGTAAGACTCTCCTAAGGGAGTGAAAGTCTTTGGCCTCGGCGCCCTGTCGCCCCTGAATGCCTGGTTCGGACGGAAACTCGCGCCCGAGGGGTTTCTGTAAGCTCTTGGGGGTGGATGATTGTTCTGGGGGTTCGGTGCACGCCACGGTGCATGAACAGGAGGTGCAGAATAGGATTGTGCATGGTGGACAGTAAAATGGGGATCAGGTGCGGGATAATAATGTTGCGGGTGGCTATATGGGTTGTGAGAGTAGTTTTGGTGGTGAGGTTGGGGTGGGCTATATTGGGGTGCGGGGCCTCTATTTCTGAACCATGCCCCGGACTCGACGGCCGCAACTTCCTCTCTCCTCTTTTTCCCCGGTACTCCTCCAGTACCACTTTGGATAGCCTGAGTGGTGGCTTTCAGTGCTGAGTAACTCATGATCTTGTTGGCCTTCAAACCTTCCTCGATCATACCCCCATTTTTATCACCTCGGTGAATGATTTACCTACGGACGTTACCAGATGTCCGAAGTAGGTGGGCTCTAATGTCTGCAAGAAGTAGTCCACCATCTCGCTCTCTCTCATCGGTGGATCCACCCTGGCCGCCTGTTCCCTCCATCGGAAACCAAATTCCCTGAAGCTTTCGGCAGGCTTCTTCTCTATTTTTAGCAATGATAGGCGGTCGGGGATTATCTCAAGATTGTATTGGAACTGGCCGATAAAAGCTTGAGCCAGATCATCCCACGTAAACCATCTACTGGGATCCTGTCTAGTGTACCACTCCAACGCCGATCCTCCCGGACTCTGGCCGAAGTAAGCTATCAGAAGTTCGTCCCGTCCTCCGGCCCCTCTCATTTTACTGCAAAACCCTCGCAGGTGGGCCACTGGGTCACCATGCCCCTCGTATAGGTCGAATTTGGGCATTTTAAATCCTGCTGGCAACTGGACGTCCGGAAATGGACACAGATCCTTATAGGCGACGCTGACCTGGTTGCCCAAACCGTGCATGTTCTTGAAGGACTGCTCCAGGCTTTTAACTTTTCTGACAACTTCCTCGTGTTCCGAACTTTGAAAGTGTTTTTCCGGTTCTGCCGGATTATCCCAGTGAGGTGTATGTGATTGTGGTTCAGGAGCCCTGAAAGTAGGCTCCGGAGGATAGTAAGAGTTGTCATGGATCTGAACATATGGCTCGCTGGCCGGCCTTTGCAGAGGAGCAGGTGGAGGTGCTACAAAAACGGGGGTGAGTGGAGGAGGATTTGGTTTGGCTGGTGGAATGTGGGTGGCATATGGATTTTCCCCCTGAAAGTATGGATAGCTCGGGGCGCTTGTTGGAGGATCGACGGGCGGATGTTCCGGAGCTGAGGCGAGAGTAGGGCGGTTTGGTGAAGACTGTTCCCTGGCCCAGGCCAGGTGCATCTCTGTTATCCGTTGTTTTAACCGGTCTACCTCTTCTTTCATGATTTGTAGCTCGGATTTTTCTTCCTCGAGACTCTTGCCAGGAACTCGACATGCTTACTGTAACTGGTCCTTTGGATCTAGTACGGTAGTGATGGCTGGCCAGTATATTCTGTCAAACCAACTGCTAAACTTTCTCTGGCATATGCAACAAACTTGTTAGTTCACCGAGTTTGACGGATATGTTATAGCACGTTGGATGCAATGCACCTAACCAAATAACCCTTTCTACATGTACTCTTAACATGCGTCATTCCGGCCTTTTTTCTTTTTCTTTTCTTCTTTTTTTTTCTTTTTCTCTTTCGACTATCTTTGCAAGCCTTATTGTTATTTAACCTTTGGATTCTTTTTCTTTCTTTTTAGTGGTGGTCGAATCTTGTGCGGATTGCCTACGTATCACGTTCTCGCGTGAATCAGACCGAGCGTAGTTCTGTTAACAAGATTGTGGCAAAATTCAGTAACTTTTATATCAAATGAAACCGTGCAGTTACAAAACACGTCTTACAACAATCAGCAAAACAAAGGAAAATGCTTGACTCGAAAACGTAAAATGACATGCCAACTGGCTTGACCCAATATTTCAAAAATACATTTTTAATCAAAGGTCTACTGCTCTAAAATTCCTGGGGGCCCGCGAGGCATCATTCGGCCTTGCCGCGGGCCTAGGTGTGAGGTCCTTGTGTAGTCCCCTTAATTCTTCCATGATCCGATGAACATAGCCCATAATTGAAGCAAAAAGGTCGGTGCGGGGCATTTGTTCACAAGCTAGGCACTTCATGGTGACATAGTGCCCGATTTCCCCGATTCGGTCCTTGATCATGTCCCTTTCTCTGAGTAGCCGCTCTATCTGCTGGTTTTTCGCCCCCAATCGTTGAGCGTTGTTGGTGACTTGGTCTAAGAGCCTGTCTATTTGTTCTTGCAGTCGAGCCATCAGATTGTGGCAACGGTCGAGGTCCGCTCTGGCATCTTGGGCTTGCTTGAAAACCCGTTCTCTGAGGACAACATTTGCTTCCCTTAAACTGGTGACGATATCGGTGTAATCCTCTTCCACCCGTTGTAGGTGAAGTGCATGTTGATGTGCCTCCTTTCTCCAGCTAGCTCGGATTCTCACTGTTTGGGCCTTAGACTCTTCCAATTCTCTTTGGACATCGGCAACCTGGCTTTTCAGACCCTTTATCAGTTTTTCGTCTGCCCGACTCCTCAACTGTCTGTCAGCATCCCTTTTCATTTGCTGGATTTGAGCTCTTAGGAAGTCATTTTCTTGTGCCAACTTCTTTTTATCTCCTTCGTTGGCGGCAGTTTGCACATCCATTTCAAATTGGAGTTCTTGGGTCCGTTGTTCTATCCTGCTGATCTTTGTTCTATAGGCTTCTTCTCTAGCCAACCAGTCCCATTGTTCTCGTGACGCTCCAGCAAACTCCCTGAGGTGAGGCCTTTTTGCGGGCCTTTGATGTTCCAGATCTCTACTATACCATGCAGGATATTCCGACGATACTTCGCCCCGGGCTCGATCTCGCACCCGAGTGTCTATTTTTAATGTCTGACACTCACTCCAAATCTTTCGGACCAATGCTTCAGGGAACTGTCCTCCTGGTCCAATTTCAACTACATGTGGGCTGAGGTCTTCTTCTTTTGGGATTATTTGGCATCGTCCCAATTGTCTCAATACTCGACATGGTGCGTAGGGTTGGATGCTGTTGAGGCCCATTAGCAATAAATATGATTCTGCGGCTGATGCATATATGACTTCTTCCACGGGTAGCCAACCAAACGTCCATTCTATCTCGCTGGCTGTAGTCGAACGCAAAAGTCGTATCCATCCGCCGATCCCCTCCGGCAACTCATGTCCCTCGACCCTTGCAGGAAATTCTTCTATACAAGTTTTCTTCGGTGAACTATACCTCATAAATTGCGGATGACGACATAAGTGATCGATCATCCACATTTGGAGCAATACATTGCAAGCTTCAAAGAAAGTTCCTCCAGCTTTGCAGATAGTGAGTGCACGAGAGATGTCTGATATTATCATGGGAGCCAAAGTACTGTTGTTTTGTTTCATCAAAGTACTGACGACCCCTGCCACATGTATGTTGATATTCCCATCCTTTCTAGGAAATATCAATGAACCTAGGAAAGCTATCATGAAGGCGATGCGTCTATGCTCCTCCCATTTTAACCGATTGTCTCCACTGCAGATTTTGCTTTCGTATTTGTTGAAGCCCCCATAGTGACCATATTTGTCATACAGAAATGCCAAAGTGCAGAACCCTTCTGATAAGTCTGGGTTGTGTACAGTTCTGCGGATTTTTACCGTATCCAAAAATCGATGTACCGTCACTACCCTTGGTGCAATAAGGTATTGTTCCCTCATAGGGACTTTTGGTCTTCCGACATATCCGGCTAATTCTTCCAGTGTTGGTGTGAGTTCAAAATCTGAAAAGTGGAACACATTGTGTGCCGGATCCCAGAATGAGATCAAAGCTCGTATGATGTCTCCTCTCGGGGGAATATTCAGCAGCCCCACTAGATCTTCCAAGTACAGCTTAACGGCATCTTGTCCTTGCTTGCCCAAGTCGCTCCACCACCTATGCAAACTTAAGGGGACCTTGTTTATGATAGCTTCGGTTGTATTCTGACTCGTGCTCATTCTGCACATTTATTTAAGGTAATTCTTAGATGAAAACGAAATTTTTATTTGTCCCAAAACTATCTTTTCTGAAAAACGAAACGGGCCTCAGGATTTGACTGGTAAAAAGAGTGGTTGTTAAGGCAAAATTAAATGTCTTGGCATTCCGCCATTAAAACTTATTTTGAAATATATGGGAGTTGGACCCGTTTAGAGGTTGCCTACGTATCTCACACTCGGTGAGAATCAAACTCGCGTAGTTCGGTCCGTCAAAACAACTATCTTTCCTTTATTGACTGTCAAAAAACACATTTTGTCAAAAACCCATTTTTCGACAAAGTCAATCTTCTGCCGTCTTTTATTGGCAAACTAAATTCGTGGACTTGTTGGTGAAACGTATTTTTTGTATTTTTCTGAAAGATATTTACCTCCCCATACTATTTCCTTTCGTGTTTTTCTTTTTCTTCGGTATTTAAAGGAACACGGTCAGCATGTCAGTCTAAATAAATGCTCACAACAAATATGATATGGCAAGATGGTCTTTCCTTTCAGGTTACCTGTCCTAGACGGACCCAACCCCTGTGTTGAGTCCCCTAAGTCAGAGATGATGCAAATAAACGTCCTGAATCTAGGCTCAATATCCTGATGCTTTTCAATGGTACTAGACCGTGTACCCGAGCAGACGACTCGGATTTGAGGAGGGAGCTACGTACCGGGGACCCGCGGGATCGTCCGGCTTTGTAACTTATCCTGCCTCTTTTCTTACTTTGGTATTGACACTAACGGAAAGGGGAGTCTCAACCAGTAAGCACATCCCCGGGGGTAAGAAGAGACGGGTTTTCGGCACAGTTTTATATACAGTTCACGCAATATCAAAGCGGTAAATATATAGCAGTTTGTATATACAGTACAACTAATATCAAAGCGGTAGACATGTAGCACATTAATTAAACATGTAATAAAATCAGATATAGACAAAATAACAATTTAAATGAGCTCGAGTTCTTAGACCCCGAACCGAAGTTCGAGGTTTGGTCCCCAGCAGAGTCGCCAGAGCTGTCACACCTCCTTTTTACGCGCACGCGAGGGCACGAGGGAGTTTTTCCAATTAAAGGACAATCGAAACGGGATTTGTTTATTAAATTCAGAGTCGCCACTTGGGAAAATAATGGTGTCCCAAGTCACCGGTTTAATCCCGAACCGAGGAAATTTATGACTCTGTAATACAGTCTGCGAAACTAGAAATCTGGATAAGGAATTCTGTTAACCCGGGAGAAGGTGTTAGGCACTCCCGGATTCCGTGGTTTTAGCACGGTCGCTCAATTGCAATTTTTGTTTCTATCCGATTCTTTTATATATTTTAACTATGTGCTTTTAATGCTCCGCCATTATTTTTAGAAGAATTGCGACGTTACGAAAACACATTTCGAGCCGCACCGTAACCGGTACGCCTGCGACTCTAATGTATTTCAGTTCCGCCGAGAGTAAGATTTGGGTCACATAAATGCACACCCGTATTCAGGAAAGTAATTTTATTTCAAGTCGTGCCTAAAGAGTCTACCGTCTTTATTAACTTCGAAAAAGACCGTGAAATTAACTAAACGGTCTTTCCAAGGCTAAGTTTTCACCACAACTGATTAGAGGGCCCCGCGATTGTATATTTGCGTTTGGCGAGGCTCATCTCATTATTATTAGGGCCGAGCCTAAGATGAACTATATTCTCTACTTGATTTATCTCTAACAAAGAAAAATGTTAATCGTTTATAAACCTACTAGTTTGATACTTTCTTTTATTTGGGCCATTCAATAGAGCCCCGACTCAAAATTGAACGCTAGAAGGCGATTTCCTCTTTACTATGCTCTTAAACTACTTAAACTTAGATTTTTATTCAAATCGGCTAAGCTAATTTAGTCAACGGAAAACTTTTGTTTTATTTAAGGAAAGAATATTGAACATGTTTCCGATTTTAATCTAATCTAATTGATAACCAGCTTTCGTGTAAAGGATCTAGATCATAGTAGACATACACGAGCTAAAGTGTACTGATAATCTAATAGCAACGGAGTGATACATCAATCGTCATGATTCCCCTTTTGAATGAACTATAGACAAAACAAGATTTACACGCTTATTGTTACAATTAACTACTTGAACATTGAGCGTGGTACTTACTAATTCATAACTTTCGATCAAACTACCATCATTATGCCTCTATTTACTTCTACACTGGGTGTTAGTTATTATACACTTTTAACTTGAACAAATTGACACCTATAACAATATGTATTTCACTGATTCATCTATCTATTGCATAATGTGTTTCCAATAGACCATTTCTACTATAACAGGCTAGGGAAATATGAAGTTAACACAGTTTACAACACATACAACTTATTACATATTCGGGTTCTCCTTAATGAGTACACATGTATTTAACTAAGTTTCATTGCTTCCATTCATGTCTACAACTTCAGGCAGTAGTGAAATACCTGGAAATTGTCAAAGCGAGAGAAGGGAGATCAGTTAAGCCGGTGAAACACAGCAAACAGCAGACCAACAGCAACCAGTGGCAGTTACTGCCACTATATGCACAGCAACAGCAACAACCAAAAAAATAACAGCAACCAGTGGCCAACAACAATCCCAACAGCAGGATTAACAACCAATCGACACACCACAGCAAACAGCACCAGGCAACAACCAGAAGATAGAACAAAACAAAAGCCAAGATGCAATCACAGCAACAAAACCCCACCAGTGAAGCAAACCAACAACAGTAGCATGTGAGCTAAGGACTAACAGCAGAGACAACCACAACTAAAGGACCAACAGCAACCACACAACAACCCCAGGCAGCAACAAACTCAATCACAGCAGTAGCAATGCAGCAGGAGATCAGTAACACCAACACAGGAACAACAAGCAACCAAATGACCAACACTCAGCTACTCCCAACTAAAACACACGAAAACAGTACCCAAAGGCCAATCGAAACAGTCTCTTGGCCTATACTTACTAGCTTTCTCTATCTATATTCTTGTGTATGTGCACTCTCAGCCCTTACTGTATGTATTTCAATGTTCTTTTCTCTCCAATTACTCTGGTTCTCTCCAATTCTGACTGTCTGTCTTTTGCTCTCCAACTCTCCAATCTATCTCTGTGTGTCTCTGTTAAACTCCAAGACTCTTGAGTATATCTCTCTATTTCTCTGTTTAAACTTTTAGTCTATTCTGGTGTCTTTCTCCTTATTCTTTTTTTCTCCTCTTTCAGGTGCCTATCCGTGTCTATATATATCCAAACTAAAGGCCAGGCCAGCCTGTTTACCCTCCACATGTGCACTGACTGTCCAGCTCTTAGGAGCACTTAACAGTGTAAAATAAGCTTCTTGCCCTAATATTCTCTGCCCAAGCCCATCACTTAATGTCTAAATCTCATTTTTTAATCCAAAAGCGTACTAGTAGCCTGTTTTTCTATTCAAAACCCCTTACCCTGCCAGATAGCTCCCATGTTACTTATGTTTTCCAATTACACTGCACACACAGTGATAATCAGACCTACTGACAGTCCCTCCAACATGCTGGCCAGGGTTCATTTGAATTAACTCTAAACCATATGGTCCCAAGTCAGCTATGACTAATTTATCCTAAACCTATTTCAATTTCAAATCACACAGCACCCCAATTCAATTCAATAGTGCTTAATCAACTATCCAGAATTTCAAACAATCAAACCTACGCAATTAGATGGCGACATTCGTTTAATCAATTACGAGCTATACAATCGATAACGAATAATCGATATTCAACTGTGCCTACGGGCAGAATCAGGGGGCAACAATCCGAGTCAACTATTCGACGATCTTAACTAAATTGAACACAATATAATCACAACAACAACAATGGGCCGAACATACCAGAAAGAAATGATTTGACCAAATAAAAAGGTCTTGATTAGGAGGAGAAACGAAAGCAGAGAAAGTAGCTAACTAACTAAAAGAATGGAATCAATAAACACTTATACTAATAGATAAAAATCGGAAAGAGACAGACAGATACCTTAAACAGTGAGAAGAATATGAAAACGCACGGACTTGGGCTCGAGGAGACTTGAAATTGCCTTCTTTTGAAGTTAATAGATTTTAATTGAAATATTTTCAAATGAAAACCTTCCAATTAAAATCTATTATCTTCAATTTGTTTTAATTCCGACCAAATCCCTAGTTTTCGAATTCTAGGGTTCTTGAAGGCTATTTTGGGGTTCGACCAATTCCGGTTGGATTCGAGCCGGACCAACCTTGGTGGGGTCGTGGGGAGGGTCTGGGGAGGCTGTGGTGCAAAGTTGGAGTTGATTGGGATGGTCTTGACTTTGGCTCGAATCTTCGATTGAAGATTCGAACCATTTGGTGATGATTCGAGGAGAGGGAGTTATGGATTCGGACTCAGGGTGGTTTGGTGGTTCAATGGTGTTGTTTTGGTGACCGGCGGCGTTGTTGCCGCCGGGTTTTCAGGCGGAGGGCGAGGGGGCGGCGCTAGGGTTTGTATCATGTGAAGGTTGAGGGAGAGAGAGATGAAGGGGATGGGGGGGCGTCTGAGGACTGGGGGACGGGTTGGAGGTTTGGGGGGGGGTTTTGTGTATTAAAATGCCAAGGTTAACGTGGGCCGTTGGATGATGAGAATCCAACGGCCAGGATCAAAAGATGGGGGGATTAATGTGATCCATCCGATCAACACAGATCAATGGCCTGGATCTCTTCACTTAAGACGGAACGACGTCGTTTGGGGTGTAACGGGTTGGGACGGACTGGACCAGTGGTTTGGGCCTCTGTATGGAATTGGGTTTTGGCCCAATCTCTTCATTCTTAAAAAACTAGACTCCATGATGTGTGTATATATATATATATATATATATATATATATATATTAATTTTTACTGCAATTATCCTACATGGTTACATATCACTTGATTTTGATATTAAACACTAAAATGCAAAACATAATATATATATTTTTGTATTTTACTAATTTAAATAAATAAACACGCACGCACAAAAATGCAAAAATGTAAGAATAAAAATAACACAAAAATCACAAAAATCATGCTTAACACCAAATTATTTTATTTTTGAATTTTCTGGGAGGGATTCTCATGTAGGGCAAAAATCACGTGCTCACACTCCCTCGGACGGCGAGGAAGTTTGATTCTGTATGGGTGATTGTGGATAGACTGACCAAGTCAGCTCACTTCATTCCAGTTAGTACTACCTACTCATCGGAGCGGTTGGCAACGATCTTTATTCGAGAGATTGTTCGATTGCATGGAGTCCCAGTGTCTATCATATCCGACAGGGGTACTCAGTTCACTTCTCAGTTTTGGAGAGCATTTCAGCGAGAGATGGGTACGCGGGTTGAGTTGAGTACAGCATTTCACCCCCAGACAGACGGACAGTCTGAGCGCACTATTCAGATCTTGGAGGATATGTTGCGAGCTTGTGTGATTGATTTTGGTGGTTCGTGGGATGAGTTCCTACCACTTGCCGAGTTTGCCTACAACAACAGTTATCAGTCGAGTATTCAGATGGCCCCGTATGAGGCATTGTATGGCAGGCGGTGTAGATCCCCCGTGGGATGGTTTGAGCCTGGTGAGGTTAGATTGATAGGGACTGAGTTAGTCCAGGATGCTCCGGATAGAGCAAAGTTGATCCAGGAGAGGCTTCGTACAGCACAGTCTCGTCAGAAGAGTTATGCGGACCGTAGAGTTCGAGCGTTGTCTTTCATGGTTGGTGACAGAGTATTGTTGAAGGTTTCACCTATGAAGGGTGTCATGAGGTTTGGGAAGAAAGGAAAGTTGAGTCCCAGGTACATTGGTCCTTTTGAGATACTTAGGAGAGTTGGAGAGGTGGCATATGAGTTGGCATTGCCGCCCAGCTTATCCAGCGTTCATCCAGTATTCCATGTGTCTATGCTCCGGAAGTACATTGGAGATCCGTCTCATGTATTAGACTTCAGTACCATTCAGCTTGATGGTGATCTATCCTATGATGTGGAGCCTATTGCCATTTTGGGACGTCGGTTGAGAAAATTGAGGTCTAAGGAGATTGCATAAGTTAAGGTTCAGTGGAGAGGTCGACCCATGGAGGAGGCTACTTGGGAGGTTGAGCAGGAGATGCGGAGCAGATACCCTCAGCTATTTGAGACTTCGGTATGTTTCTTGACCCGCTCGAGGACGAGCGTTTGCTTAAGAGGGGGAGAATGTGACGACCCGGCCCATCGTCACGGGAATTACCACCCCAGTTATGTTGAAATTGTATGTTTTATGCTTTTATATCAGTGTTAAAGTCTATCGGGTGAGTTAGGAGTGAATTGGATTGAAAATGAGGCATATAGCCTTTTTGAAGGAAACTTGAATAAGGAAAGTCAACCCGGAGTTGACTATTTGGTTAGAGGGCTCGGAATCGGATTCTGATGATTCGGTTAGTTCCGGGAGGTGATTTGTGACTTAGGGGAGCGATCGGAATTGAATTTGGAGGCCCGTGTAGAAATAGGCTTGAATTGGCTAAGGTTGAATTTTGGCGAAATCCGAACGGTAGGTGAGATTTTGATCCGGGGGTCGGAATGGAATTCTGACAGTTGCAGTAGCTCCGTTATGTGATTTTGGATGTGCCTGCAAACTTTCAGGTCATTCGGACGTCGTTTGGTCGGGTTTTTGATCGAATGTGTAATTCGGAATGTTTTAAGGAATTTAGGCTTGAATTTGATGTGAATTATGGGTTTTGGTGTTATTAGACGTGTTTTGAGGATTGGAGCAAGTTCGAATAAGGTATTAAGATGTGTTGGTATGTTTGGATGAGGTCCCGGGGCCTCGGGGTGATTTCGGATGGTTAAACGGGAGAAATTGTGGAAGAATTGCAGGTTGGGATCCTGCTTCTGTTGTTTCCGCTCCTGCGGAATTTTGGACGCAGGAGCGTGTCCGCAGAAGCGGACGAGATGCGCAGGAGCGGCTGGTTACGCAGAAGCGGAAGCCATTCCACTGAAGCGAGGTCGCTGGTGCGAGCCAGTGATCGCAGAAGCGGACGGGGAGAAAATGGGCATGGTCCGCAGAAGCGGACACTCGACCGCTTGGGCGAGACCGCAGAAGCGGTCAATGGTGCGCAGAGGCGGATGTTTCCGCAGAAGCGGAAGTTCCTTCGCAGAAGCGGGCCCGCTTAAGCGGCCCTTTGCTCGCAGAAGCGGAAATGGCCGGCCAGGCCTGGAACCGCTGAAGCGACCCTTTGGTCGCGGATACGGACTCGTAGGAGCGGAAATTCTTCCGCAGAAGCGAAAATCGCTGTAAGTTAAGTGTATCAGAAGTTAGAAAAATTTCCGAACATTTCACACATTTGGGTCTCGGCTTTAGAGGCGATTTGGGCGATTTTGAAGAGAAATTCAAGGAAATCATCAGGTAATCATCTATGGACTTAAACTATGATTAGTATTGGTAATATTATGCAATTATATCATGAAAATGGAGGAATTTGGGGTAATTTATGGAGGATTTAGCCCTAGGCTTGGACTTTAGAAAATCAAGGTTTTGAATGGGCAAATGGAGTCCGAATTTGGTAAAATTGATATGCTTAGACTCGTATTGAGATGAGGGTTCGAATATGTGACTTTCGTAATTTTTCGAGAAACGTACCGAAAGTCGGGTTTTGACAACTTTGGGAATTTTGATGTAAATTGAGTTGTATTGATTGGGTGTCGTCTCATTGGCCTAATTTGTTGTATTTCTACTGTATTTGATCAGATTCTACGCGTGCGGAGCTTGATTCTCGTGGCAAGGGCATTGCGGAGTAGTCATCGCGCCGTATTGAGGTGAGTAATATATGTGGGTGATGACCAGCGGGTTCGAAACCCCGGTATACCACTTTGTGACGCTGTATAGCGGCGAGACACGCACACTCTTGAGAGTGCGGGGTCGATCATGAACTGGAGACTACATATTAGTCCGACCTGTTGATAGTGTATTATTGGCTATTCTCGAGCCGTCGAACCTCTTTCTCGGATGGTTTCATATATATATATATATATATTGTGATAATGGCTACTCTTGAGCCGAGGAACCCCCTTCTTGGGCGGTTGAGTATACATGTGGGCCGTGAGCCAGTTATTGGATCCCGCGAGGATCGTTATCATTGTCTTATCATATAGACATGCTAGATTACTACTAGTCCGCATCTATTTTGTTATTATGCTAATTCCAATCTCCGGAACTTGATATTACTCTGTTTTCCAATCGAAAAATGATAAAAGAGTTTTCAAAAACTACTTTTGAGCTCGTGAGGCTCGTATCCGCATATTAGCCGACTAGTAGTGGATCGGGCCGCACGCCGCAGACGAGATATATGTTGGATCGGACCGCACGCTGCGGAATATCTCTATGAGATGTGCTTGGGTCGTAGGAGCCCCTCCGGAGTCTGGAACCCCCACGGTGAGCACGGGTACCCAAAATTGGAGTCGGGCTACACGCCGTAGCGGTCATATCATGCATTGCATTGCATTTAGCTACATCTGCTAGTTGTTATGCTATTTATTGGTATTTGTTGGTACAGAGTACAGTGAAGATTGATTCTATGACAGGGTAGTTGATTATAGCTTTACATAGTGATTTATTGCGGATTTCTTATCTGCATTTGTCTTACCCTTGTTTATTACCACCGAGTACGGCGATACTCATTTTACTCCTCGTACCTTGTGTGCGGATCCGAGTACCTCTCGAGCGGTGATCCGATGGTCGTGCGAGGCGACGTTTGTGGATATTCGAGGTAGCTGCGGAGTCCGCAGGACCCGATATTCCTTCCTACCGTCTTTTGATTTTGTATTGACATTTCTTTCCGCACTTGGTATTTTTGTAAACCTTTATACACTCATGTTCAGGTAGAGGCTCATGACTCTTGACCCTTGGTCCATGGGAGTTGATGTATTATGGGACTTGGTTCCCTGTTTTCGTTATTTGTATCGCTATTGCTTCGTGATTTAATATGCTTAAATGGGCTAAAGAGAGCTTCTAGCTCCGTTAATGTTATTGATTGGTCAGGCTGGCTTAGCAATGTGCTCTGGGCGCCATCACGACCGGATTTGGGGTCGTGACAGTGCCCGTCCTGTCATAAACAAACAAAGTTGTTAAATAAAATCGATTCAAAGCAGAATAGAGGAAGAAATCAACTTCTCACATGTAGTATGCCTGCAGCCATGCCTCTCCCAAAAAGATGCCTACGTGCGTACCCCCTCAGTATGAGGGAGCACGGCTTCGACCCACCCGCGTATCATAGCTAACGGATCCAATGCGACTTTTCAGCTACAAAAGTGACACGAGTTAGCGCTCACGAGTGCGGGACATAAGGGAAGATATAAAAATTCAACGATAAAAGAACTTACGTGCATGATTCCAAGCCTCAAAGAACCAAGTGGGGTACGCCACTAAATGCTCAGTCCTGATGTAAAAGAAATGCTCAAAAGGGTGAGGGTCAACCTCATCGTCTAGTGTCGCAGTGAGGCCCCTCGACACATGAGGGCATGACCGAATCATAGTGCCATAAACTCTCTAGGGAGCGTAGCGACTGAGCACGCGCTGCAGCATAACCACCGTACCAGCCAGTTCCGCATACTCGATAAACATCACCAATAATTTATAGAGAGAAGGAGTGAGCTGACCCAGGCATACCCCGTAATAACAACAGAAATACACTACCAGCGGCGGGAACAAAATCTTAAACCCCAATCTAAAGGTATAGGCATAAAAGATACAGTATCCCATGTGGTTGATGTAGACCCTCTCCTCGCTTCTAGCAAGAACGATATCTGCATGGGTAGGGATAACCCCTATTCCCGTAATTGGGCCATCCTAATTTCCCCTATTAACGGGGCTTCATCTACCGGGTCCTCTCCACCATCGATGGTAAAATCAATCGTCGGACCTCCAGCCCAAGGTACTACCTCGTCAACTGATGGAACTTCTTTGGTCTCTATTTGTTCTGCACCTCTCATTACCGGAGGTGGCCCTTCAACTACCGTAGAATTGATCAGAAAATCCATTAGAAGAGCATCGTGGGAAAAACTGTCTGCCATCGTTGATCTATTAAAGAGAAAGGAATAGAATTTGGTAGGCAAGACAAAGGTTATCATGATCAATGAAAGAAATGAGAAGATGAATTAGTAGAAGGAAAAAGTTTCTTCAGAATCACTTTCAGATGAACAATGAAGCTATGAGAAATGAATGCCTCAACCCACCTTTATAGGCAACATAAATGGCTTTCGCAAAACTCAATATCCATCATTAAATATATGACCAACCGTAAAATAGTTTGGTTCTTCCAAAACATGAGTCATTATGACAAGCTCCACGAAGCGACTTCTCAGTCATCCGCCAACGTCTCGTTGTAGGAATAATTGCAACGACCTGCAAATGCTGAAAGAATGGCCCGTACGCCTTTAAAATTGTGGGATTTACCAGATACGTACCGGTGTTTACTTATTTCCCTCGCTCGCACCGCATACGGCCCATCCCCCGCAGTCAATGGTTATGATCCCAAACAAATGTGAGGATCAGAATGTAACAAATTCGATCTCGCTCGAATTATATTAAAATTTCATGTACCTTCGCCGAGAAGAGGCGTTCCATCTTGATCATACGGCGACTTGGTAATTTAATAACATGATGCTGACATTCTACAAGATTAGGCCACCACCAAAGAGAATTCGGTCTTGACCAAAGCAACAGTCGACCTTCTTATTCGATTTTTTCAGACTATAATCGATGAAGTTCGCACAACGAGCTCGACCGAAGCATGACCTCAATAAGTGAAGGGACTAACTGTATGGGTCAGAATCCGACCCCACGATAATTAACGAAGTTAATTTCATCTTGAGCTAGTCCATATTTAATAAGTGGTATGACCACTTATTCATAACATTACTCGACTCTTATTCGGTTGGATCCACGAAGGCACGACCTATCTCTCCTCTCCCATGGGGATGAAATCTCAGCATGGTCACGACTAGTTACTGCCAGCTCACGGAGCTTACAACTATAAATACAAAAAGAGGGAGCCCTAGTAAATAGATACTTCTTCCTCACCACTATTCTCAAAAGAGAAGAGGAAAGAGAGAGAAGGAAAAAGGTACCCATCTTGTGGGAAGATAAAATACCATTGTAAGATTCTAAACCTCTTCATAGAGAGGCAAACCAAATCAATATCATTAATAAAAGTTGTTAATGTTTCCTCTCCTAATCTTGAGTATTTATTACCATTTCTTTTAGTTGGTCCATGTATTATTACGTTTTGCTATGATTTGCCCATAACTCATTTATATTGTTTTGTATTCATAAAGTATGTGATAACTTTTGTGAAAACACCTCGTTCAAGATAATTGTAGTTCTTTGAAAAGACTTGACATATTTCCTCACTTTTTACTAAGTGGTTAACATTTGATTTGTTATGATGTATCTCCCTGGAAGATTTTCAATGGTAGATGATATGTGATAAAACACTAAATATGTTTTGAGGTGGAGAAAGACGAATTTTTAATAATGCTATTATGGATAAAAATCGAATGGATGATGAGATTTTGAGTGGTTGTTTGGTGCATTATGTAGAAAAAAAATTATTTAGTAATATTTTTAATAATGCTATTACGGATAGAATTCAAAGCATGAAAACTCTTCGAGAAAAATTGTGGCAATGTACTTGAATTATGTTTTGTTAATATAATTTAAATTATCTTTTTATAATATGATACATATATATAGTACACTAATTTATTCAATTGTTCATTCTTTTAAATAGTGACACTACTTATCCACCGAGATAACTCATATTTATAGGGAAAAGTTCTTTGTCCCCAGTAAAGGAAAAAAGAAGAAAAGAAAATACTTTTGTTCTTTAGTTTCAGGCTAGAATGCTTCGGCTCCAAGTTTGTTTTGGCTCCAAGATTAGTTGTGGACAAATTTAGTCTATGTCTTACAAATCTTCACATTGACCTAAATTGGATGATATAGTTATTTTACTCCATTTTCAGAAAATTCTCAATATACTTAAGTCAAAATCAGACAAGTTATCTAATATCAAAGCTATAGTAGTGCCTGTAAAATAGACCCAATAAAGTATATACCAAACCACATTTGCGTGCTTTCATGATCACAACAACACCTTATAAAAAATTCAGAATTCCACCATGATAAGTGAATTTGCACTCAAGAGATTCTAAAGTGTCCAAATATATTAGATTTCTTCAAGTCAGGAACATATCTAACATCGATGAGAGTTCTCACCACACCGTCGTGCATTCTGATCTCAATTGTACCTTTGTTGATAACGTTACAAGTAGCATTGTTACCCGATTGGACAACTCCATCTTGAACTGAATCATATATAGAAAATAAGTCCCTATTGGGACACATATGATGCGAACAACCGAAATCTAAAATTCACTCATTGTCATATATGAAACTAGTTTTAGTTGCTAAGAATATAATTCCCTCAATGTCATCAGTTGCTACACTAACTTCGGTGGTGTCAGCATCTTTGTGCTCATTTTTCCTTTCCTTATGTTTTTCTTTATTTTTTAGCTTACAATATTCGGAGATAATGATGCATTTCTTATGACAATAGCGACACTCTAAATTATTGTATTTGGATGTTGAGTCGGATTTACCCCTAGCATACAAGCCAACTTCCGCTAGAGTTTTACTAGCTTCTCCAGTATTATCACTATCTATCTATTTTTTTTGATATAAGATAGATTTAATATCCATATAAGTGATATTATCCTTAGCATAAAGCATAATATCACTTATATGCTTAAAAGATGGGTAAAGAACAAAGCAGTAATACGACTTGGTCCTCATCTTTAATTTCAGCATCCATATTACCCAAATTCATAAGAAAATAATCAGAAGTGTCAAGATGATAGAGAATAAATATATCTTCATGCATACAAATTCTGTAAAGCTTTAGCATCAAGTAAAATATATTTTTCACCTTCCTATTCATATACAAAGTTTTTAATTTTTCCACATGCCTTGAAATGTGGTTTCTACATAAATTTCACGTCAAACCTCATATGAGAGATTTAAGATGATACCTGATTTTGCCTTTTTATCTATGACGACAAAATTTCTCACCCGTTATTTTATCTGACTGCTTCTTCTTTCCTTATAATGCCAAGTCTAAGCCATCCTGAATTATGATGGACTCTCCATATTTAATTGCCACATCCTATAGTTTACAGTTCGATCATATTTTTCAACATAAGTTTTAGTAGAGTCATAGTGGATATTGAAACTAACCTGGTTAGATCCGGCTATAATACCAATTTGTTTGTATCGAAAACCTAGATAGTGGAAAAATTAGCCAAACAAAATATAATAACAATAACAAAGAAAGTCAAGTTGGTAATAATGGTAATTAAAGAAGATAAAGAAGGCACACAATTTAACATGATTCAATTAAGGTGATCTACGCCCACAAGTGGAGAAGGGCGATGTTACTTAACGATCGGTATACAAAAGAGAGTACAAAAGAGGAGATAAAACTCGAATTATCCCAATTTATCCCAAAAGAATAACCTCACTACAACCACTCACAAAGAAGAGGTTCACTCAAAGTGTTTCCTAATACCAACTCTATGAAATATGATAAAACTCTCTATTACAAGAATACTCAAATGATTTTCTAATCAAAATATGGGACGATTCAAATGAAGTAAGATGACCCATATTTATCGTACAAAGTTCTTCCAAAGTAAAAGGATAAAGAATAAAAAAAAAATACTTTTATTCTTTGGTTCTAAGCTAGAATGCGTTGGCTCTAAGTTTGAATAAGTTGACTCAAAGTTTCTTTGACTTCAAGATTAGCCATGAGCAAATTTAGACCATGTCTTACACGGGATGTTTCTGATTATAGGTAGATACAAAATTTTAACCTTCTTACTACTTGCATTTTTAAACAAAATCTAACAATGGTATCAGAGCAAACTGATCTTATGAGATGTGTGAGTTCATTCTAAAGAACATAACCAAAATCGAGTTTTACACATATTTTTCAAACATAATAGGCAAGCATTTCTCTTTTAATGCTCCATAAATTTTTACTAGTGAAACTATCAAATTCGATTAATGAAGATAAAGTTTATGTTAAAATTTATAATTTATTGGTTGTAATAGAGAAAGATCATAATATTAATATTATCTTTTAACTCATAACTTGTCAGGAGCCATTTAATACAAAAGGCCGCTCATTTAAGAAAATAAAAAAAAATATAAAACTCCTACGATCACTCATTTAAAGAATAATTTTGGTACTTTAAGTATATAGTATTTGGCTTATATAGTATTTTTTTTAATTTCTTAAATTACGTGCTTAATCAAATATTATCACGTAAAATGAGACAAAAAAAGTAAGTTAAAAAAGATGGAAGGTTCTATTTAAAAAGTAACTATGGTTAAAAGCCATGGTTTGTTAACTCTGGTAAAGGTGGTGTTTAAAAATAGCTATAGTTAACCATGATTTGATTTGTTAACTCTGGTTACACCCCCACCCCAATACCCCTGCCCCCCAAAAAAGTGTATAAAATGTAAAACAAGCCCATGCCTGGCTGTTCTTTTCCCAAATTAAGAGATTATGTGGGCATTTTAGGGTTGTTCTTGGGCTCAGAGGGGGTTTTGACGAAAAAAAGAATTTCAGTTTCTTCAAAGGGTCCGTCTTTTTCTACTCCAATTTGGTGGGAAAACTGAAGGTCAACAGTAGGCAGCAAAACGCTTCCGTATTCGATTCAAATGCTCATTTGCACATTTGGGTTAGTTTTTTCTTTTTTTTTTCATTTCGATTGCGCAAAAAAATAAAAGAGGTTCTTATCTTGTTAATGAATTTTAGGGTTTCTCTTTGAAATGTAAAATTGGACCGTTACAAACCGCTAATGTTTCAGATCCATTGGCATCTCGTCATTCGAAATTTTGATTTGGGATCGTTCTGTTACCTTTCCATTTTGTTTCCCTTTTTTTGTTTTTTGCTTTTGTAGGTTCAATCGTTTAGTAATAAAATTGGAGGAGTTAATTTTTGGTACTAACACTATATAGTAGTTCAATTTGAGTTCTCGTAGCTTAAAAAGTTTGAAAATTTTCAGCTGGACAAAGAAAGCTGGCCACTGGGTCACATTGCAGTTCCTTCCTCGTTGTCTGCTTTAGTTAAAAATTCTTATTATATAGGGGTGACAACAATACAACAACTACCCAGTATAGTCCCACCGGGTGGGGTCTGGGAGAAACGTGGCCAGTGGGGTTTCATATAGCAGATCCCAACTGGTTTGGATGGAGGCCTAGTAGTAGTAGTAGTTGTTGGAAGTGGACTGCTATTGTTACGAATGCTAAATGATTAGTGCTTAGCTTGATAGGTGGAGACTCTTAAAAGCATCCTTCTCTGCAGTTTTTAAAGTTTCATTATCCAGATTTATTTCGTGTTCATCCCATAGTTGAGTTTCCCCCCACCTTGTTTGGTTTGGGGGGGGGGGGGGGTTTGGGAAGAACTATATATGACCGCCTCATGTTTTTGTTTCTCTCTTTCATTTCAGAGTAGAATTTTCAGGTTGGGGTGGGGGTGGCCTGCAGAAGATAAAACTGTTTGGAGCTGTGGATGAGTAGATGACAGGGTAATCTGTATTGCGTCTTTGGAATGCGAAAGTGAGTTGGTTACTGAATTTAGTGAAGAGAATAGACTTTCGCAGAGAGGGAGAGATCAAGTGAGAAATTTTACCATTTGCAAGTTTCTAAAGTAAGTTTACGAAATTTGGAAACTTTAATGTTTAGAATGGGAAAGTGTGGAGTAGAGAGAAATAGAAGTTCTTACACTTGTATAGGGTAGAGGCATTCATTAGTAATCAACTTCTATATTTTATGTCTATCGTGCTGCTCAGTGGAGTTATGTTGACATCTATTACTTGAAAGACTGGAAGTTGAATTAATCCTCTTGCAGTTGGGAGCAAGTCTATATTTTCATTAATGTGGTGCTTATGCTTTCCTGAGCCCAGGATCTATATTGAAACAACCTCTCTATTCTCACAAGGTATGGTAAGGTTTTCGTACACACTACCCTCCTCTGACCCCACGGTGTGGGATAAGATTGGGTATGATGTTGCAGTTGAAAGCAAAGCTCAAGAAGAAGATTTCCTTTTCTTGGTAGAAAAGTAAACTTGGCACTTAAATTTTGACTTTAAGATTTGACTGATGTGAGGAATTCACAATTTAGTATAAAACACGTACTCTAACTAGACATAATAGTAGCTGTTAACTTTATCCAAATTTTCTGCACGGTAAAACTACCAGTAATGTCGCTGTTGTTTGAACAGGATATTGTGCATTAGAAACTATAGGAGTTCAATTTTTTGCTAAAGAATCCCATTACTCTAACCTGGATGGTAAAAGTTGCTAAAAACTAACAAGCAAATATCTGGAGTTTTCCTCTCATGTTGCATACCTTTCTTGGCCTTCCGGCTAAGATCTGGTGTACTATCTGTTCCCTATCCTGTCAAATATAATTTTGCATCATTGGATTTCCAGAGAGGTAGATGTCGGTCGTAGTTGATTAGTCACATGTTTTGTATGATGGATCCAGAATGTCTACCTTGACTTCCATTTACCAGGTTCAAAAGTCTATTGTTGTCAGCAACAATTTATCGGCCGCTAAGCGTTGAGGCACTAAACTATGTACATGTCTATATGCGTTTGCGTACATGTGCATATTTCTTTTTGGTATCTAAATTCTAATATTTTTCTCTGATAAGTTGTTTTTCGCTAAATTATACTACCAAACCAAGACCAAGACATGTTACACATTTTTTGTAGGTTCTAGTTCTGTAATGATGTATGTCTAACAGCCTTTGATATTTCCCTTGATGTGAATCAGGTATTGGATGATTTGAAGTATACTGTGCTTCAAGAAGGGGAAGAGATTTAGTCATCAGTATCTGATATTCACATGCTTTATATGTTTTGGTAGTCTCAGTGTTACTGAATGGCGTACTGATTGGAGATTACTAAAGGAACTTTCTAATCACATACACAAACTATGGAGTGCAATAAAGATGAGGCTGTTCGGGCAAAAACAATTGCAGAGCGGAAGTTCGAGCAGAAGGATTTTGCTGGTGCAAAGAAATTCGTCTTAAAAGCTCAGGCCTTGTATCCGGGGCTTGACGGTGTAACCCAGATGTTAACAACACTTGATGTCTATATCTCTGCCGAAAATAAAATAAGCGGGGAAGTGGATTGGTATGGGGTACTTGGTGTGGGCCCCTCAGCTGATGATGAAACAGTGAGGAAGCAGTATAGGAAGCTAGCTCTCATCCTCCACCCGGATAAGAACAAATCTGTTGGTGCTGAAGGTGCATTTAAACTTTTGTCTGAGGCCTGGAGCTTGTTATCTGATAAATCGAAGAGGTTGGCATATAACCAGAGGAGGAGTTCAAGAGGGTTCCAGCAGAAAGTTCCAGTGCACTCAGGTGGTGCATCAGCACCTCCACGGAATGGATTTCATAATTTTCCTAGTAAGCCAAATTCAGGTCCAAAGACTCATAAGAATGCTTCTCGAACGTCCTCTTCGTCAGTTAATTCTTCATCCAATCAAAGAAGTGATACTTTCTGGACCATTTGCCACCGATGCAAGATGCATTATGAATATTTGAAGATATATCTCAACCACACTCTTCTTTGCCCAAACTGTCATGAAGCTTTTTTGGCTACAGAAACATCTCCTCCGATCAATTATAACAAGTCATCCAATTCTACTCGCCCGTGGCATCAGAATCTAGGGAATCATGCTCCTAATGGGAATCAGTTCCCTATAGGAGGAAATGTTGGTGCTGGTAAAACGGCTGGATCAGCAGCAGCAAGTTCTAATACTGCAAATTCTTCGAACTTTCGTCAGGATTCATATTCCAGAACGGCTGGTGTTGGTAGCTTGGATCCTTCCATTGCAGCAAAAGCAGCCAATGTTGTCCAGCAGGCACATGAGAGAATGAAGAGAGAACGTGATTCACAGACTAGTTCTGGATGGGGGAGAGCTCATCCTTTTACCGACAGAGAAGCACCTCTTAAACAGAGAAGACTGGATGAGGATGGGATCCGTTATGGATCCAATGTGCCTCAGTATGCAGAAAGGACTTATGGTTTTTCTTCTAGCAAGTTTAACAGTACCAGGGAGCTGACGCCACTTGAAAACCGAAATATGCTGATGGAGAAAGCTCGGAAAGAGATACTCAAGAAGTTGAATGAATGGAGATCGCAGCCGCAAGATACACAAAAACATAAGGTAAAAGAGAGCAAAAAAGAAAAACAGAAGAATGCTAGTGTTCCTGGTCATAATGTGAATGGGAATGTTGAGTCATCATCTATAAAGGCAGTAAAGAAAGCTGGTAATGCTTCAGTTAATGAGGATCCAGTGCCAGAGTCGATGAATGTTCCAGATCCTGACTTTCACAATTTTGACCAGGATAGGACTGAAAATTGTTTCGGAGACAATGAAGTCTGGGCTGCATATGATGCTGATGATGGCATGCCCCGTTTCTACGCTCTGATTAACAAAGTCCTCTCAAGAGAGCCATTTAAAGTGAGGCTCAGTTGGCTTAATTCAAAAACCAATAGTGAATTTGGTCCAATGGAGTGGGTAGCTTCAGGGTTCTACAAAACATGTGGTGAATTTAGGATTGGCAGATACGAGACAGGTAAGTCTGTGAATTCCTTCTCCCACAAGGTTCAGTGGTCAAAAGGCCCTCGTGGATCTGTTCAAATATTTCCCAAAAAGGGGGATGTTTGGGCCCTCTACAGAAATTGGTCTCCTGACTGGAATGAGAATACGCCTGATGATGTCATACACAAGTATGACATGGTCCTAGTTCATGATGACTACAGTGAGGAGCAGGGAATTTCAGTTGTTCCTCTCATCAAAGTTGCTGGTTTTAAGACGGTCTTTCGTCCTGACGTGAATTCTGAGAAGGTGATAAGAATAACCAGAGAAGAGATGTTTCGTTTCTCTCATCAGGTCCCAAGCCACTTGCTTACAGGTGAAGAAGCTCAAAATGCTCCAAAGGGTTACCAGGAGCTTGATCCAGCTGCTACTCCATTGGAGCTTCTTCAGACATTAACTGAAACTAATGAGGTGCCATCTATGCAGAACGGTGGAGAGGTTAACGGAGGTTCATCGCAGAATGTTCAAGAAACAAAAACTAGTGGGACTGCTGATCATATTCTCAAATCCAGGGAAGAGGGGATAGTAGAAAGTTAAGAAGCTCCATGAAAATGCAGGAAAATAGCTTTTTGCCACAATAGCCAAAAACAGCAGATTTGAATTTTGCGAAAATATTAGTGGAATGAGGAGATATTTTGAAAATACATCTAGTTGAAGACTTTTTGCCAGACCTTTTGACTTCAAATTAATGAGATTAATTGTGGTTCAGAACAAAGCAGAAGTTTGAGCTTATATTAATGGATCAAGGCCGGATCAAGGCCTATTGGCTGAACTGGAGTTCGAATGTGGGTGTTATTTTTTTTAGAAGGTTACGACGCAGGCCCTTGTTTTGTACCTTGATCTAAGGCAAATGGTTGGTCAGAGATATTAACACAGGTTAATGCTTTTTTTCCTTTGGATGCCGTATATTACCATGGGTGTACTTGGACCTTTCCTTTTGTTATTAAATCCCGTAGAGGCATCCTCAAAGTTTTTATTTTGCTACAAACTAGAATGACTTCTATTCTTCTTGGATCTGGTGGAGTAAAAATATATCTTGTTCCCCTTAAATTTGTTAAGAGATTGATTTTCTGTTAAATACTGATACATAGATGTTAATGGGCAGCCTGGTGCACTAAGCTCCCGTTATGTGGGAGGTCCGGGAAGGTCCGGACTACAAGGTTGCCTGCATTGTTGCAAGAGGCAGTTTCCTCGGCTCGAATCCGTAACCTCCTGGTTGCATAATCTCCAGAGGTATATCCAGTGATGCCACCTCATTCTAGTGATATTGTTTGAGGAAGCATTTTTCCTGTGATTTAAAAAGTTAAATGTTCTTTAGTGGAAGTTGACGTTTGTCCTAATTGCTTCTTTGCGCTTTGGATAATTGAGACTTTCAAAAGTTATCGGAAACCCCCTGCCGCAGTTAGGAGCAGGTGGTCTTGTTTCCCCTTGTATTTCCTGATTTCCCCAATGTTATACTTTATTAGGCAAATTCAGTAGTCTCATTTGCAGTGCCAAGCTTAGCAGAGGAATTTATTTGTTCGAGATGCAATGTTGGCTGTGAGTCCTCCATTTGTCAACTCTTCCTATAGATAACGTTCCATGGTCTCTGTTTTCTGTAAACACTTTTCCTCTTAGTCAAGTCTTATTTGCGCGCTCTCTCTTATATAGGCTTAACGAATCTCGTGGCCTAAAGGTGAAATCATTTCGAGAGGCTTTTAAATTTATTTTATTTAAAATAAATTATAAATAATTTTATATAATAAAATTATCATAATTTATGAACTTAGTGGTATAAAATAATCCAATCAAATAACAAAAAAAATATATTGTAATACTTTTGTTTATCATAATAACAATAATAGTTTAACGAATTTTGGGCCTTCAAAATTTGGGCCCTAAGGTAACGCCTTAATGGCCTAGCCTTTGGACATATGTTTTTAAAATATATTTCTCAAATTTATTTTGGGAAAGTATGTGTATTATTAGTGTTTGTAAAGATTTTGACCCAAAATCAGCCTATTGAGATGGTTTTGGGATTTGGGATTGCCAAAATATAGGTAAAATCTATGGCCTAACATATGTTTTCCATATAAAATCCAAGTTTATTTTGAGAAAACCTATGACCAAACGGGTCCTAAGATTGAGGAAGTATTGGGGTCGGGGTCTTCTCTTAAGTAGCTCAGGCTACAAGAAGAATTGTTAAAGATATATCATATTATTCATTCCACCGCATCCTTTGACGACATTTAACTTTCAGATAAATGTAAGATTTTAGCATTACATTATGCATGATTTACTTTCTCCAAAAGCGGATTCGTAATATTTAATTGTGTATAAAGTGACATAGCACTCACTATGTATTAGGAATTTGTCATGATTTTCTTGCCTAATTTGGATACACCCTATTTATATATAAATTAAAAATATTTTAAAATATTATTTTTTATAGCTACCTTTTATATTTTATATCAAAATAAATATTTATGGTACATACTACCCTTGAGGCATGAAATATGCTATTTATGTTTTTCCCCTCTTAGATAACTGGACATATTTATTTTTATGGCGATTGTCGTTACTGTATTCATGAATGCATGGCGCGAATACATTTAAATACATGCGTGTACAGCTGGACAACCCTAATTTTAGGCATTTTTACTGCTGTATTGATGAATACAGCAGCACGAATACATGTGAATACATGCGCGTACAGTTGGACTGCACTAATTTAAGGCACTTTTTGCTGATGTATTCATGAATACATGGCGCGAATACATGTGAATACATGCGCGTACAGTTGGACTGCACTAATTTTAGGCACTTTTTGCTGATGTATTCATGAATACATGGCGCGAATACATGTGAGTACATGCGCGTACATTTGGGCTGCCCTGATTTTAGGTGCTTTTTACTCCTATATTAATGAAAATAGCAACGCGAATACAAGTGAATACATGCCCATAGGGGTGTTCAAAAAAACCCGAAAAATCAAACCAAATTGAAAACCAAACCAAACCGACCAAAAAAACTGATACTTTTTGTCACGACCCCAAATCCGGTCGTGATGGCGCCCAGCACATTGCTAAGCCAGCCTGACTAATCGATAACATTAACGGAGCTAGAAGCTCTCTTTAGCCCATTTAAGCATATTAAATCACGAAGCAATAGCGATACAAATAACGAAAAGAGGGAACCAAGTCCCATAATACATCAACTCCCATAGACCAAGGGTCAAGAGTCATGAGCCTCTACTGAACGTAAGTGTATAAAGGTTTACAAGATACCAAGTGCGGAAAGAAATGTCAATACAAAATCAAAAGACAGTAGGAAGGAATATCGGGTCCTGCGGACTCTGCAGCTACCTCGTATATCCCACAGATGTCGCCTCGCACAGCTACTGGATCACTGCTGAGAGGTACTTGGATCTGCACACAAGGTGCAGGGAGTAATGTGAGTACTTCCAAACTCAGTGGTAATAATCAAGGGTAAGACAACGAAGGTAAGAAAACACAATACAACACTACGTGAAGCTATACAAAATATCTTGTATCAATTACCAACATGAACAATATCAGAAACCAGCAATATCAGCTATTAGAGTAACATGTATAGCTAATTGCAATATAATGCATGAATATGACTGCTACGGAGTGTAGCCCGATCTATTTGGGTACCCGTGCTCACTGTGGGGGTTCGGACTCCGGAGGGGCTCCTACATCCCAAGCATAATATCAAGATATGCTGCGACGCATAGCCCGATCCACTACCAGTTAGCTATAATGCAATGTAGCCTCACATGCACATAAATAGTATTTGAAATCTCTTTTTATTTGAAAACTCTTTTATCATTTTTTTCAGTTGGAAAACAGTAATATCAAGCTCCAGAGATTGGAATTAGCATAATAACAAAAATAGCTGCGGACTAGTAGTAAACTAGCACGTCTATATGATAAGACCATGATAACGATCCTCGCGGGATCCAATAACTGGCTCACGGCCCACATGTATACTCAACCGCCCAAGAAGGGGGTTCCTCGGCTCGAGAGTGGCCATTATCACAATATATATATATATATGCAACCATCCGAGAAGGAGGTTCGACGACTCTAGAATAGCCAATAATACAGTATCAACAGGTCGGACTAATATATAGTCTCCAGTTCATGATCGACCCCGCACTCTCAAGAGTGTGCGTGTCTCAACCTTGATTTTCTAAAGTTCAAGCCTAGGGTTAAATCTTCCATAAATCACCCCAAATTCCTCCATTTTCATGATATAATTGCATAATATTACCAATACTAATCATAGTTTAAGTCCATAGTTGATTACCCGATGATTTCCCTTGAATTTCTCTTCAAAATCGCCCAAATCGCCTCTAAAGCCGAGACCCAAAATGTGTGAAATGTTCTGAAATTTTTCTAACTTCTGATACACTTACTTACAGGCGATTTTTCGCTTCTGCGGAATATTTTCCGCTCCTACGAGACCGTATCCGCGACCAAAGGGTCGCTTTAGCGGTTCCAGGCCTGGCCGGCCATTTCCGCTTCTGCGAGCAAAGGGCCGCTTAAGCGGGCCCGCTTCTGCGAAGGAACTTCCGCTTCTGCGGAAACATCCACCTCTGCGCACCATTGACCGCTTCTGCGGTCTCGCCCAAGCGGTCGAGTGTCCGCTTCTGCGGACCATGCCCATTTTCTCCCCGTCCGCTTCTGCGATCACTGGCTCGCACCAGCGACCTCGATTCAGCGGAATGGCTTCCGCTTCTGCGTAACAAGTCGCTCCTGCGCATCTCGTCCGCTTCTGCGGACACGCTCCTGCGTCCAAAATTCCGCAGGAGCGGAAACAACAGAAGCAGGATCCCAACCTGCAATTCTTCCACAATTTCTCCCGTTTAACCATCCGAAATCACCCCGAGGCCCCCAGGACCTCATCCAAACATACCAACACATCTTAATACCTTATTCGAACTTGCTCCAATCCTCAAAACACGTCTAATAACACCAAAACCCATAATTCACATCAAATTCAAGCCTAAATTCCTTAAAACATTCTGAATTACACATTCGATCAAAAACCCGACCAAACGACGTCCGAATGACCTGAAATTTTGCAGGCACATCCAAAATCACCTAACGAAGCTACTGCAACTGTCGGAATTCCATTCCGACCCCCGGATCAAAATTTCACCTACCGTTCGGATTTCGCCAAAATTCAACCTTAGCCAATTCAAGCCTATTTCTACACCGGGCCTCCAAATTCGATTCCGATCGCTCCCCTAAGTCACAAATCACCTCCCGGAACTAACCGAATCATCAGAATTCAATTCCGAGCCCTCTAACCAAATAGTCAACTCCAGGTTGACTTTCCTTATTCAAGTTTCCTTCAAAAAGGCTATATGCCTTATTTTCAATCCAATTCACTCCTAACTCACCCGATAGGCTCTAACACCGATATAAAATCATCAAACATGCATTTACAACATAACGGGGTGATAATTCTCGTGACGACGGGCCGGGTCGTCACATTCTCCCCCTCTTAAGCAAACGCTTGTCCTCGAGCGGGTAAAGAAACATACCTGAAGTCTCAAATAGCTGAAGGTATCTGCTCCGCATCTCCCGCTCGATCTCCCAAGTGGCCTCCTCCACGGGTCGACCTCTCCACTGAACCTTAACCGATGCAATCTCCTTAGACCTCAATTTTCTCACCTGACGACCCAAAATAGCAATAGGCTCCACATCATAGGATAGATCGTCATCAAGTTGGATGGTACTGAAGTCTAATACATGAGACGGATCTCCAATGTACTTCCGGAGCATAGACACATGGAATACCGGATGAACGCTGGATAAGCTGGGCGGCAAGGCCAACTCATATGCCACCTCTCCAACTCTCCTAAGTATCTCAAAAGGACCAATGTACATGGGACTCAACTTTCCTTTCTTCCCAAACCTCATAACACCCTTCATAGGTGAAATCTTCAACAATACTCTGTCACCAACCATGAAAGACAACTCTCGAACTCTACGGTCCGCATAACTCTTCTGACGAGACTGTGCTGTACGAAGCCTCTCCTGGATCAACTTTGCTCTATCCAGAGCATCCTGGACTAACTCGGTCCCTATCAATCTAACCTCACCAGGCTCAAACCATCCCACGGGGGATCTACACCGTCTGCCATACAATGCCTCATACGGGGCCATCTGAATACTCGACTGATAACTGTTGTTGTAGGCAAACTCGGCAAGTGGTAGGAACTCATCCCACGAACCACCAAAATCAATCACACAAGCTCGCAACATATCCTCCAAGATCCGAATAGTGCGCTCGGACTATCCGTCCGTCCGGGGATGAAATGCCGTACTCAATTCAACCCGTGTACCCATCTCTCGCCGAAATGCTCTTCAAAACCGAGAAGTGAATTGAGTACCCCTATCGGATATGATAGACACCGGGACTCCATGCAACAGAACAATCTCTCGAATAAAGATCGCCGCCAATCGCTCCGATGAGTAGGTAGTACTAACTGGAATGAAGTGAGTTGACTTGGTCAGTCTATCCACAATCACCCATACAGAATCAAACTTCCTCGCCGTCCGAGGGAGTCCAGTAACAAAGTCCATAGTGATCCTCTCCCATTTCCACTCAGGAATAACAATGCGCTGAAATACACCACCGGGCCTCTGATGCTCGTACTTAACCTACTGACAGTTGAGGCACCGTGCTACATGTCTGACAATGTCCATTTTCATCTTTCTCCACCAATAGTGCTGTTTCAAATCTTGATACATCTTCGCGGCTCCTGGATGGATAGAATACCGCGAGCTATGGGCCTCCTCCGGAATCAACTCACGAAGGCCATCAACATTGGGCACACATATCCGGCCCTGCATCCTCAATACACCGTCACTATCAATGGTGACATCTCTAGCATCATCATGCTGAACTCTGTCCCTCAGGACAGCCAAATGTGGATCATCATACTGGCGCTCACGAATACGATCATATAAAGATGACCGAGATACAACACAAGGCAATACCCTGCTGGGCTCTGAAATATCTAACCTCACTAGCCGATTGGCTAGCACCTGAACATCATAAGCAAATGGCCTCTCCTCAGCTGGAATATATGCCAAGCTCCCCATACTGACCGTCTTCCGGCTCAAAGCATCGGCCACCACATTGGCCTTCCCCGGATGATATAATATAGTAATGTCATAATCCTTTAGCAACTCTAGCCATCTCCGCTGTCTCAAATTAAGGTCTTTCTGTTTGAATAAGTGCTGGAGACTACGATGGTCGGTATATGTGACGACCCAAAGGGTCATCACTTGTTTTATTAATCATTCCGAGCTTTTGAAGTCTTGAAAACCTCAATTATAGTTGCCTCGATTTGCGTGCACAGTCCAGGCACAAAGCTGGAAAATTTTTATGTTGAAATATGTGAAATATGTGAAAAAGTTGAAGAATTTTGATATTAATATTGATATGGTTGACTTTGGTCAACATTTTTGGTAAACGGACCCGGATCCGTGATTTGACGGTCTCAGAAAATCCGTAGAAAAATATGGAACTTGGGCATATGCCCGGAATTGAAATCCGAGGTCTAGAACCCCGGTAAAAGAATTTTTCTGTTAAATTGTTTTCCGAAAATGTTTAAGGAAAATGAAACTGAATTTTGATTAAAAAGTACTGGTATCGGGCTCGTATTTTGGTTCCGACGCCCGGTACAGGTCATATATATTGGTTAAGCGCTTCCTGTAAAGTTTGGTTGAAAACGGACGTCGTTTGACGCATTTCGGCCTTAAATTGGAAATTTTGGAAATTATGAAATTTGAAAGAATTCTTGAGTTTTAAGGCTCAATCCATTGATTTTGATGTTATTTTAGCGATTTGATCGCGCGAGCAAGTTCGTATGATGTTTTTGAGTTAGTGTGCATATTTGGTTTGGAGCCCCGAGGGCTCGGGAGTGTTTCGGAGGTGGTTCGGGGTGTTTTTGAATTTGAAAACACAGCAGAAATTCTGCTGTTTCTGCAGAGGGATTTTGTTCTACGCGATCGCGGCCTCATCCACGCGATCGCACATCATTGGCCAGTTCTTCTACGCGATCGCAGCATCCCTCACGCGATCGCAGTCATGTTCACGCGATCGCATAGGCCAAATAGGCTGCCCGGTGAGTTTCCTCTACGCGATCGCAGCAACCCTCACGCGATCGCGTAGCTTCCAATTTTTTCTCCACGCGATCGCAACCTTTTGCACGCGATCGCATAAGAGGCCAGTCTTTCCTCTACGCGATCGCAGCCCAATTCACGCGATCGCGTAGGGTAAATTTTCGCCCAGTGAATTGATACCCAAAACAGAACACTTACGGGATTTTATCCCATTTTCACAAAAACCTTTCTTCCCCACAGCTCTTAGGCGATCTTTGAGGCATTTCTTCATCAAAGTTTATTGGGTAAGTATTGTTTAACTCGTCTTTTTCATTTTCATCAACATCAATCAAATTCTTAGGCTTAAACATGTGTAAATTGGTTGAAAAATTTGAGAAATGGGTATAGTTAGGGCTTTCAATGAATTTGTGATCTAGACCTCGTTTTGGAGTCGAGCTTAAGAACAAATTGTATATTTGAACTCATGGAGGATTGGGTGAACTTATTTTGGTTCGAAACTTGAGTTTCGATTATGTGGGCTCGGGGTCGATTTTTTACTATTCCGGGCAGAATGTTGTAAAAATCATATTTAGCAATATGAACTAGTTTGTTAAGTGGAATTGATGATATGAAATTAATTGTGTATAGATACGGTTGGATTGGAGTCAAATTCGAAAGGAAAAGGCATTGCTACGGATTGAATCGTTCGTGAACTTTCGAGGTAAGTGTTTGTTCTATCCTAGTTTGTAGGAATATGAATTTAGTTATGAATAAATTGTTGAATAAGAGTTATTGGTGTTATACCGGTAATGAAGGTAAATTGTTGAAATTATTATAAATTATTGGTTTAAAACCGGTAATTATAAATATTGTTGATATAGAGATTATTGGCTTAATGCCGGTAATATATATATTTTATGAATTGGGATCGTGTGGCGCGCCGACCACTTATATATATTTATGAATTGGGATCGTGTGGTACGCCGACCACAAAGTGACTTAAATCTTGGCATTGGCCATAGTTGCCGGTTGCCTATTGATATATTTGGGAGCGGGTGGTACGCCTACCACAAGATATAATTATTGATATATTTGGGAGCGGGTGGTACGCCTACCACAAGATATAATTACTATGATAATTGGGAGCGGGTGGTACGCCTACCACAAGATATAATTACTGCGATAGTTGGGAGCGGGTGGTACGCCACCACGAGACATGAAATGAGAGAGGAATTGAGACATGAAAGTAAGATTTATTCTGTTGATTAGATTATTCTGGATATCGTGAGTTATTGACTGTTATTTCAGAGCAGAGTATTTCCTTATAAATGTATTGTATATATATATATCTATATTGCAACTGTACAGGTTTAGGTGGGTGACCGGCCTTAGCCTTGTCACTAGTACGCTGGGATAGGCCAGGCACTTACCAGCACATGGGGTCGGTTGTGCTGATACTACATTTTGCGCTCTTTTGCGCAGATACAGGTTACGGACAGCAGTAACAACAGTAGCACGATTGTGGATATTCCGACTATCGAGACTACGAGGTAGCCTTGCAGGCGTCCGCAGGACCCGTTGTCTCTTCTATCTATGTATTTCATTCTGTTATCTCAATATAATCGAGATAAACAGCTTGTATTTTCTTTCGGACAATTATGTGTATTATTCTTAGAAGTTCGTGAGTATTGTGACACCAGTCTTGGGTAGTGTATCATGGTTGGGTTTTCTTTATCATATTTGACTAAGTCTTCCGCTAATTTTGATTATTCCGCTGTGGTAATGTATATGTTTTAAATAAGAAATTGGTAATTAATGGAGATGTAATTAATATTTGGCTTGCCTAGCTTCCATTTAGTAGGCTCCATCATGACCTCGATGGTGGGAAATCCGGGTCGTGACAGTATACACCTCACATGACACGCCGTACAAATAGTGCCTCCAAATCTTCAATGCATGAACAATGGCAGCTAGCTCCAAATCATGAACAGGATAGTTCTTCTCATGTGGCTTCAACTGCCGAGAAGCATAAGCAATTACCTTTCCTTCCTGCATCAACACACAACCTATCCCCACTCTCGAGGCATCACAATAAACGGTATATGAACCCGAAGTTGATGGCAATACTAACACTGGAGCTGTGGTCAAAGCTGTCTTGAGCTTCTGAAAGCTCTCCTCGCACTCATCCGACCACACGAATGGTGCACCCTTCCGGGTCAATTTAGTCAATGAAGAAGCAATGGATGAAAATCCCTCTGAACAAACCGGCGATAATACCCCGCCAAGCCAAGAAAACTCCCGATCTCTGTAGCTGAAGACGGTCTAGGCCAACTCTGCACCGCCTCTATCTTTTTCTGATCAACCTGAATACCATCACGAGACACCACATGTCCCGGAAATGCTACGGACTCGAGCCAAAACTCGCACTTGGAGAATTTAGCATATAGCTTCTCCTCTCTCAATCTCTGCAACACAATACTCAAATGCTGAGCATGCTCCTCCCGACTACGGGAGTAGACTAGAATGTCATCAATGAACACAATCACAAATGAATCCAAATAAGGCCTGAACACACTGTTCATCGGATGCATAAATGCTGCTGGGGCGTTGGTCAGCCCAAACGACATCACAAGAAACTCATAATGACCATATCGGGTCCTGAATGCGGTCTTCAATATATCTGAGTCTCTGATCTTCAGCTGATGATAGCCTGAACGAAGATCGATCTTAGAAAACACCCTTGCACCCTGTAATTGGTCAAACAAATCATCTATGCGCGGCAGAGGGTACTTGTTCTTCACTGTCACTTTGTTCAATTGCCTATAATAATACACATCCGCATGGAACCATCTTTCTTTTTAACAAATAATACCGGTGCACCCCACGGAGACACACTAGGGCGGATGAAACCCTTATCCAGAAGCTCCTGAAGTTGCTCTTTCAGTTCTTTCAACTCAGCTGGTGCCATCCGATAAGGAGGAATGGATATGGGCCGAGTGCCCGGCACCAAGTCAATGCCAAAATCAATATCCCTGTCCGGCGGCATGCCCGGCAGGTCTGAGGGGAATACATCTGGGAAGTCCCTCACAACCGGTACAGAATCAATGCTAGGAGACTCAGCTCCCACATCTCTCACAAAAGCTAAGTACGATAAACACCCTTTTTCAACCATCTTCTGAGCTTTTAAGAATGAAATAACACGGCTAGGGACGAAATCGGTCGAACCCCGCCACTCAATCTGAGAAATACCAGGAATGGCCAACGTAACTGTCTTAGCATGACAATCCAATATAGCATGGTACGGAGACAACCAGTCCATACCCAATATAACATCAAAGTCCACCATTCCCAACAATAACAAATTTGCCTGGGTCTCGAGACCCCCAATAGATATAACACAGGATCTATAGACATGATCCACAACAATCGTATCACCCACGGGGTGGATACATGAACGGGTAAATCAAGACTACCACGAGTCGCACCCAAATAATGTGCAAAATAAGAGGACACGTAAGAATATGTGGACCCTGGATCAAATAGAACAGAGGCATCTTCGTGACAGACAGAAATGATACTCGTAATCACTGCATCGGAGGCAAACTGCATCACGCCTGTCGGGAAGTGCATAGAACCGTGCTCGGCCTCCACCGGATCTCTCCTCGCCCCGGGGCGACCACGAGAAGACCGACTTCCACCTCTACTAGACCGAGATGGTCCCCGAAGAGGAGGGCCGATCCCTCCGCCGAGTCCTCGCCCCTACGTAGTCGAGGGCAATGTCTCCTCATGTGGCCAAACTCACCACACTCATAACATGCACCCGGTGCCGGAGAAGGGTACTGAACTCTGGGCTGGGAGGGCACTAAGTGATGACCGACCCTGCTGAAACCCCCGTCGACCACGACCATAAGAACCTCCGCTCTGCTCCGGGCGGCCTCGAATGAGAAGGTCTAGATGAGCGACCTCTCGCTCTGCCGGAAATGCCCTCTAGATGGAGCACCACCGAAACCGCCCGAACCACGAGGCCTCTCGGCCTCCCGCTCTCTCTCTCTCGGCGACGGTCCGCCTCGATGGAGCGTGCCATATCAGCTACCCGCTCAAACGATGATGACAGAACTCGCTCTCGCCGGTCATAAGAATACGGATAGAGTAGTTGAGGCCATCAATGAACCTCCCGATCCTCTCCCTATCATTAGGGATCATCCATGTGGCATGCCTAGCCAACCGTGTGAATCCGAGCTCATACTGGGTCACAGACATGTCGCCCTGAATCAACCACTCGAACCGGCGACGTAGCTCCTCGCGACGAGACCGAGGTACATATTTCTCTAGAAAGAGAGTAGAGAACTGCTGCCATGTGAGAGGTGCTGCTCTTGCAAGCCTACGCCTCTCAAACTCCTCCCACCAATCAAATGCGGGACCGGTGAACTGAAATGTAGTAAATGAAACTCCGCCGGACTCAAGAATACCAACCGTACGCAGCATCTTTCGACACTTATCCAAGAAACCCCGGGCATCCTCGCCCTCAACACCACCGAAATGGGGTGGTCGAAGTCTACCAAATCTCTCAAGACGACGCCGCTCGTCCTCGGGCATAACCTCAACCATATGCTCTGGAGCTGGAGCTGGTGCAGCTCTGGAGGAATAACCGGTGCAACCACCCGAGCGGGGACCGCCTCTGGCGTCTGAAGTCCCTGAATAACCGGCTCCGGTGTGTGAGCTGCAGGGGTCCGCCGACCACCCCCTGACTGAGATGTAGCTACGGCAGCGGTAGCCGAAACTACCCGAGCTAAGCCGGAACACACCGATAATATCCGAGCAAGAGTCTCCCGAAGACCGGGAATAGCAATAGATATAGTCCGGCCCTGAACTGGGACCGCTGGAGCATCAACCACTGGGGGTTGCTCCTGAACTGGTACAACGGGCGGGTCAGCTGGTACTGCCTCAGCCGCCCTACCTCTACCTTTAGCACGACTGCGCCCACGGCCTCTAACAGGTGGCAATGGAGGTCGTCCACCTCGTCCCGAAGCTCGCGTTCTCGCCATCTGCGAGAGAATAGAATATAGAAGTTCAGTTCTCAGAACAACAAGATCGCACGACCGAGTTCAAGAAAAGTGAAGTTTTCCTAAAGGTTCGCAGCCTCCCGAGGATAAGTACGGGGGGCACACAAACTCGACCCTGCAATTTCAATACCCCATCATCATCTAGATTTACCTGTGTGGCACCTCACCGCTTGTCACGACCCCAAATCCGGTCGTGATGGCGCCCGACACATTGCTAAGCCAGCCTGACCAATCAACATCAACCACGGGGCTAGAAGCTCTCTTTAGCCCATTTAAGCATATTAATTTACGAAATAACAGCAATACATGTAACGAAAACGGGGAACCAAGTCCCATAATACATCAACTCCCATAGACCAAGGGTCAAGAGTCGTGAGCCTCTACTGAACGTAAGTGTATAAAGGTTTACAAAAGAAATACCAAGTGCGGAAAGAAATGTCAATACAAAATCAAAAGACAGTGGGAAGGAATATCGGGTCCTGCGGACTCTGCAGCTACCTCGTATATCCCACGGATGTCGCCTCGCACAACTACTGGATCACTGCTGAGAGGTACCTAGATCTGCACACAAGGTGCAGGGAGTAAAATGAGTACTGCCAGACTCAGTGGTAATAAACAAGGGTAAGACAACGCAGATAAGAAATCCGCAATAAATCACTATGTAAAGCTATAATCAGCTACCCTGTCATAGAATCAATCTTCACTGTACCTGTACCAACAAATACCAATAAATAGCATAACAGCTAGCAGATGTAGCTAAATGCAATGCAATGCATGATATGACCGCTACGGCGCGTAGCCCGACTCCAATTTTGGGTACCCGTGCTCACTGTGGGGGTTCAGACTCGGAGGGGCTCCTACAGCCCAAGCACATCTCATAGAGATATTCCTGTGACGTGCAGTCCGATCCAACATATATCTCGCTGCGGCGCGCAGCCCGATCCACTACTAGTCAGCTAATATGCAGATACAGCCTCGCATGCTCAAAAGTAGTTTTTTTTTTGAAAACTCTTTTATCATTTTTCAGTTGGAAAACAGTAATATCAAGTTCCAGAGATTGGAATTAGCATAATAACAAAAATAGCTGCGGACTAGTAGTAAACTAGCATGTCTATATGATAAGACCATGATAACGATCCTCGCGGGATCCAATAACTGGCTCACGGCCCACATGTATACTCAACCGCCCACGAAGGGGGTTCCTCGGCTCAAGAGTGGCCATTATCACAATATATATATATATGCAACCATCCGAGAAGGAGGTTCGACGGCTCTAGAATAGCCAATAATACAGTATCAACAGGTCGGACTAATATATAGTCTCCAGTTCATGATCGACCCCGCACTCTCAAGAGTGTGCGTGTCTCGCCGCTATACAGCGTCACAAAGTGGTATACCGGGGTTTCAAACCCGCTGGTCATCACCCACATCTATTACTCACCTCAATACAGCGCGACGACTATTCCGCAATACTAATCATAGTTTAAGTCCATAGATGATTACCTGATGATTTCCCTTGAATTTCTCTTCAAAATCGCCCAAATCGCCTCTAAAGCCGAGACCCAAAATGTGTGAAATGTTCGGAAATTTTTCTAACTTCTGATACACTTACTTACAGCGATTTTCGCTTCTGCGGAATATTTTCCGCTCCTATGCACCCGTGTCCGCGACCAAAGGGTCGCTTCAGCGATTCCAGGCCTAGCCCGCCAATTCCGCTTCTGCGATATAAGGGCCGCTTAAGCGGGCCCGCTTCTGCGAAGGAACATCCGCTTCTGCGGAAACATCCGCCTCTGCGCACCGTTGACCGCTTCTGCGGTCTCGCCCAAGCGGTCGAGTGTCCGCTTCTGCGGACCATGCCCATTTTCTCCCCGTCCGCTTCTGCGATCACTGGCTCGCACCAGCGACCTCGCTTCAGCGGAATGGCTTCCGCTTCTGCGTAACAAGTCGCTCCTGCGTATCTTGTCCGCTTCTGCGGACACGTTCCTGCGTCCAAAATTCCGCAGGAGCGGAAACAACAGAAGCAGGATCCCAACCTGCAATTCTTCCACAATTTCTCCCGTTTAACCATCCGAAATCACCCCGAGGCCCCGGGACCTCATCCAAACATACCAACACATCTTAATACCTTATTCGAACTTGCTCCAATCCTCAAAACACGTCTAATAACACCAAAACCCATAATTCACATCAAATTCAAGCCTAAATTCCTTAAAACATTCCGAATTACACATTCGATCAAAAACCCGACCAAACGACGTCCGAATGACTTGAAATTTTGCAAGCACATCCAAAATCACCTAACGGAGCTACTGCAACTGTCGGAATTCCATTCCGACCCCCGGATCAAAATCTCACCTACCGTTCGGATTTCGCCAAAATTCAACCTTAGCCAATTCAAGCCTATTTCTACACCGGCCTCCAAATTCAATTCCGATCGCTCCCCTAAGTCACAAATCACCTCCCGGAACTAACCGAATCATCAGAATTCGATTCCGAGCCCTCTAACCAAATAGTCAACTCCAGGTTGATTTTCCTTATTCAAGTTTCCTTCAAAAAGGCTATATGCCTCATTTTCAATCCAATTCACTCCTAACTCACCCGATAGGCTCTAACACCGATATAAAATCATCAAACATGCATTTACAACATAACGGGGTGATAATTCTCGTGACGACGGGCCGGGTCGTCACACTTTTTTATTTGGTTTGGTTTTGGCTTTGAATTTAAAAACCGATCAAATTTGATTTGGTTTTGATTTTAATAAGAAAAAACCGACTATAGGAGTATCCATTTTAAATTTATTATTACACCTATATATATGTATATTGTTATACAAAATTTCAAAAAATTTATTTTAATTTTTAATAGTTTGCACTTTTAATATAGTTCATTTTAGTTTGATTGGTAGTTTTCTTTTGTTTAGTGTAAGAATCCATTTCGTGTTAAAAATAATATATTTTTAATTGAGTCCTTAAATTATTCATCACTATTTGATTCAATTATTATCAATATATCTTGGTAAATAATAGATTTCTCAAAGGACAATTGATTGATAGCGTTACATTGAAAATATGATCGACGGAATATATGTTTGGTAGTGTATGTTTTATACTTAAGAAAAAACTGACAAATAATCGAAAAAATTGAAAAACCGACATAAACCAAATCGAGAAAAACCGACTTACTTGGTTTGGTTTGGTTCTAATATTTGAAAAACTGACTTACTTGGTTTGGTTTCTTTTTTGGAAAAGACTGATCCAAACCGAACCATGAACACCCCTACATGCATGTACAGTTGAACTGCCTTGATTTTAGGCGCTTTTTGCTGTTTTATTCATAAATATATGGCGTGAATACATATGCATACAATTGGACTACCCTGATATTTTAGAATTTTTTGTTGTTGTATTCATGAATACAACAACACGAATACACAACCATAATAACTTAATAGTAACTATATGAAGTAATAATACATATGATAGCTATAGGAAGTTAATAACCACTAAACAATAGCGATTTCTAAAAATTCCTCTTTATTCTTTTACTTGAAGGAAGGGTAAATTATTAACCATAATTATTTTACTTTCCTTAAAGGAAAATATAGATCTATTCCAAATTTGACAGGTTCCTTTCGTGAAGAAAAATAGTAGAACCTCTATAAATTGAGGATCCCTACTTCATACGAAAAAATAAGAGAATTCACGATGCAGTCTCTAGACCACTAGCAGGTTCAATAATGATCGAATCAACTTATCCTTCATCAATATAATTCGGGGCCAACCAAGCCAACTCAAGCTAAACACGTATCCAATCAGCTTACCAACAAACTCATTACCTAAAAGCCTGAAGCTGCTCCTTCCACTACTACAACTCCTGCCGGAGCCGTACGATATGGTTCCCGGCACCAAATAAATACTGAAATCCACAGTCTTGCCCGGCGACATGCCCGACCACAAGGAACGCATCCAAAAAATTCCCTCAACATCGGAACTGAATCAATGGTAGAAATTTCTATATTGACATTTATCACAAAGGCCCAATTAAGGAAAGCCATCTTTCCCAACCGTCCGCTGGTCTTTGGAACACAACCATTCTTCTAGAACATAGTTCGATGCACCTCGCCACACAATCTGTGGCATTTTCTGACATAACCCATAGCACAATAGTCTATAATAACCCAACACTCAGACAACCAGTATACACCCCAATATCATATCCAGAATCTAATATACCAAGCAAAGAAAGATCCATTCGGGCTTTCAAATCCTAATAGCCGTTAAACGGTGCTGATATACACGATCCACAACCACTATATAGTCTGTACCTGAGAAATCCCAGTCTGCAACTCCATACAACACACGAATCATTGTACCTGATCCCAAATTCCACCATGTGAATACATGTTACACCTCGAGTACCCAATCATTCCACGAAAGATATTCCCAAAATTCCCCCTATGCCATCAAACAAACTCAGATATCAACAGTCAACCTATCAAGAGAATGCAGCAACACTACAAAAGTGCCATCAACTTAATTACATTTTCCCCTTTTCTAAAACATATACCCTCGTCAAACCACTATGATTAGCAATACCATTTCCTTAGTCTTATGAGGATTATTCACCCTAATCATCTGAAGCTCGATCCTCCAATCACCTGAAACTGTTCGTGCTGTTTAAGATTCTAATGACTCTCCATCAATCCCATCTAGAAGAGAAATCACTATACATTCCATGCTTCGTATGCCCATAGGCAATATATACTCATATTCAAACCACGGTAAAACCCAACAAGGACATCTCTGCCAACTCCATTTTGTACAAGCTAAACTGCTAGGACTAAATTCCTCTATCTAAACCGAGCTGAACAAGCCATCAAAACTTAAGAGCATTGCTGCAAATTGCCTTTAAAAGACCATTACATCGAACACATATAAGGAATTAATCATACCCTTACCATACCGATTCGGTCTATTATCAAGCTATTCCTTCTATCAAATTTCTCTATTTATTCATCATCAACTTGATATTCATCCTTGTTGTAGCATCACAATGCCTCAATCAGGGACTACCACACGAGACTCGAACATAAGACCACACTGTCTGAGACCCATAGGCCACTGAATACTCTATCAATGCTTCCCAGAAATACTACGTTCCAAAATACTTTACTTGAAGAACTTCCTGCAAATCTGAATTCGTTACTATTACATTCCAAATACTGATACATAGAATCTCATAATTAACATAAATACCACAAGTCTTGATTTTTTCTAACGAAAATACAATCTCTAGCCACTTACACAACCTTAAGACACCTGATCATTACATGCCATATCTTGAACACAATAAAACCATTCTCGAGAGTCATTCACTCTTACACAATTGTAAATTATTTGACTAAGCGATCAGAACTACTCGTGCCTTATTAGTACTCTGACACCGCAGAACATGATCTCATACCAATACAAATAACCATCTTCCTTCCCTATACATTAAGCATTCTTTATCAGCGACAGCTCAAGACATCCTATTATCGTCATACATCTACGAAGCATCGCATAAACTTTATCAAAATTCTCTTTCACACATGCCATCATATACTCAATTTCTGCAACCAAAAATGATTCGCCAGCATACCTCAAAACGGAACCAACATAACACATAACCGTGCAACTGGCTAATCAGTAGCAACCTCCCCAACTTGACTCAAAGCCATCTATCAGAACACATTCAATAAACCATAATACTTTTACTCTAATGATGCTACAATATTACAGTGAGACTAGACTCAAATCATCTACTAGTTTATGAAAACACTGATCATCTGGTACTGAGATCCTCTGCAAACCTTGCATTTGTTTCCACCTCAGTTGAGTCCACTCTCTAAGCGACCCAAATTATCCAATTTCAATGCATACCCTTCAATTACACATGATATGTTCTAACGTACACACAAGGTACATACCACGCAAGAACACTCCGCAGGAGATAACCCACATGCTTTGCCTCAATTTAGTATTTCAGCGCACCTCCCACCGTTATACACATAATACGGCCAATTTAATCTTCTTGAATCTGAACTCATACTGCCACAGGTATTGCAGTTAACCTTCCAACTAGGAGATACGAAAATATTCTTCATGCGCCCATGACTCGGGCTACACAACAGATCACAATCAGAACCGAGCACTTATTAGTCATCTATCATCCAGCAGACTTCTTCGTCACCACCAGGTCGTACAGATACATCTCGCAGCACTAATATACTCATCACATGGATATCCAACCGCCATCCCGGCTAATAAGGACAATACTGAACATATAAGTTCAAAATACGTGCTCACATAATCAGCACCTCGGTGCTCAAGCCATAGGCAAAGATCCAGCCTCAAGTCCTCCAGACTGGCCCAACATCAAACTCACGTAGATTATCTCTCACCCCTTGATCAGGGAATCACATGCCATCAAGGAACATATACTACTGAGCGCTCACGTGCGCATACAGACGTGTGGAAGGAATTTCAAGAGTTATATCTCAAGCTAACTCAAGTACGCACGATAAGAATTTCAAGAATGGGATGTTTTCCTCAAGGTTCTGCAGTCTCTTGAGGATAAATACAGACGTCTCCGTATCGATCCGTGAGATTCTACTAGCCGGCTCATGACTCATGAGGCCTAGTAACCTAGACTCTGATACCAACCTGTCACGACCCCAAACTCGATCGTGATGGCGCCCAACACAACTGCTAGGCAAGCCCGGCCATTTACACTCTCAACCCGAGCATCAAGCTCCAAACCAATTGTTTGAATATCATTATCAACAATAAAGCTAATAGTTTTGATTTAAATATAGAAATACGTCGAATATTGAGATAATACTAAATACACTCCCAAAGACCTGGGGGTCATGATTCTAGAGCCTCTAACAATAAAGTATAGTAAGACTCCTATTAAAATCTGCGGAAAGACAATTAAAAGGAATAAGGGAGGAGTTGGATCCTACAGACGTCAGGCAGCTACCTCGACAACTCCGAACAAAACTCTGAGATCAGCACAAGCTCAACTAACTCCCGAAGTACCTAAATTTGCACACATGGTGCAGGGAGTAAAGTGAGTACTTCAACTCAGTGGTAATATACATGTATAATGACTTGATAGTAGGAAATCCCCATATATAACATTGTAAAGCTATAAGAAGTACTCCTACACATTTAACAGTATAATAGCAACATGTAGAAGCAGATAGAGCAGATAGATATCAATGCATAAATGCAATACAATACACATGACCGATGCTAGCGCGCAGCCCGATCCATTTGGGTAACCGCACTCACTGTGGGGGTTCAGACTCCGAAGGGGCTCCTACAACCCAAGCACAATATCATTATAACAAACGCTACGACGTGCAACCCGATCCACTATCAGTCCATCTATATGCATGCAAGCCACACGGGCACATTCAACTTACCATTTTTAGTTCCAATTATCAGAAATTATAAATTAGGTATTTAAAACCTTAAAATTTTTACTAGCCATTTCAAGACAATGTTTAACTCAGGATTAATATCATGAAAACATGCTATATATCATGGAAACAGTGATAATAATCCCTACGGGATCCAAATAACCGGCACGCAGCCCAAATATATCCATAACCATCCAAGTAGTAGGTTTACCAGCTAATTTCTAGCCAACAACACAGTGAAATATCACTCGGGTGGACTAAGTCATAGTCCCCAATCACAATCGACCCCGCACTCATCGTAGAGTACGTGTCTCACCTCAATATAGTGTCACACTGTGATATACCGGGGTTTCAAACCCTCAAGTCATCATCTACCTCTATTACTCACCTCAAACCGGTCACGAGACTAGTCCGTTAAGCCTTTCCCTCTAGAATAAACCTCCTCAGGTGCCGAATCTTATCAAAACCACAAAGAATACATTATAATATGTTAATGGAATATAACCCAATCAAAAGAACTCGAAAACACCCAAAAACATGAAGTTGGCAAAACACGAGCCCCGGGCCCATTTCTCGAAAAATTATAAAATTTACATCTTCGGAATCTTTGTCTCAGCACGAGTCCGTACATACTAAATACACAAGAATCGGAGTCTATTTGACCTTTCAAATCGTCAATTTAAACCCTTTTAGGCTTCAATCCCAAACCACCATTTTTTTACCCTTTAATTCCTTGAATTTTCAGTGTTTAATCCTTGTTTTTACCCCATAACAACATTATTCGAGTCTATAAATTCATACCTGATGGAATTCCCTTTGAATCCTCTCCAAATCGCCCAAAATCGCCTCTTCCAGAAGTCTAAAATGTTTTCTTAACTTCAAAAATTCGCGAACACTGTTTCATTAAACCCTTCAGAAATTTTTGCTTCTGCGGTCCTTTTACTGCACCTGTGGTACCGCTTACGTGACAAAATCGACCGCTTATGCGGTCTCACTTAAAACCGCTGGGATCGCTTTTGCGATACAAACACCGCTTATGTGGTTTCCCCTCGATCGCTCATGCGGTCCAAATTCCGCTTACGCGCTCAATCTTCTGCTTATGCAGAAACCTCCTAGGCTCCTATTGGTCGCTTCTGTGACTCTCCAACCTCATCTGCAGAACCGCTTAAGCGGCTCCTTTTCCGCAGATGCGAAAATAGCAGAAAACAGAAAAATCTGCTGCAACACCTTACTTCCAACATCCAATTAATCATCCGAAATCACCCCGAGGCCCCCGGGACCTCAACCAAAAGCACAAACACATCTAAAAACCTTATACAAACTTTTTCCAATCCTTAAAACACGTCAACCAACGCTAAACCAATAAATTACATCGGATTCAAGCCTAATTTTTATCAAACTTCCGCAATGCGCATTCAATTAAAAACCCAACCAAACAATATTCGAATGACCTGGAAATTTGAATACAATACCAAAATCACCTAACAAAGCTGCTGGAACTCTCGGAATTCCAGTTCGACCCTCGGATCAAAATCTCACCTATCAACCAAAATCTGCCAAAATTCAAACTTTGCCAATTCAAGTCTAATTCTACATCGGACCTCCAAATTTGATTTCGATCAGACTCCTAAGTCGCAAATCATCCATCGAAGCTAACTTCTTCCCCTTCATTGTTATCAGTTGATTGAGCCAACTAATCTGTTACCACTTCATTCTTTTTCCCACTAACTTCCTCTGTTGGTTTAGGCTCTGCAACTTGGTTCTTTGCTCCACAAACTTGTTTATCATGGCCATATTTCCTGCATATTTTTCACAAAGTTGGCTTCCAATCATATTTTACTTTCTGATCTATTAGTAACCCTCATTTATTCTTAAAAAAATACCTTATCTGGCAGTTTACTATCCATCTGAACTTCAACTAGGAGGCGTGCAAAACTAAGCCCCATTTTCTTCTCTGTGTGACTGTCTACTATCAATGGTCTACCTATTAAACTTCCAATCTTTCTTAAATCTTTAAGACTCCAGTACTTGAAATCCAGCTCAGTTAATTTAACCCATATAGGAATAGTATACAATTCCTCTTTAGTGATTTCCATGTCAATGTGCCAAGCTTTCACAATGACTGGCTTTTTATCAAAGTGGTACATACCATCTTGTAGCAACTTATTCTTCTCTATGATTGAATCAAATCGCAGTATCACTACCCCATTTTTTAACACTGATACCTTATTTATGCCATGTTTACCCCCACAATCTACGAACATATGCATTAAGCATTGTGAATGGTGGGTGAGCAACATAGCATATTATTGATGTTTTCCAATATTCAATTTCAGAACTTATGTCCTCAGTATCTATTTCACAAACGAGTGCCTCACCATGCATCTCAGGCTCTACATATTCAAGTTTAAAGCCAACATTAGTTACCTTTGTTATATCGAAATTATCCTAAATGGATCCCCTAGCATTCGTTTCTAGTAAAACTTCTGCCTCATGTGCCCACGAAAATTTCCCACACCCACCTCCAGAATTTAACATCTTTAGCGCTGTCATCGATGAACCTTCACCCAATTCCCTAACCATCGTACCTAACTGACTTACAATTGGTGAGATTTTTCTTCCTACCTCATCAATTTCCTTTTGCTCGATCAGATCACATTTCATGGTACTATTCCATTGATTTCTTCCTCTTCAAAATGCTTTCCTGGATTTTGAACTGCTTTCAACTTATCGTCCTTCTTCCTTTGCCGAAATGAAATGGTTTCTCGTTCCAAAATCGCCTTATGCGAGGGATTCCGAGCTCTTTTCCCCATGATGGCGCACGTTATGATAACATGCGCTTAGAGAGAAAATTAGAGAATAAATAAGGTTCTTTCTCTATAAGAATCACACACAAAAAATGTATTCTATATTTTTAGGCGTGATCGACAACATTAGATATCAGACAGAAAGAAAGTTTTATGGAGAGGTAGCAAACTAGGTGATGAAATATATATATTCCAAATTCTAAGGGACCTTTTTCAATGGGTATGGTTGAAATTATTGAAAACATATAGATGAGTCAATAAATAAATTTTGAGGAAGATTAGAGGTGATTTTCACTGATTTGGTATCAAAATTTCTAGTTAAAATTGTATTCAAAAATTCTTCTAGTACACATGTATTATGCATGTATCTCACACATAGATATACATGTGATACACATTTGATACAAATATGCTACATATGTGATAAACATATTATTTTTATATGTTCATTTTTCACTTCAAAATTTCAATTCAAAACACCTGAAAACTCCAACAAATCATCCCAAAACTGTGATTCAAGCTCCTTAAGATGTACCTAATCTATTATGTAACACTCACTCAAAAGAAAGCAAAAATTTGACTCTTTTTTGCTACAAATAAATAGTTGGCTAATACTAGTGAAATTTTATGAATTAACTAATTTCTGTAATAAGCTACATATAAATGAACATAACCGGTAGTTTCCCAAAAATATATGTGAAGCTATGTCTGGGCATTAATTTCACTATCTACGCACATTAATATTTAATTATTTTACAAGTTAATAGTAGATGATCTTTTGCAAATACCCATCCACCACAAGCTCCTTAAGATGTACCTAATCTATTATGTAACACTCACTCAAAAGAAAGCAAAAATTTGACTCTTTTTTGCTACAAATAAATAGTTGGCTAATACTAGTAAAATTTTATGAATTAACTAATTTCTGTAATAAGCTACATATAAATGAACATAACCGGTAGTTTCCCAAAAATATATGTGAAGCTATGTCTGGACATTAATTTCACTATCTACGCACATTAATATTTAATTATTTTACAAGTTAATAGTAGATGATCTTTTGCAAATACCCATCCACCACAACTTACTTAGGCCTCATTTGTTTGCACTTAATGGAGGTCTGAATCTTAATTATTCCGATATCAGATATTAAGTGCATTTATTTTTAAAATTTGAATCTTAATTATTCAGATCTTAATCATTAAGTGTGTTTATTTTTTTACTTCACAATCACTTAATAGGTCTGTATGATTCAGATCTATAACAAAGACTTAATTTCATTAAGATGCTATCATATATTTATTATTAACTGCCGTCACCGTCTACCATTATCAACTACCACCATGCCACCACCATCATCATACTCAACCAACCTCACCACCACCACCACCTCCACCACCACCACGCCACCATCATCCTCAATCATAGCCGCCACCATTATTGACCATCACCGCCCACTATCCCCACCACTTTGACCACCATCACCCACAATTAACACTCATCCACCTCAACTAACACAATTGACCGCCCCATCACCACCAACAACCATGGCCGACACTGCCGATCATTATAACCTACCACTACCCACCCACCATCTTCCTCAGTCACAACTACTACCACCAATACTCGCCATTATTAACTATTATCAGTCACCACCACCATCACCATCCTGAAACATAATCACCACCGCTATCAATAGCTACTAGTTACTAGCATGAACCACCATCATCAACCAATACTACCACCATCCACCGTTGCTAATCGGTATTCACCCGTTAACCATCACCACCAACAACTATCATATTTTTAAAAACTATAAATTTTATTGATAAAATATTAGATTAGTTAGTATTTCATTTGAATTTTATGTTTATTAATTTTTAAATAGGGATAAATTTTATATATTCAGATGTTAAAAATCAAACAGTCCTAATTATTTAGTATTCAGATCTTAATACACATCTTAATATATTCAGATGTGTATTCAGATTCAGATGTCTTAATCTTAATACACATCTTGATATTCAGATGTGTATTCAGATTCAGACGTCTTAATCTTAAAAAAAACAAATGAGGCCTTACTCACCCCTACCCATAAAGTTTTTTCCCTACCTATGTTTTAGCCAAGCCAAGGCGAACCAAACCAAGCAAGTCTCGAACTAAGCCAGTGTGTTATTTTAAGCTCAATGGATATTTTACATAAATTGCGAAGCTGTATTCTTTGACTAAATTGGAGCCCATTTCTTATTATAAAGAGAGAAAATGGAAAGAAATTGGTTAATAGCTATTTTGGACCGTTAATCAAGCTTTAATCAGAGTTCTAAAATTATTTAATATTTAGTTGATGAATATAAAATATTTACTTATTATATAATGTCAAATCACTAATCTGATTCTTTTGTTGGATCCTTGCTTCCTAGCAATAGTTGCCAATTTGTGTCAGAAGTTACTCAAAGAAAACTTCATTTCATGATTTGATTATTTTGGTTGCAAGTTGTTTATATGATACACTATTGTAAGCTTCTCAAACATACATAGTTGATTGTGATACTATATTTTACATAGCTTATGATTTTTATGATGGGGCTAAGATGATGCTTGTCTTTTACCGCATCGTTACCTTATACATGACGTATTAATGATGTAATAAATCACTAGTTATTGTTATAAGAAAAATGCATTTCTAATTTATTTTGTGAATACTATGTACTGGCTAGCTTCTTGACTTGTGTCCATATAACGTAGTTATTGGTAAGCGTTATCTACTCATTAATCTAGGTGATTCACTTTTTTCTATTGTTTTATAAAGACATCTATTGACGTAGACGAGGACCTACCCCCTTGTTGGTTTGCGCAGAAGAAGAGGTCTTTGGGTGTGTTTGGTATAATTTTCCATAGAAAATATTTTCATGTAAAATGAGTGGTTTTATCACTAATTTTCTCTTGTTTGGTTGGTACTGGAAAAAAATTTTCGGAAAATATTTTTTATTGTTTGGTCAGAGAGTAGAAAATAGTTTTTCTTAGAAAAATATTTTTTATGCAACTCTCCTCACCCCTTCCCTCCCACCTCCCCCACCCCTCCCTCACTCCTTCCCTAAGTCTCTAAAAATTGACACAATCTAAAGGAACTAGTGGTGATGCTTTACTTTGTAATGCAAAAATCGCATATTTTCGAACTCGCAAACTTTATAATTTTTAGACCCGTAAACTTCCAAACACATAAACCTCCAAACTCATAATTTTGAAACTTGTAAAATTTTGAGTCTTTAAATCGATAAATAATAAAATTAAAAACTGAAAAAAATATATTTTAATTTTAGGGGGAGGGGGCACAGGGTGGGAGCGGGGCTGGGGGGCCAGTAAAACGAAAAAAATAGAAATTTGAAATTTCAAAAAAAAAAATTGAGGTAAAAAATACTTTTTTTTGTGGGGGGAGTGGGAGGCTGGGTGGTGCAGGAAAAATAAAAAGAAGAAATAATTGCAAAAAAAAATTGAGGTAAAAAAATGATTTTTGGGGGAGGGGGTAGGTGTAGGGTGGGGGTTGGGTGGTGTAGAAAAATAAAAAAACCAAAATTTGAAATTGCAAAAAAAAATCTAAGTTAAAAAAATACATTTTTTTCGGGGAAAGGGGGTAGGGGGCTGCGTGGTGCAGAAAAATAAAAAAACAGAAATTTTAAATTGCAAAAAAAAAAAAATAAATAAGGTAAAAAAATAATTTGTTTTTCGGTGGGTGGTGGTGGAAGAGTAGTAGGATGGATGGAAAAACTGAAATTAAAAAAAAAAAAAAACTTTTTTTTCGGGAGGGGGTGTGGTGGATTGGTGAGCGTGATAAAGGTTGAGAAGGAGCTTTGGAAAATGTTTTCCCTTCATTTGATAAGGAAAACATTTTCCTCTAATTGGAGGAAAATTAATTGATAAGGAAAATGTTTTCCAAAACATTTAAGCCAACCAAACATGGGAAAATTGGAAAACATTTTCCAGAAAATGTTTTCCTTCATACCAAACACACCCTTTATCATTAAATCTTTTCCTTGAACTCTTAGGATTACTTTGTTAGTTTTCATGAGTACTTTGTCTATCGTAACAGTTTTAGTGTTTGTTGATTTTTTTTTTATTTTTATTTTCGTGATGGGCCTAGTATTATTGTGTTATTATGGGAGGTTAGTAACTTTGGTGACTTTTTTGATGGGTGCTTGTTGTGTTGTGATTTTAGCCGAGACATGAAAGTTTTGATTGCCCCTCCTTCAGCCCCATATTGCTTAGCTAGAGTGAAGAGTTTTTGTCATTATTTTCATCCGTTCTTTTAAAATCTTAGGATTGCTCCATTTTTCAAGTTCATGAGTATTTTGGTATCGTGAGACTTATAAGTATAACTTTCTAATCTTTTTTGGTGATGGACTTATTACGTTACAAAAGGGAAGTTTGTAGTGGTGGTGGGCTTTGTCGTGTTGCATGATTCTAGCAGAGACAGAAAAATATGGATAGCCCTAGATATAGGAAAATTTTGTCCAATTTTGTTTAAAATCCTGGTAAACTTGCTAGGGATTATTCTTGCGCGCCGCTCATGTCTCTAAATTGGGCTGTGACGTTTTTGCAGTTTGCAGGATTGAGATGCTCAAATAAATTAGGATTTCCAAATCATTGAAAGTAATGCTGCAAAGGTGGATGCAAGAGTATTGTTTCATAATTTATTCTCCTCATACTCCACTTGTAGAACTACACTGGTTATGTTTTTGTTGTTATTGTTAACAATTTACGACGACTTAAAGAACCTCGTAGCCTAAGGCAAAACCATATCGAGAGCCCTTAAATTTATTTTGTAAAACTTGTGCTTTTAAAAAAAATACTTTCTACACAACAAATTAATCATTTAAGATTTAATAAAATAGCATATTCCAAAACAAAAATGGAAGAAAACCACAAAGAATAAACTGGTGGATTGTTGAATGTTGAGATCCGAAACTCCAAGTGCAAATTTTGATTTGGCTATTGTCACAATAAAAAAAAATAAACATACATAACGTAATAGTTCTAAGGGACCTTTTTCAATGGGTATGGTTGAAATTCATTTTAAACACATAGATGAGTCAATGTATAAATTTTGAGGAAGATTAATAGAGGTGATTTGGACTGATTTGATATCAAAATTGCTAGTTAAAATCGAGTTCAAAAATTCTTCTAGGACCCATGTATCTCACACACAAGTATATATGTGATACACATTTGATATAAATATGATACATACATGATACACATATTATTTTTGTATGTTCATCTTTTACTTCAAATTTTCAATCCAAAATACCTGAAAACTCCAATAAATCATCACAAAATTGAGATTCAAGCTCCTTAAGATATACCTAATGTATTCTATATCACTCAAATGAAAGGAAAAATTTAACCCTTTTTGGCGACAAATAAATATTTGGCTAATATTAGTGATATTTTATGAATTGGCCACTTTCTGTAATAAGCTACTTATAAATGGACATAACCGGTAGTTTTCCAAAAATATATGTGAAGCTGTGTTCCGACATGAATTTCACTAGCTACACACAATAATACTTAATTATTTTACAAGTTAATAGTAGGGGATCTTTTGAAAATATCCATCCACCACAAACTATTTACTCACCCCTACCCATAAAGTTTTCTCCCTACCTATATTTTAGCCAAGCCAAGGCGAACCAAACCAAGCAAGCCTCGAAATAAGCCGATGGGTAATTATTTTATGCTCAATCGATATTTAACATAAATTGCGAAGCTGTATACTTCGATTGAATTGGAGCCAATTTGTTATCATAAAGAGAGAAAAAGGGAAGAAATTAGTTAATATCTGCCTTTTAGACCGTTAATCAAGCTCTAGTCAGAGTATTAAAATTATTTATACTTAGTTGATGAATATAAAATATTTAATTACTATATAATTTCAAATCTTTAATCTGTGATTCTTTTGTTGGATCCTTACTTCCCAGAAATAGCTGTCAATTTGTGTCAGAAGTTCCTCAAAGAAAATCTCATTTTCATGATTTGATTATTTTGGTTGCATGTTGCTTACATGGTACACTATTGTATGCTTCACAAACCAACGTAGTTGATTGTGACACCGTATTTTACATAGCTTATGATTTTTATGATGGGGCTAAGATGATGCATATCTGTTACCGCATCGTTACCTTATATATGATGTAATCATGATATAATATATCATTGGTTGTTGTTTTAAGAAAAGGCATTTCTAAATCTATTTTGTGAATACTATGTACTGTCGTGCTTCTTGACTTGTGTCCATATAACGTAGTTGTTGGTAAGTGTTATCTACTCATTAAACTAGGTAACTCACTTTTTTTCTATTGTTTTACACATACATTTATTGACGTAGACGAGGACCTACCTATCTAGAGATTGCAAAGTTGATAGTATTTGCGAGCCCCTTATTGGTTTGCACAGGAGGAGAGGTATTTATTATTTATTCTTTTCCATTCCTTGAACTCTTAGGATTGCTTTGTTAGTATTCATGAGTACTTTGGTTATCGTAACACTTTTAATATTTGTTAATTTTTTTTTTAATTTTAATTTTCGTGATGGACCTAGTATTATTGTGTTATTAATGGAAGGCTAGTAATTTTGTTGACTTTTTTTATGGGTGCTTGTTATGTTGTGATTTCAGTCGAGACAAGGAAGTTTTGACAGCCCTTCCTTCAGCCCCATATTGCTTAGCTGGAGTGAAGAGTTTTTGTCATTATTGTCGCTCGTTCTTTTAAAATCTTAGGATTGCTCCATTTTTCAAGTTCATGAGTAGTTTGGTTATCGTAAGATTTATAAGTACAATCTTCTAATATTTTTTGGTGATGGAATTATTATGTTACTAAAGGGAAGTTTGTAGTGGTGGTGGACTTTGTCGTGTTGTATGATTCTAGATGAGACAAAAAAATATGGATAGCCCTATATATAGGAAAATATTGTCCAGTTTGTTTAAAATCCTGGTAACTTGCTAGGGACTATTCCTGAGCGCCGATCATGTCTCTAAATTGAGTTGTAATTGTTGCGGTTTGCAGGATTGAGATCCTCAAATAAATTAGGATTTCCAAATCATTGAAAGTAATATTGTAAAGGTGGATGCAAGAGTATTGTTTCACATTTTACTCTCCTCATACTCCACTTAGTCCATTTAAGATTAAAAAAAAAACAAATTCCAAAACAAAAATAGATGAAAAGCACAAAGAATAAAGTGGTGGATAATTGAATGTTGAGGTCCAAAACTCCAAGTGAAAATTTTAATTTGGCTATCATCACAAACAAGAAAAAAAATGAACATACATAACGTAATATTTTCAAGGGATCTTTTTTAATGGGTATGGTTGAAATTCACTGAAACATATAGATGAGTCAATATATAAGTTTTGAGAAAAATTAGAGGTGATTTGGTATTAAAATTCCTAGTTATAATCGAGTTCAAAAATTCTTCTAGGACATATTTATCACACATGTGTCTCACGCACAGGTATACATGTGATACACATATGTATTATTTTTTTATGTTTATCTTTTACTTCAAATTTTCAATTCAAAGTACCCGAAAACTCCAATAAATCATCCCAAATATGAGATTCAAGCTCCTTAAAATGTATCTAATCTATTATATAACACTCACTCAAAAGAACGCAAATATTGAACCCTTTTTGGCTAGAAATAAATAGTTGGCTAATATTAGTGATATTTTATGAATTGACCAATTATTGTAATAAGCTACTTATAAATGGACATAACTCGTAGTTTTCCAAAAATATATGTGATGTTGTGTTTGGACATGAATTTCCCTAGCTATGCACACTAATATTTATTATTTTACAAGTTAATAGTAGGGAATCTTTTGCAAATACCCATCTACCACAAACTATTTACTCACCCCTACCCATAAAGTTTTTTTCCTACCTGTAATTTAGCCAAGCCAAACTGAACCAAACCTAGAAAGCCTCGAACTAAGCCAGTGGATAATTATTTTAAAATTTGCTTATTATATAATTTAAAATCTATAATCCGTGATTATTTTTTTGGATCCTTGCTTCCTAGCAATGGCTGCCTATTTGTGTCATAAGTTCCTCAAAGAAAACCTCATTTTCATGATTTGATTATTTTGGTTGCTTGTTATTTACACAGTACACTATTGTAAGCTTCTCAAACCTACGTAGTTGATCGTGACACTGTATTGACATAATTTATGATTTTTATGATGTGGCTAAGATGATGCATGTCTGTTACCGCATCGTTACCTTATATATGATGTGTTCATGATATAATATATCACTGGTTATTGTTATAAAAAAAGGAATTTCTAATCTATTTTGTGAATACTATGTACTGGCATACTTCTTGACTTGTGTCCATATAACGTATTTGTTGGTAAGCGTTATCTACTTATTAAGCTAGGTGACTCACTTTTTTCTATTGTTTTACAGAGACATTTGACATAGACAAGAATCTACCTATTTAGAACTTGCAAAGTTGATAGTATTAGCAAGCCCGTTGTTGTTTTGCGCAGGAGAAGAGGTCTTCATCATTTATTTTTGTCCTTTTCTTGAACTCTTAAGATTTCTTTGTTAGTTTTCAGGAGTACTTTGGTTATTGTAACACTTTTAGTGTTTGTTGAAATTTTTTTATTTAAATTTTTGTGGTGGACCAGTATTATGGTGTTATTAATGTGATGTTAGTTACTTTGGTGACTTTTTTTATGGGTGCTTGTTATGTTGTAGTTTTAGCCGAGACATGAAAGTTTTGATAGCCCTTCCTTCAGCCCCATGTTGCTTAGCTGGAGTGAAGAGTTTTTGTCATTATTGTCGTCCGTTATTTTAAAATTTTAGGATTGCTCCTTTTTTCAACTTCATGAGTATTTTGATTATCGTAAGACTTATAAGTATAACTTTCTAATGTTTTTTGGTGATTGAGATAGTATGTTACAAAAGGAAAGTTTGTAGTGGTGGTAGTCTTTGTCGTATTATATTATTCTAGCTGAGACGGAAAAATATGGATAGCCCTACATATAGGAAAATTTTGTCCAATTTGATTTAAAATTTTGATAAACTTGCTAGGGACTATTCCTAAGCACCGATAATGTCTCTAATTTGGGTTGTGATATTTTTGCAGTTGCATGATTTGGATACTCAAATAAATTAGGATTTCCAAATCATTGAAAGTAATATTGCAAAGGTAGATGCAAGAGTATTGTTTTATATTTTACTCTTCCCATACTCCACTTGTAGGACTACACTGAGTATGTTATTCTTAATACTTTACGGCGGCTTAATAAACCTCGTAGCCTAAGGCGAAACCACATCGATAGCCCTTAAATTTATTTTATAAAACTTGTGCACTAAAAAATAATACTTTCTAAACAACAAAGTGATCATTAAAGATATAAAAAAAATTGAAAGTTCCAAAAAAAAAATGGAAGAAAATCACAAAGAATAAGGTGGTGGATTATTGAATGTTGAGGTCCGAAACTCGAAGTATAAATTTTAATTTGGCTATCATCACAAACAAGAAAAAAATGAATGTACATAACATAATAGTTTAAGTTTTGAGCATTGATCGTGTTAAAAATATTTACATCTTCTGATCAATTTAAATAATAATTACAGTTCATTCTATTAAGTAACACTCATTGGTGAATATCTAAAATAAATTTATAAATAACCTAATATAATAAAATTCCCAGAAACAGTCTCTTTGCTTTTTTTAAGGCAGAAGTAAGGTTTAACTGCACTTTACTCTCCCCAGATTCCACTTGTGGAACTACATTGAGTATTGTTAACCTAATATAATGAAATTATTATAATTTATGAATTTATTAATATTAAATAACCCAACCAAATGAGAAAAATATATGGTAACATTTTGTTTATAATAATAAAAATAATAATAATAATAATAATAATAATAATAATAATAATAATAGTTTAAAGAACTTGAGGCCTTCAAAATTTGGGGCCTTCAAAATTTGGGGCCTAAGGCAACGACCTTACTGGCCTAGTCTTAGAGCCGCCCATGTATACAACTAGCTTGGAATTTTTTAGGCGTACTTGTTCTTCAGTTCCCTTCCTCTATTTGGTTTAGGGTTTGATACATGCGAGGTATTAGATATATTCTAAGATATTGTATGTTAATATTGATTGGGGTCGGGGTTCTTCTGCAAGAGAAGTGCTAGACATTTTTTTGATCATTTAAGCTTTCTTGTTTAAGCCGCTTAGGCCAAAGGAGGAAGCACTAAGGGATATTATATCATCCATTCCATCACATCCTTTGACTACAGTTAACTTTCAGCTAAATGTAAGATTTAGCATTATGTTATGCATGATTTACTTTCGACAAAAGCGGATTTAGAGTATATTTAGTTGTGTATAACGTGACATATTACTCACTATGTGTTAGATATTTGTCCCGATTTTCTTATCTTATTTGGATTTATTCTTTTATTTGAAGGATGTGTAAATTATTAACCATAATTATTTTACTCTTAACTAAAAATATAGATCTGTTCCATATTTGACAAATTCCCTTGTTGGAGAAAAATATTATAACCTATATAAATTGAGAATTCCTCCTTCATACACAAAAATAAGAGTATTTACAATCTAGCCCTTAAAAGAGTTTTGTTTAGAAGAACATTATTCTCTCAATAGTTTATTTTTTCTTATATATTAGTTTATTCGTATTTAGGTCAACTTACCAAACCATATTAAAGTTTATGGCTGCTTTAATATATATATTTCTTATTGTCAGATATATCGTCACTAAAGCTTACATTGTTAGTTTCCGCATAACACCTTGTTGTTTTTTATCTCAACACTATGATGTGTGATTGCATCCACCGTTGAAGTCTATACTTATCTTATTTTACCAATACAATCAAACCGCTTTATAACAGTCTCGTTTGTTCCGATATCTTTTGGCTATTATAGGAAAGTGTTATTATAGAGAACATATAATATAATACAACATATAAATCGATTCTGAGAAAATATTTACTTTTATAGTAAATGACTGTTATAGAGAGGTCTAATATCATATAATGATGAAAATATGAGTTACTATAAAAAAACATAGGTCACATGTTAAACACGGTACAATACGTTATAAGGAACATCCTTGCACGCGATTAAACTTCAAACGCACAACTTTTAATCTTAAAACTCCAGCTTTGATCAGTATACTATATAATCTCGGGTTCACCGATGAGGGATTTAGAAAATTTTGAGCTTCGTCTTCGACGTTTGCACTACTTTGGCAGTAACTAAGTGATCAGATAATATTTGATTGATGCTGGAGAAAATAGCATTTGCAGTTGAAGTATAAAAAATATGGGAATTTTACATAAATGGCCAAATAAGTTCTAACTTACCAACCTCTAACCATTAATCATAGACGTACTAAAACTAGCCAAGTACATATAAATATTAAAAATTCAAATAAATAAGGTTCTTTCTCTCTAATAATCACACACAAAGATTTCCTTTCATATTATAAGCATGATTGACAATATTAGATGCAAGACGGAAAGAAAAATTCATGGATGAGGTAGCAAACAAGGTGAGTATTTACAAAAAATATATATTTACAAGATTCCAAATTCTAAGAAAAATGGATATTTTTCAATGGGCATGGTTGAGATTCATTGAAAAGATATGGATAAGTCAATATACAAATTTTGAGGAAGCTTAGAGGTGATTTGGACCGATTTAGTATCAAAATTCCTAGTTTAAAACAAATTTAAAAATCCTTTTGGGACACATGTTTCACGTATGTATCACACACATATACAGTGGCAGAGCCACCTTTGTCCTAGGGGTGTCCACCGACACCCCTTCACCGGAATATAACACTGCGTAAATATGTATTTTCAAAAAAAATTAAATATATACAAGGGGTTGACACACCTTAACACAAGACAAACTCTTACTGCAATGGTCAAGGGATATCAAAATTTACATATGGTTGCAAGTTCCATTCCCCATAGTAGCATTTTTTTTATTTTAACACCCCTTTCTATGATGCCTGGCTCCGCCACTGCACATATATATATATTTGATACAAACATGATAACATATGTGATACACATATTATTTTTTACTGTTCATCTTCTACTTCAAATTTTCATTTCAAAACACCTGAAAACTCTAACAAATCACCCCAAAATTGAGATTCAAGCTTCTTAAGATATACCTAATCTATTCTATAATACCCACTCAAAAGAAAGAAAAAATTGGCCTTTTTTTTTGCTACAAATAAATAAATAACTAATATTAATGATATCTTATAAATTGATCAATTTTTGTAATAAGCTACTTATAAATGGACATAACTGTTAGTTTCCCAGAAATATATGCGAAGTTGTGTTTGGATATGAATTTCGCTAGCTACGCACACTAATATTTTATTATTTTATAAGTTAACAGTAGGGGATCTTTTGCAATACCCATCCACCACAAATTATTTACTCACCTCTACAAATTATTTACTCACCTCTACCTATAAAGTTTTCTCCCTACCTATTTTTTAGTCAAGCCAAGCCGAACCAAACCAAGCCAAGCCTTGTACTAAGCCAATGAGTAATTATTTTAAGCTCAATGAATATTTTACATAAATTGTGAAGATGTATCTCTTGACTGAATTGGAGCCCATTTCTTATTATAAAGAGAGAGAAAGGGGAAGACATTGGTTAATAGCTGTTTTTTGGACCATTAATCAAGTTCCAGTCAGAGTTTTAAAATTAAGTAATATTCAGTTGATGAATATAAATATTTACTTATTATGTACTTTCGATATCCTACTTTACTTAAATTATAGTATTTCAAACTTTGGCTCTTTCTAATTAGTTTTGGAGGAAATAAAAAGATTATAAATAATAGAAGAGGAAGACAAAATGCTCAATAAAAGTCTACTATAGCAAGCACAAAAATTGAAATGACAAAATGGAAGTACATAATTGAAGTTTCGACGTGTCCAAACTTTTATCTTTAGATACATCTAAGCTCATAATAGAATGCAAATTCGGCATTGAGGATAAAGTGAGACATAGCAAAAGAACTACTTTTCTAAACTTTGATCTTAACTTCTTTCTTTAACTATTTTATTTTCTTCTTGTAAGTTTTCAGATTTTTTAAGAGTATTAATAATATTTTAGAATTCCTATTTGTTGTGAGACTTAAACACTCCAAAGTCCAAAATGGAGTAATCTCACTTTGTTGGGATAGTTGATGAAATTAAATAAATATATTTATAATATTATTTCAGTTATAATGCATCCTTGGCTTGAAATTTTATTTTTACATTTCATATGATGCTGAAATTATAGTTTCTAATTAAGCATTATTATCACTTTTATATATATTCTTTTAGTTATGTTTACATTAATTTTGTTATTTTCACGGAGCAAAATTAATATATAATTACCAATGAATAAAATATTAGACTGAGAATAATTTTTGTAAAAATTATATTTCAAATCTATAATCTTGTTTATATCGGTTTTAATTCTTACTTAGGCAAGATTAGTGATTTGGTAAACATATTCTTACGGAATTTTTACTACCTTCTAGCACAATTCAGGCAAGAAAATATCTCGATCACTAGTTTTAACTCCATTGATTACATAATCTCACGAAGTGCTGTTAATTGATTTTTTTTTAATGAACAAAATATAGTTGCATTAGCAATAAACAATTATTCTTTAGAGAACTATATATACAGAAATTGAGTTTTCATTGTAATAGTATTATCTAGTGAATTCAACGATTCTTAACTCTTTTTAAATTGTAAATCTTTCAGAAATTATTTGGTTTTCCTTACGTACTTTAACAAGTTTTAAAAATTCTATGCATATTGGTCTAGTCATAGTAAATTTTAATGCAAACATGAAATTTGGACTATCCTAACTAATCTACAGAAAATTCAGGTCAACTCAGAGAACTGATGAAAGTTCAAACTCGAGGAATTCTTCCTTAAGTTTTCATGGAGTTTTGTTCTATCACATATCGAACTCCATGAAAAATATTGGAGTTTTAATTATAAAAGTTCAAAAGTCTGAAAAATTCCTGAAGTTTGAAAGCTGCAAGAGAAGATGTTGGAGTTTGAACCGTAGCAGTTTAATTAAAACTTCATGGGAAATTCTTGGAAGTTTGAACTGAGGAAAAAAAAGCAGAGATGAACTAAGAGGCTCGATGCCACTTTCTAACGAAGAAGATAAGCGCAAACATGTGAGGGCCAAATGCACATATAACTATATGTTATTTATTAGAGATTAGTTAATATTTATTTTCTCTTAAAATTTTAAACTAAAAACTTTAACTTCGTAACAATTCAGGAAGCTTTTGTCTCTGAAAATTAAATTGAAATCAAGAATGTATGGACTAATTTCTATATAGCAGTCCTTTAAAATAGCTATAAAATGTCATTTATACAAAAAAAAAAAAAAAACATTTACTACTAAAAACTAACTATAGTTCAATTATTGCTCTCATTTGGTCAGCTAGTTACTTTTTGGACCGCTTTTAATGAATTTGGGTCACCAAGTTAACTCTAGCCATTAGTCATAGAATTATTAAAATTAGCCAACAAAAATTTAAAAACCAAATAATATGGTTCTTTCTCTAAAAAAAATCACATGTAAAAATCACCTTCCATATTTTTAAGCATGATTAGCAATATTACATATAAGACAAAAAGAAAATTTCATGACGGGATAGCAAATAAGGTAATGAAATATAAAAATCAATACAATATTCCAAAAATCTAAACAAAAAAGAAATTTTTTCAATGGGTATAGTTGAAATTCATTAAAAGTATACAAATAAGTCAATATACAAAATCTGAGGAGGATTTGAGGTGATTTGGACTGGTTTTGCATCAAAATACGTAATTAAATCGAATTCAAAAAAGTTTTCTGCAAGACATACATCAAACATACATCACGCATGTATCTCACACATAAATATACATAAATATACATGTAATATACAATTGATACAAATATGATACATATCATTTTTTTCATATTCAGCTTTTACTTCGAATTTTCAATTCAACCACCTTAAAACTTCACCAAATGATCCCAAAACCGAGATTCAAGCTCCTTAAGTTGTGTGCAATCTATTCTCATAACACCCGCTCAAAACAAAACAAAAAATTTACTATTTTTTGCTACAAATAGCTAATTTGGTTAATATTAATAATATTTTATCAATTGATCAATTTTTATAATAAAATATTTATAAACGAACATAAACTAATCTAAAAATTAATATGTATCACATATGTATCATAAAATTTCATGACCGTATAGCAAATAAGGTGATGAAATATAAAAATTAATATAATATTCAAAAATGTTTTCTGCGACGCATATATCAAACATGCATCACGCATGTATCTCACACACAAGTATACATAAATATACATGTAATACACAATTGATACAAATATGATACATATGTGATACATAAATGATACACAATGTGAGACACATATCATTTTTTTCATGTTCAGCTTTTACTTCAAATTTTCAATTCAACCACCTTAAAACTTCACCAAATGATCCCAAAATCGAGATTCAAGCTCCTTAAGTTGTGTCCAATCTATTCTCATAACACCTGCTCAAAACAAAACAAAAAATTTGCTATTTTTTTTGCTACAAATAGCTAATTTGATTAATATTAATAATATTTTATCAATTAACCAATCTTTATAATAAACTATTTATAAACGAACATAGCTGGTAATCTCACCAATCTATATTTCAATCATTATAACTTTGTGCATAATTTTTAGTCGTTTTAAAAAATAATAACCGATACACTTTATTTATTATTTATTGAGTACAATCTTCAACTATCAGATTAGTTTTAACTGATAGACCAATTTTGTATTTTGCCAACAAAAGAAAGCAGACAATGGCCCAATTATAGATGACATGAACCTGAAGCCTTCGTTTCTTGCCTGACAATTGACTGATTTTTTTGTACTTTCTTTTTCTGAAGTGAAGCTGAGCTGATCTTTCCTAACCGTGCACGTTACGAGTTCTACTAAGTTGTCCTCATTCTCTTTATTGCAAGTACTTCTTTATTTGTCTAATAATTTGGTATCTAAGTGGGCGTTTGGACATACGAATCGTAAAATTCAACAAAAAAGTGAACATTATCAAAAGAAATTGATATTTGAAAAGTAGAGTTGTGCTTGAACATAAATATAATTTTATGCTGTTTTTAAAATTTTGTAAGTAATATGAGTAAAAATTTTAAACAATAGCTTTGTGGAGTTTTTCAAATTATGGAAAAATTCCATATTCTATTTTCAAGCGAAAATTAAAAATTTATGAACAAATTGTTTGTTTCGAAAAAAAGTGAAAAATCTTTTAAAAAAAGAAAAATATTTCTTATGTCTAAACGGGCCGATTAATCCAAGTTTGTGTTAGGCCTCATTTGTTTGCACTTAATGGAGGTCTGAATCTTAATCATTCAGATCTCACACATTAACTGTGTTTGTTTTTAAAGTATGAATCTTAATTATTCAAATCTTAATCATTAAGTGTGTTTTTTTTACTTCACAACCACTTAACGGGTCTGAATAGGTCTGTATGATTAAGATCTATAACAGAGACTTAATTTCATTAAGATGCTATCACGTATTCATTATTAACTGCTGGCACCGCATACCATTATCAACTACCACTATGTCACCACCACCACCATACTCAACCACCACCACCACACCCATTCGCCCCACCACCACCTCCAACACCACCACGCCACCATCATCCTTAATCATAGCCTCCATTATTGACCATCACCACCTATTATCCTCACAACTCCGACCACCATCGTTCTCACCCGCAATTAACACTCATCCGCATCAACTATCACAACTGACCACCCCATCACCATCAACAAGCACAGCTAGCACTGCCCATCATTATAACCTACCACCACCTACCTACCACGTTCCTCAATCACAACTACTACTACCACCCGACATTATTAACTATCACCACCCACCACCACCATCCTCAATCATAATCGCCACCACTACCAATCACTACTAACTACTAGCATGAACCATCATCATCAACCAAAACTACCACCAACCACCGCATCTAGTTCCTATTAGCCATCACCACCAACAACTATCATATTTAAAAAAATTATATATTGTATTGATATAATATTAGATTAGTTAGTATTTCATTTGAATTTTATGTTTATTAATTTTCAAATAAAGATAAATTTTATACATTCAAATGTTAAAAATCAAACAGTCTTAATTATTTCTATTCAGATCTTAATATACATCTTAATATATTCAGATGTATATTCAGATTCAGATGTCTCAATCTTAATACACATATTGATATTCAGATGTGTATTCAGATTCAGACGTCTTACTTAAAAAAAACAAATGAGGCCTTAGTATACTCTGAACCCACTAAGGGATCCTTTTGTATTATTGATAATAAAAAATAATCGTAGCATTAAACCTTAGTGCTGTTTATCTCTTGCTTGATTACTTATTATGGAATAAGTTATCTCATAAGTATTTAAAATAGTACTAGAATAACTAATTATATCTGTCAGATTGCGGAATAACAATTCAAGGATAAATTATCCCAAAATAAAATAACAAAATTGACAATCCGAGAATAAATACAATATACCAAAGAATCAATAAAAAATAATACGAGAATAACTAATTACGGCATAATTTGTTTTCTAAGTGAAACGGCCTCAAAAAGTGTAAAACGCTTCATGCCACCACACCTTGTACTTGTAGTAATGTCATTTTAACACGTCTTCCATATGCAGATACACATTGGAATTATATATTGGCTAACTCATATTTTCAAAATCAAGAAAATGAAATATGTATAATTTTAACATTAGAATGAACCACTAAGGGTGCTGTGAGATGGTCAATTGAGATCCTTTTATTCCTAAAAAAAATAGTAGTTCTTGATAGGGGAAAAAAAGTTGTTGTTAAGAATAAAATTTTATTTAGAGTGAATGTCTATCTTGTGGAGAGTTTTACTTTGTGATTAAGTCATATTTCTCCTATAAATAGAGGTGTCTTACCCCATTGTAAATCATCCCAAAATTTAATAAGAATTTCATCTCTCTCTTTCTCTACAATATTGTTCTTCTTCTTTTATTATTTTATAACACGTTTTCAGCACAAGACTCTAACCAATTGAGTAGAAACTTTGGGATTGAGCATAATGATTGTCAATTGTTTCATGAATTTCCTTCATGATTAAAATTCTGGATTTAAGGTAAGTATTTTACTTTTCTCTTTCAAATTCTTGAAATTCTATAATTTGATTTTATATACAGGCAAAGACAACAAAGTTTGATTATAACTCTAATGGAGTTTTTAAGAAATTACACTCACATGAAGTGGTAAAATTTCTATGTCTTGCCATGATTAAATTCATGTATATTGTGGGCAAAGAATTGAAAACTCGTCCCATTGAATTTGCTCTATTCTCATTTCCTTTAGAGAATATGATAGCCGTATGTAATAAGTCTGAAAGAAGACAAAATTATTACCATGAATAATCAATGGATATGGACGTGGCAATAGATGAAATTATATCATCATCACTGTGGCAATGAGAACAATAAGTATTCTCAAAATAATCCCACACTTTGTGAAAATATTTGTCATCGTTTTGACATGAGATTTTATAAAGCACATACAGATGACTATGGTCCATTCATGACGTGAATGAGAAAACATATGATTTATGAATTTATGAATATATATTCGTTTTTTGGAAGAATATAAATGTGCTAGTGGTAGTGATTACACCACACTCACCTCTAAAAGGAGGTTTGAGATGATATAAGAAAATAATATCATTATTGTGACATGAATGATCATTGGTCACGTACCTATTGTACGCCACAATATTTTGGCAATGTGATTATTAAAGGACAACAATAATGCAAGAAACATATCTATCATTTTATTTTGGCCATGACCATAATGATATAAGTTTCTCTTTAAAAGAGATATTCACCATATAGGTGTTGATGATTATGTGGTACTACCAATTAATTGAGAGCTCTGGAAGAGCCAATTACCACTATTTTGGAGAAACACAATTGATTACCAACAATGTATTATGTTGTAATAAGTCTCAAAGAAACATATTCAGTTTCCAAAGTATTCGCGAAAGCGGTTGATTATATGAGACTATAAATAAAAGAAAGATTTGATATCTTCTATTACTACAACTTGTAGCGGAATAATATGTATGTAAAAAGCTACCTGCTTTATCTCCAATTTGTACTACATAAACAAAAAAATACCACAATGAAGTGAATATTTTATTGATATAAAACCCATATCATAATAAACTTGGAGTTTATTTATAATTGCATACATCATGGTGTAAATATAAAATTTATCAATATTGATAATTTATTCAGTTGGCATAATTGATTTACCTATATCAATTTAAGTATGATGTGCAAAATAAATGTGTAGAAGAACTAGAAAGTTCTTTACGAATTCTTTTATATGCATGTTCTCATTAATTAATATACCAACTAAAATTGGGATTGAATCTCATGAATGCTGGAAATATCAATGGTGAATATGGGCCCACTCACCTGCTATGTATACCACATAAGATGCATATATGAGATGGTAACATGTGGGATTATTTCTAACCCGCAACATGGTGTTTGCGAGGTAACTTGCTCAATAATTTAATTTAGAGCATATTCCAGATTCTCTATTCAAGAAGTTCATCTTGATAAGTTGGTCTACATCATAGCTGATTTAGCAAAATAATTTATTGAGTGCCTCCACTTAATAGCTAAACTATTGCTTATGAGAACAAAGTTATATATATCAGTCTGATATACATTATATACGAAAGTATATAATTTTCTCCCCTCACAAGTGGTTGAGGGTCAGGAACCAAATAATTCATCTTATTATTATTGATGTGTAGTGTATATTTTGGTTAACATCATAACGCACAAAGATGGGTTCTCAAAGTTGAGAAAACAAGTTAGTTTTTCTAACATGATGGGGAAACATGATAAACGGTTGAGAAAAGTTGTGAGGAATGAATTATCTTTTCTACATCTAGATCCTCGAATAAAATAATATGAACTTGAAGTTCATAAAAGGATAATTCATGTGCAATTTATTGCAAAAAATGTGAGACGCATTTGCTGACCCAAAGAAAATAACTATATTCTCATTGAAAATGCTCATATTATAATAAGTCCTAGAAGGACAAAGTATATGGTAAGCTTAAAGCGTATAGACAATCGGTTTCAAATAAACTTCTTGATAAAGAAGGTGAGCAAATGATCAAAATGATCATAATAAAGGAGGCAAGTGATTTAGAAGATCACATGACATAACATTTCATAAAATCTTATGAGAGATTCAGGTACCTGAATATATGAATGAAGAGATCTCTATGTTATGTCATTATGAAAATATATTGAAACTGGTATAAAATCCTTGTCGACATCAACCTTCAAGAAGCTAGTGCACAAGATTGGGATGTGAAGGCAAGGATGTGAATTGATGCTCTCATCAGGGGGAGTTAATGCGCGTTGCACTCTTTTTCCCTTACAAGATTTTGTCCCACTGGGTTTTCCTTGTGAGGTTTTTATCGAGGCAACCAAAAGGCGTGTTATTAGATATGTGTACTCTTTTTCCTTTTCTAGATTTTTTCCCATTGGGTTTTATTTTAGTTAAGGTTTTAACGAGGCACATTATCATTGAATGGACATTCAATGGGGAGTGTTAAGAATAGAATTCTATTTAGAGTGAATGTCTATCTTGTGGAGAGTTTTACTTTGTGACTAAGTCATATTTCTCCTATAAATAGAGGGGTCTTACCCCATTATAAATCATCCCAAAATTCAATAAAAATTTCATCTCTCTCTTTCTCTACAATATTGTTCTTCTTCTTTTATTATTTTATAACAGTTGTTTAGTATTCAAATGACAGAAGAATCATACGGAAAAATTGGTTATTTGACTCTATTTAGTTAGAGAAAGGTTAGAGAAAAGTTACCATTGTATAAATTCTTTAAAAATGCATTTCTTCAAAGTACTTTTTTCGTAATAAAAAATTTATGTTAGATTAATTAATTTAAAAGTATTTTTGAGCAGTAATTTATGTTTGGCCAAGCTTTTAAAAATTATTTTTACTTGTATTTTACTAAAATATATGAAGATAAGCTATTTTTTCTGTTTCTCCAAAGCTGATATTTTTTTTCTTCCAAAAGCTTGACCAAATACTTCAAAAATAACAACAACATCCCAGTAAAATCTCAAAAGTGAAGTCTGGGGAGGGTAATATGAACGTAGACCTTACCCCTATCCGAAGGAATAGAGAGATTGTTTCCGAAAGACCTTCGGCTCAAGATAATAAGAAAATAATAGTTCTAGAATCGGAAAAGCTTAACCAAACAGCTTCATTTAAAAATAAAATAAAAACTTTTTTAGCCAAAAAAGAAAGAAAAGAGGTTGGCCAAACAAGGCATAAGACAGATTTGTCCAAGACAGAAGGAGTAAACAGAATTCTCTCTTTGGTCAAACAGGAGGACGAAAAGACTTCTAGAAATGTAATTCTATTGGTTATCGAGATGTTAATCATCTCATGTCTTCTGCGTAAATGCAGGGAACTGTACTGAGTGTACTGTTCACCCCCATTTACTTTCCAATTCTTGGCCTTTGACAAATTACTCGCTTCTTCTTTTGTGTTCCCACTACATCAAGTCTGTTAGGAAAAAAAAAATACTTCCGTCCTAAGTTATGTTACACTCGAAATTTTCACTATCAAACAAATTATTCTTTAATTCAATTTTTTTTATATTATAATTTTTTTTTTATTATAAATTATTAATTATTGAAACTTATAATATTTTCTTACATGATTTTTAAATAAGTAAATTTTATTTAAAAAAATTTAAAAGAATTTACATCAAATACCTGTCAAATTAAAAAGTTTTAAGTTCGAAAAGCAAAATGTATCACATAAATTTCGTATCCAATCAAAAACTATCATATAATTTGGGGCGATAGGGATATATATGGTTAGTCAGACAATTTATTTTTTTAGTTTCTCATTCGTGGTCGGTACCTGCATTGGAATACGACTATATTGGGATTCACGCTTGTATGGGATCGAATTAGATTTAACTGATAAAGGCCGAATACATCTCCCCCCATGCCTACGCGGCATCGAGGGTACGACCCTCGCTCACGTCCTTAAGAACGAAGGCGTGGCATCAACTTGCATGCGTAGGCGCCCTTTCCCCTCCCCTCTTTATATTTTAAGGACGTCAGTAGCCCCTCAACGAATTGTACCTTTAGCGAGAAACTTTTCATCAATATAAG